>JAHWFO010020078.1:719398-859301 GCA_023313115.1 Rhysida immarginata
TTCTGGCTCCATTGTCTTCTATCGTCTATTATTTCTTCATATTCTATTGCAGAGGCGTTCCTACGTAATCACCTACTGTTGAAGCAAGCAATTAGCTACTAGCAATTAGCTCTGACAACAGTATGTCTAACAGAATTCAAATTCAATTACATGTCATATCTTAGCATTGAAAGTTTCATTGGTACATACACTACCCTATCAAAAGTCATGGGACACCATCACTTTAATAGAAACACTCAAAAATATACATATTTTAGTATCTTGTTGGTCCACTTTTTGCTGCTATCACAGTTTCTACTCTCTGGGGCATACTGTCCACAAGTTTTTGATACGTTTCGACAGGTAATTTTCGCCATTCTGCCATAAGTTTCTTGGACAGTTCGGTCACGGATTTAGGGCGTTCCGCACAAGCGTGCAATCGACGTTCCAAGATGTTCGATGGGTCTTCAGATCGGGGCTCTGGGCAGGCCAGTCAAGTTCTCGAACCCCCTTTTCATCACACCATGTGCCTACAGCCCTTGCTTTATGGCAAGGTGCGTTATCGTGCTGAAACAGAAAAGGGCCAAAGTGCCAAAGTGCTGTCAGAGAACTTGAGATCGGAGTGCGGCGTTGTCCAGAATGTCTTGGTAACGCTGTGTGTTTAGATGTCCGTCCACAGAAACCATTGCACCCAACCCATACCATGAAAAGCACCCCCACACCATCACCGACCCTCCGCCGAGTTCAGTTCGCCGGGCGTTCGCCATACCCAAACCCGTCCATCCGAGTGCCAGATGATGTAGCGGGACTCACCACTCCATTCAACCATTTGCCATTGATCCAGAGTCTAATGTGGTTGCTCTAACAGTTTTGCCTGCAAGATGGCACCCAACAGTTGTAACTTTTTGGAAGTCTGAAAGCTCTTTTCTTTGAGACATTCTTACAGCATTCACGCAAGCATCATCTCATAATAGCATACTCTGTTATGTAGTGCTGGGAAGAATGCCAACAGTGAAATTGCAAAGGAATGTCTCATTTTCATTCAAATCAGGGTTGTCCCATGACTTTGACAGGGTAGTGTATGATACCATTAGAATAGTACTACTAAACCAATTACGAGTATTATTAATTTATCGTTATTTCATTCACGATACCATTAGAGCATGTGCTATTGTACACATTCCAACTATTTCACCCTCAAATATGCTCTGTCCGATATTTCTGGATTGGTAAAACAGAACGGGAAAAAGTTGATTTGTACTAAATAATAAGCTTCCTACTAATAAAGAAATCCTTTTGGCTTAGGCAATCAGCACCGATCTTCCCTTTATATAATCGTCTGTCACGTACATCCCCCACGTACACCGTCCCAAGAATGTATAGAGCACGCACAAAGCAGGAATGCAGCACGCGTTTTACCCAATGTGAGGATGATTTGTCTCTTCCGACAATCCACTATACATATTCTCCCCCAGAGAAATGAGAAAATAACTTGTCTCTGCTCTCCCCACTGAAACCAGAGATAAATGAAAGAGACTGGCAGTGATCTCCCCTCTAGTGGTACCTTCACGCCGCCATATTGGGATTGGCAAGAAACAGGTGATGGCCCGAGGCAATGCATGTGAATCAATCGGTTTGGTTTGTTTGGTATTAACGTCCTTTTCAACTGCTATGGTCATTTCAGGACAGGGTTATAGGGGCCGCAAATTTCGCCTCGCAAGGGTTCTTTAATGTGCAGCTAGCAAACGACTACACGGGACCAACAGCTTTACTTCCCTTCCGAAGGAGTGCGTGATATCAGGATTTCCCCTGAAAAAATCCTTGTCATTCTCAGCCGGAGTCAAACCCGTGTCCTCGGGCATCAGAGGCGATCACGCAACCACTGAGCCACAGAGGCTGATGTGAATTACTTTTTGCTTATTACAAAATATGGATTAATAAACTGATTATTTTATTGAACTGAGAATTAATTCTTCCTTTTCTTTTAATTTAAAATTTTAAAATATTTGTCTTTTAAAAATTCGTTAGGCATTGAATCAGCTATTTGAAGTCATTAAAAGTATATGTTATCGTTAGTTAATGTAATATAGTTTTTTAAAAAAAATCAGAAAACAGGTTATGCTTACTAATACCTCCAGAAATCATCTACAAAAACAGCTGAAATTACATTGAGAATATACGCCCCCTTAGGTTTTTGCCAATAGCAACATGGCGAATGCTGCACTTCCGGTGGCACCAGTAGTGCTCAGCGAAATGAATAGGGCACTGACAGTCTCTTTCTTTCATTTGTCTCTGATTTTAACACACTGCATTGTTGGAACTGTGTCTACAGACGGACGTATGGACAGCTGGACAAACCGATCACATTTTATATGAATAAGTGCAAAAAATGCATTACCATTCCATTAAAAAGGGTTATTTTTTCTTTATTTTATTCCTTACTGCAAAATTCCCTTAGTTTTGATTACATGGCATTACAGAAGATACCCTGATAATCTGTATGGAAGTTCTAATTAGTGCTCTGAATATGTGGTTCTTCTGATCCTATTTTGGTTGGGTTAGGTGAAGTAGCTTGGGTGATTTTGTGATCATAGATATATACAAATGCTAATAAATAAAAGAAAAAATCTAAAGAATTAAAGACATTTGAGAATATTTAAAACAATGAATTTTAATAATGAGTATCATTAAAACATGAAGAGAACATGGAACAACATTAATGGAAAGAAATTTTTACAATAATTATGAAGAAATGTAAACTATGTTATAACAATTGATGATAACAAGATCAATATAAAAAATGGTAGTAAAAATATCATTACAAAAAATATGAAATTTTAGTATGTTATGGATAAATTATTAACATATTAACAATGAATGGTTAAGTTGGTTAACTCCATTAAAAAAAAAAAAAAATTACCTACAAAAATATGCAAAGTCATTTGAAACCTTAAAACCGTAAGAATGAACAACAAATAAAAAACATTCTCACATGGAAATGATAGACTAGTTGTTTTTTTTTTTTTAAAGAATTAAGTAGTACATAACGAACAAGAGCAGATTTAGTGACCTAACCACGTAGAAAACTAGGTGCTCAGTCCTGAATGAGTACATGTACCTTGAAAATACATTCAATCAAATAAATACCAGGAATTTTTCATTTAAAAAGCACATGATAAACTATGAACAATTTTTTTTTTTTGCTGGAAGACAGCACCAATTTACCTAATTGTCAAATAGAATTTTGGCACTATCAATTAACCTCTTTGTTTGGTTTTGTTAACCTCTGTGATTTTTGAAATGGCTAAAAACATTAAACAAAGAGTTTTGCTCATATCTTGTGTTGCCAAGAACATTTCTTGTGCTGAAGCGTTGGAAAAACAGATTTTTGGAAGAACAACTCTTAGATTTTGCACCACGACAATGCACCATCCCATACATTGAACAATATGTATGTGAACTTTTGGTCAACAAATGTCATGACCAAGCAGCGTATTTGCCAGATATGACCCCATGTTACTTTTACCTGTTCCTCAAATCAATGACCACTTTGTGGAAAACTTTTTGAATCCATAAACCAAAAGTTTCCAAAACTGCTGAAGGACATACTAGAATGTGCATACAAGAAATGTTTCAACGACTAGATTATTCGTTTCATCAGTGTATCACCTCAAATTTGGGCCTATTTTGAAGGTGAAAAAATAAATTTGGATGATTAAACCAATACAAAGTGAATACAAATGATCGTACTGGTGTCAACTGATTTTATTGTAGGTGTAATATTTAACATAATACACCTATACCTCGTTATACGTACTGATTGGTTCCAAAAACTTGGTACGTAAATCGAATATCCGTATAACGAATACGTACTTTTCAGGGTCAGTAGAAAAGTCGAGGCAATGGAAAAACGTGAGACGTTTTATTATGTAGCTCTCATCAGAGGTCACTACTGTACTTTTTTAAAAATAAATTTCCGTGATAACGCTTTGACAATGCACATCAATGATTTTCGTGATAACGCTTTGACAATGCACATCAATGATTTTGATACAAAATATACACAAAGTAAATTGAATCTGTTTCAGTGTTTTTTTATGAAATAATACAGCAAAGTTAGTATTTATTTTTTTATAGTCTCTAGTTTATTATTTTTATTTCTTCATAAACATAGTAATACACATGAAACAAAAATCGAAAATATATAGCCTAAATTAATTTATTAGAGTGGAAATAATGACGACGTACTTGACGAGGTCATAGTGCTGGCGCTGATGATCAGTGTATTTCCACTCTACTCTTTATTTAATCTCGTGTGACGAAATATTGGGTACGTAAAACGAATTCGTGCCATAATTTGAAAAGTACGTAAATCGAAAAGTACGTACAACGAGCGTACGTATAACGAGGTATGGGTGTACAACCAGTATAACAAAACTTTACAAATACATTAATCACTGGTAATTGCGGCAGAATTGAGCATATCGTAATGGGAGACATGCTTCAAAAGGTTAACTTTCACATTTTAGTTTCCACGCAGTGTTTTTACTGCATCTTGATTGATATTGACCGCGACATGCTACGGAAGGTTTGGCAGAAAATAGACTATCAGCTTGATGTGTGTTGGGTTATGCAAGGCGCTCGCATAGAAGACCTGTGATGTGATGTGATGTTGATGTGACGTGTTTGAATTAAACTTTGAATCTGTGTTTGCCTCTCGTAGCACATGTCTCAATACCATATGTTCATTAGATTTCACTGAGTAAATTTCTGAAATCGGGCCCATCATATTGATTTGCCCTGTATATAGAGCAACTCACCAAGTTTTTTGTCAGGTTACAAATGCTCGATATGTGGCTATTTAGTGACTCTACAGATAAAAAGTCCGTAATCAAGTCATCCAATACTCAATGAATCATTTCCCTGTGAATTTGAGCAAAAGATTGGTGATACAAGCCTGATAATGGCAGATCAGCCAGTAAGAGCAGCACAAAGGTTAAATTCTTCAAATACCCCCCATAAAAGGAAGTCACAAGGGGTTAAGTTAGGGAAGCATGGATGCCATGGCAGCTTCTTTGACCATCATTTCCGACACGACTGACCAATCAATTTTGCAGCTTACCAAATGAAAAGGTAAGAAACGTCATAAAAACCAAACCGGTTGGAATTTGACTATGCCGCTTTGAGATAACGTAGTGCGACACCTAGGGAAGAGAACATAATGTCCGGCTCTCACATGACATAAGAGAGAGTCAAGCAGTTGGGATTCCGCCCAATTGAATTCCTCATCGAATTCTTCGAGCACAGAAAAACTATTAACAGCGACGTATACTGCGAGAGACACCGCAGCCTATGCAAATCCATCAAGAGCAAATGGCCTAGGCTGCTCACGGAGGAAGTGATTGTACTCCACGATAACGCTCGTCCACAAGTTTCCAAGGTCTCAAAAAGTGTACAGGACAAGTTCAAGTGGGAGAAGAGTGAACATCCGCCCTACAGCCCTACTTCCATCTGTTTGGTCCGCTAAAAAAACATCTCAAAGGGAAGCACTTCAACTCAGGACGACAAACTGAAGGACACAGTGGAGGACTGGCTGCTGTCAAAGCCACAGCAATTCTGGGAACAGGGAATCCTTCAGCTTGTGAAACAGTGGGATAGTTGTGTTCAGGCCTATGGTGATTATTTTGAATAAAGAATTTGTTTATACCCACAGTGTCGTTTCCAGTGGCAGATTTAAACTTAGAGGTCCTAAGCTACATGAAGCCTTGCGGCCCCTACCATTTTAGGCCCTAAGCTATATGAAGCCTTGCGGCCCCTACCGTTTTAGACTACACCAGCGCTAAGCTGGTTTAATTTTATAAAAAATAATATCTTTAAACAAAAATAATAACAAATTATTAAAAATACAAAATTACAGAAATTTTATTACACAGAAAATTGAATTTCTGAAATTTGTGAAAACAGGAATTTTTTGAGGCCCCTACAGATTGTAAGGCCCTCAGCTGTAGCTTATTTAGTTTATACGCAAATCCGCCCCTGGTCGTTTCTCATCTTCTCATTTGAACACCCCTCGTATTTCTTTTTTTCTGCCAGGCATTTTTCAAAAAACAAAGCTTGGTAAATTGCTCTATGTATTTGTAAAATTTTCGTGATTGTTAAATATTACGCCTACAATAAAATCATGAAACTAGTGCAATCATTTGTGCTCACCCTGTGTTTTATTGAACAATACCAGTTATTTATTTGACTGAAGGTACATAAACTTTTTAAGATAAAGTTGAGCCCAAAGACTTCAAAATGAAATTTGTTAATATTTTTATAGAAGAAGGTGTTATTAAGAAGACTTAAGTATTTTGTATAAAATGCACCTTAGGAGTTTCTTCACTGCTTCAACAAATATAAACTTAATATGTAAAAAATGAAAATTAAAATGATTAAATTTATAACTGCAATTAATTTTATTTGGCTTTTATCTAGCTTTAAATCAAGTCAATTAGTAATAAATAATTTTCACATGATTTTGAACAATCGATTCAAACTTGATGCGTTCATTTCGAACAAGGAATTTAAAAACGAGATTGGCAATTTTAAATATAAGGAATTATTCTTCTACCAAAGAAATATATTTCTTCGGTGAATATAAATGCATGATTTTGGTTTTGGCAAAACTTGGATGGACTAATAAATACGTATTTATTCATAAAAAAAATTGCTAATGATCTTGATTGTTTTTTGTGTAAGGAAGATGAAGAACAGCATAAACCGAGTTTTTAAAAGCAATTTCAAAAGGAAATGGATCCTCTTCGATTTGCTCACAAAGTGGAATGCTTCCTTGGTTCCGAGGGTCTTGCATATCCCATAAATCAAGCATAGCACATCCCTTACTGTCAATTGAAAGTAATTTTATAAAAAAAAACAACAGAACATATGTCTTATGAAAATGCTAAAAATACCAGTGAAATGTTAAAATATATGGATATTAATTCTAAAGAAACACTACAATAGATAAGATTGGCCGTAATATCATTACCAGAAGAAAACATTAGTACAAATATAGTATATTCTTGTACAGGGTATCCCACTCTCTCTCGGGCCCAGATTTTTACTTATAACTGGCCACTTTTAAACTTCTCAACCAACAAAAAAAACATTGTTCCCTCATTGTGATAAATGTCTACGATGACTTTCGGCCCCTTTCACACCTTCTGATCAGAGAAATCAGATCACTGCTCATTGTTTCTTTTTGGTGCAAACTGCCAGCAAAACGGACATGTTTACACTGTAATAGTCAAATCACAAATGATGCAATCGGGTTCAACTCTAAGCAAATGTGACCGCAGTCATTACCAACTTTAAGCATGCAAACACAGAAAGAGTTATGACAACCTTGAAAGTATGTTATGGCGAAACCGTAGATAATTTTTGACTCTCCCTTGTAATTAGAAATATCAGGTCCAGGAAAAAGCTTTTTCGTTTCTTCATCCTTATTTTTTGAATGGTTACAATCCTCTCGTAGGATGATTTGAATAATCCAAATTTTTTATACATTCGAGAGAATTGATTGGTCATTCTTTTGCACTTACTTGCTAAGTGAAAACATTCGATTTTATTTTGAAAAAAGTCTGAAATGGCACCTACAAATAATTCAAGCATGCCTGTTGTATGAATTTAAACTTGGCAATAAAAAAGCAGAGGCTGCTTGTAACATTTGTACAGCATTCGGTAATGAATCTGTCACCAACAGTACGGCACAGAATTGATTCAAAAAATTTAGAACTGGTGATGAGCGTCTTGAAGATTCTCTTGAGTGTTTGGTGGACAACAGCTGGTGTAGACCATTACGAGCTCCAAAATCTAGGACAAACTATCACAGCAGACGTGTATGTTGATCAGCTTCAACGTACATGAAAAAATCAAGCAAAAACAGCCAGCTCTTGCGAACCGTAAGGGTGTTGTTTTTCTTCATGACAACACACATTCGCATACAGCAAAGCTGACCCATCAGGCAATAAACAAACTTGCCTGGAAAGTGTTACCTCATCCACTGTACTCTCCGGATATCTCTCCAACAGATTATCACCTTTTCTGATCTCTCAATAACCATTTGAGAAACAAGTGCTTCAAGACAGAAGAAGAGCTAAAACATGAACAGTGTGTTTCTTAACTGTAAAACTCGTGACTTTTATAAAAAAGGAATTTATGATTTAGTATCTCATTGGGAGAAGGTTGTTGATAACTTTGGAGATTATTTCGATGAATAAAAAATTCATTTATGCATTAATCTGAGCGCCAATTGTAATATTTGCAAAAACGAAAAAACTTTCCCCTGGACCTGATAAATGGCATGGATGTTTGCTTAAGACAACATTTAGCAGGAAATTAATGTTGTGACTCCGATATGTTGATGGCTACCTTCTGTAACATGGACAGGAATGTGCAGGTATGCCTTGATGCTGACGGCGACCAATTCCAACGCATGCTGTGGGATCATCATTCTTCGTAAACACCAAGGTATGTCCAGTAGTAAATCTCATGAAATAATGGCCATTAATTTTATTTTTATAAGCAAAAATCAGAGGCCAAGGATGAGTGGTACATGTCATATAACAAATACTGTAGTTACCTGAATATAACCTGACTTCAAATCTAATACAAATAAAACTTTTATTTTTGGAAAATAATAAGGAACTTTATTTTGGAAAAAGATATTTATAACTTTTGGTACATGTGGTGAAGCCACAAAGTCTCATTTAGTCTCACAACATCTCGTGCTATTCAGAAATGGCTAAAATAAGCACATACACTACTTCAATCTCACATGAAAAAGCCAAGAAAGAAGAAAAAGAAAAGCAGCTAAACCAGGATGTCAACGTTCAATGTTTTACAAAGTTTAAGGAAATTAGTTTGTGCTTTTTCACGTGTGATTTTTATTTGCTATTCATTAACAAGAGTGAAACCAACACCTCTAATTCACCAGCACATGCGGGTCGTTGGGGGGGCCCCCCCCCTCAAATACACGAATCTAACACAACTTATTTTTCTCTCCTCGAATTTGAAAAAAAAACCCTCGTGTTGTAGTCAGGTACATACAGTATGTGAATCATTATTTATATTTACCGATTTGATCTGTAACACCAACTTTCTTCAAGAATCGCATAATTTACTTGCAACTTCTGCAATATCTGATAAACTTCTATCGTTGGTTTACGACTATACAATGTATACACATTTAAGGTCCTTTCCCTACAAATGAACAGAAAAGAGAGAAGCAAATTCACGCTGCATGTACAAGGTGTCCTAAAAATTAGTGACATTTTTAATATGGGCATTTATTAAAGTTATTCTTGCAAGAATTAAAGTGTGAAATCAGGAAATTGTTTTGGTATTACTGCAAGAAAAGCATGGAAATAGCGTATTCACTGGAAGAGAAAGTATATTTTTTGTATTGGAATACCATTGATTAGATTCCAAAGCAGATTTAATGTCAAGAATGGCCTGCAACCATCTTGAATACAGTAAAATAGTTTTACGAAAAATTTACACAAGCCAGGAGTGTTGCAGACATCGTTTGGTGTCTGGAATCAGCCATGATGGCATCAAACATGCAGGTCATTAAGGATGTCATTACATGACTAAAAAGATCGGTCTGCAAAACAAAGAAATTAATAAACGAAAATTGGAGTTAATGCTCCACGCAGCTTTAATGTTCGACAGCTTTCTGATGGTTTAGAAAGGAGGAATTCCCGATGTGCGAGCCAGGTACACGTACAATCACTGGGCTTCCATCTTGTCTATCTTCTAGTCTCTAGGACGCTTGAAGACAACCTTGTTATACCATATCTGCGATAGCCCAATTGATAGAGGTGACGAGCCTCATACTAGTGTTCCTGGTTTGAATCCAGGTCACAGAATTTTCGCTTCCATATATTCAACGACATCAGTACCAAAACAAATTCTTCTCCTTACACGTTAATCTCCTGTAAGAATAACTTTAATAAATGTTATGGTTTTCATGCTATTCCATTTTACAAACTGTCAATCTTTTGAGGGGAGCCTCTAAGAAAATATTTGACAAATACCGTAAAAGCAAAAACAAGCTCAGCACTATTTCTGGTCAGAGCAAATTCCGTGTGGCGCTTATTTCTCTCTTCACAAAGCCTATAGCAGCTTTAAATTGACTTCATAGTTCTGGATCTTCAGTTTGCAGAGATGTCCATGATTATTTTGTTTGCCGAGCGATAATGTTAGACGAAGTTTTCTTGATTTTTTTAATCTCTCTTCCAAAACTGAATTGGTCAGGTTGTGGCTTGCACCATTGAGCTAAAACATTTATTTGGTTGAGCAACATTTCGAATTTCAGTTTCTTTACTGCACCATTGTCTGATCTTTTCTCGTTGATCCCAAATTTTCGCTTCCAGCTTCTTCTCCAATTTATATATTTTTGGATTTTACTTCCCTTATACTGTATGCAAGCTTTAATACTTCTTCTTCCATGATTGCTGTAGACGAAAACTGACACATTTGTTACAATCAGAAGTGATACTTTGTATTAAATCCTGTGCTGCCAAATATAGTAACCCCGATCCATCTGGGCATATAGTTTATACAGAGTCTGCCAAAAAATGAATGCACACTTTACTAGATAGCATCTATAATTTTTTCGTAACAGCAAAATTGAAAGTGACATCCTAATATTATTATATGCATTGAATGATGACGATCCTGATAAAAGAAGATCACAACTACCACCTAGACATAGGAGGTTACTTGAGAACAGTTTGCTAGGAAAATGCATAGGAGCAACTGCTCGCCATATTCAAAAGTATCTCAACACTTATGGTAATCACTTTGAACCCCTGTCGTAATTATAGAGGTCAAAGAGGACTTGTATTCACTGCTTGATGCCTGAATGAATTTAGTGTTACAACTTTCATATAGCTTTTTCTTTTGCTGAAGTGTGTATACATTTTCTTGGCGGACTTTGTAGCTCACTTACGAGTACGTATCATTTAATGCCCATAGAAGATGGACATGGCATTCCGAGTAGTACCAATGAAATCACGCTCATTCGCTCATGCACGATTGTAGGCTTATCCTGATATCTTGTTTTACACTTGGTAGTGCTATTGACAATTTTCTTGAGCAGTTAATTGAGTAGAGCGCTCATTTCTTTTAGGGTGGAATTGGTGCGGTGTTTAATAGAATGCAACACTTATTTGCAGCGCGACTTGTTTGCACTTTTACGTTCTATAAGAAAACTCATTAAAGTTTGCTACCTCAGTTTAACATCTTCATAATGAGGGTGATTGACAACTGGACGTCCTGTTGAAAGCATGAGATTTGCCATTGTTGGCATGGGGCCAGCAAAGACTGCTGAATCGGGTGTGTTAGCTCGAATCCAAGAAATAAGTTCTTCAAGTGGAGGGTTGCTATACTCTCCAATGATGTTCCACTGAGATTTGACATTTTGGATTCCTTTCACACTCATTAAGCTCATTATAACAACAATAACAGCAACGTTCATTCTTTTATTCTGGAATAATCTAAAAAACTAAAGAAAATAAAATTTAAACTCTGAAATAAAGTTTCTTCTTTTAATTCATATAGAAACATGTTTAGATAAGATCAACTCAAGCATATTAACTACATAAATTCACTTACTTTTGAAGAACATATCAAGGAAGAACAGATACACAAATGTGGAGTGAAAAATAATTTCAACCTCATGATTAAAACTGCCATGACAGTAAATGCTGATAATTGGAAAAAATTATATAGAATTTCTGGATGATCACTATAAAGGAAAAGTATACCAGGTGCACTTAAGTAAGATCATAATCTAATTAACATAACTTAATCACAAGTTCTGTGAGTCTCATTTAAAATATTTACAATTTTAAATTTTAAAGCTGCTTTTGAATGAAACTACAAACAGTTCAGTTAGTTTCTCTTCGTTAGGATTTCCAAATTTTTGTGAGGGGGGGGCGAGGGGGACAATGAAATTCATAAAAAAAATTAAAGAAATAGGGAAAACTCACTTTGGACTGTCTTTACTTGATCTTGATGAAAACACGTGCACATAAATCTAGTTAAATATTCACAGAAAAAAAATAATCAATCACTTGTTTCATGAAAACAAACATACGAAGGATGGTCATAAAGTTATTACAATCAATATGAAAGAAGGATCACTTTTGAAAATGTGTGGAGCCAGTAAGATGCGACATACATCGAATGCTGAAGGATACAAAGCAGCGATTGATGCAATGCCGCTAAATGCTGCCAGAGCGTCAAAAACAATATGGCACTGCCAATCGGAAAACTGGAGGTGTGAGCCGTGATAAGGTTCCTGCATTTAAAAGGGAACAACGCCAAACAAATCCATCAGGAGATAGTGGCAGTTTATGGTGACAATGCCTCATCGACATTTCCTGTGTGGCCACACAAGCGTGGAAGACGACCTTTAGAGCCACAAATTGCGAGGCAAATGGAGACGATAGTCCTCTTAGACCACCGTATCACCGTGGAACAGATCAAGGTGTCCAAACGGGTCAGATGTCTGCATGACAATGTGCCAGTATATTCCGCATAAAGACCACATGCGTTGCAGCGGAGCTGGGGTTTGAAATACTGCCCCATCTGTCGTATTCACTCGAACTGGCCCCAAGCAACTTCTTCCTCTTCCCTCGCTTGAAGAACCTGCTTCATGGACAGCATTTTCAAGACGACGACGAGGTCATCTTTGAGGTGGAAAAGTTCCTCAACAGCCAAAAGGATGACTTCTATAAAAGTGGCATACAGCAAGTCATCCATCGTTGGGAAAAATTCTGGCCCTGGGAGGTGAATATCTGGAGAAGGATTGATGATACCACCATGCCATCTCTCAATCTTCCGGCTGATTGTAATGACTTTATGACCGTCTCTCAAATGTCAATATACCATAGACCCATTTAAACTTGACAGACGTGCCTAATTCAGGTTAACACGAATAAGTTGAACTGTGATAAGTCAAACTCCCAGTTAAGTTGAACTAAACTCTTGGTTCCATCTCCCTAAAGCATTAATTGCTAGAAATTGTACCTATTAGATCGAACATAAATTTTATTTAAAACCTTTTAAGACGAACAAAATTTTTGAATATAATCCGTACATTATATTAAATTGGTCGAATCCCTAATAAATCGAACATTTAATCTGGTCCTCTGGTGATTTGAGTTAACAGGGTTAACCTGTATTTCTTAAAGTCAAGCCTACACTGTGTTCTATGTTTGAATTTAACTGTAGTTTTCATAAATGTTGTTTGTGGCTGTACTATTATTTAAACAACCATAAACAACACTCTGCTTTATATGCTTATCTTTCCAATCACAGTGTATAATCCCATCCATTCTGTTCTTTGCACTTATGTAAATATTTTCTTATGTCCAAATATTTTTGATAATACATGAATGTCAAACTAATCATTCTCTTCTTTGTCCTTAGCTTATTTGTCTTTTGCTGTCGTTATTTGATTTGGCAATGTTTTTTTTTTGTTTTTTTTTACAGCTGGATGACCTTCCAGATGCCAACTTCTCGAGAGGAAATGTTAAAATCCATGCCCTCACTTGTAGCCACGAGTCGCTGATCGAGAGGATTTGTACGAGAGGAATTGTAACCACGACTCGCTGATTTTGAGAGCGATAAGACCTGCGCCTGGGCACTCTTGGTCACCGAGCTGGCAAAACTAATCATTATTATGTCAGTGATATTTAAGATGTTAATTTAGAACAGAAAAAAACTATTTTCCATTCATTCACTTTTATCTGTGAACTTCTTCAGCTTAACCACAATTTTCAAACTTTATGCTTCAAAATATATGATAAAATCATGTTCAACAATGAACCATGTGGCAATTTAAAAGAGAATATGGATGATCCTCTCCTTGGTTTTGTCCACAATGTGGAAACTCCCTAAAATCAATAATGAGGTTGCTAACTTTGAGAGGCAATTTTGTTGATACAACTGGTCAAGAGCCAAAATGCTCACAGAATCAAATTAGGAGTTTCTTGTAGTATTTTTAATGCTGATTACAAAAATGAAAGCAAATTTTTTTCTATCACGCACCATTTTAAGAATTCGCCATATTAAGCATTTCCAATTTCTACCCCAATTTCGCAAGATATGCATATTACGTAAAATGCTATCCCCTGTTAAGTAATTTCAAATACATTTGTACATGGCATCTGAAAGGTCCCGAAGGAAGGTCCAGCAGTTAAGGGTCCATTTTCCCTGGTACTGTCACTCCATGGTAGAAATATCCTGATGGAACCTTTCTGCATGTTCATCACTAATATCACCAAGGTTGGCAAGAAAATAGTCCAGATGGGAATGTAGGAAATGAATCTTTAGTGATGACATTTTGCTCCCCAATTCTTAAAATGCTTGCAGAAGCTCATCAACAAGTTCGGCATAGCTACTTCCTTGTTCTTTCCCAAGATTCCGTGCGCTATAACCTTCACATCTGTCCAGGCTGTTAGTTCCACTAGGGTTCAATGCAGTTTCAAACCCTTTATCAGGCATTAACTCACTGATTTGAGGGCCAACAAAATGCCTTCCTTTATTTTCACATCAATGATGTGGGGAAACTTCTGCTTCAGATGCCGGAATCCTATGCCCAGCTAATCCTTACAAAGTATTTCATTAAACCCAATTTGATATGAAGTAGAGGCAGGAGGATTTTCTCAACTTCGACTAGACATTTATTTTCGACATTCATTTGCCCAAAGTCAAACTTTGGCGATATATCCAGTCCTTTGTGCTGTAATGGATATCTTTTGCCCAGCTATCCCACTCACAAATGAAACAGTAGTACTTAGTGTACCTGCTCGCAAGCCTAAAGAAGCCAATAGCCTTCAAATCTCCAAGAATATTTTTTACTGGCTAATAATGAATTTCAATTCACTTTATGTCAAAAAATGCACATGCTAGTGAAATTTCAAAATTGTATTCGTAATCCGCAGAAAAAAATACTACCAAAGTCACCCACTATCATTCCGTGAACAAGAAAAATCTTAAATTTTGTTGGCTAGTGTAATGTGTATATTCTTTTGGTTCTGGTGACATGATATGAGAAACAAATATGGTTACCCGAAAATGTCCTTTTATTACTTACTTGAATAAGCGTGATGAGAATGGAAAATACTGCCAAAGGAAGAAGAAATGTCTCTGTGAGCCTCCAAGGAGTCTAAAAACAAGGAATGTGCCAAAAATAAATTCTGAAAAATGCCGATTTTAAATTAAAATTCATGATTCTCAATACATATAAAATTACGAAGATTTATACAGTGGTGGCCAAAAATTTAGCACCAACCAAATGGCTCTAAAAATATTGCCAATATTTGAAAAATCAAGGCTCAAAGTTAATTCCACCCCTGCTACAAAATAAATGAGACTGTCTGAAACAAAGTATTTAAAAAAAATTTTTTTTTGGAGGATACACTATGAAAAGGGGAGCATGTTTCAGAATATTTAAGTAATTGGCTGGACATAAGTTTAGCACCCAAATGTGTTTGCGACTTAACCGTGGGTTCTGCATTGTAAGTTTGTTGTATTTTAATATACACATTCTATAAGCAACAATTTTAATTTCACTTGTACACATTTTAACCAGCAGTCATGGGAAAACGACAAAACATATCGCTAGATCTCGTGAACAAATTAGGCGGTTACGCAAAGAAGGACTAACATTTGATGCCATTGCCAAAATTGTTAACTGCAGCAAATCATGTTGTATACATACAATTCAGCGGTACAACATTAAAGTTCTGTCAGAGATCGTTCAAGACCAGGAAGACCTAAAAAACTAACCCCGCACATTGATCGTATCATTTATCATCTCTCCAAAAAAGACAGATCCTTAACTTCAACAATGATTGAAGGTGAATTGTCTGCTCATCATCACGTTAGTATTACTTCTAGTACTATTCGTCAACGATTAAACCAGTTTAGTTTGTTTGGGCGAGTGGCACGTAAGAAACCTCTTGTTTCATTAAAGAACAGGAAAGCTAGGTTAACTTTTGCTCGTGCCCATCTTGGACAACACAACAGTGCAAACACGTGCTGTGGTCGGATGAGACAAAGGTACAGCTCTTTGCATGTGATGGCTGAAAATACATCAGATATAATAAACATGAAACATAAAAGCCACAGTGTTTACAGCCAACCATGAAACATGGAGGGGGAGATGTGATGATGTGGGGTTGTTTTACCTGGCATGGTGTAGTCCATCATATAAACCGCATCATGGATCGTTTGGTTTACAAATCCATCCTTGAGAACATTATGCTTCCTTATGCCGATGATAATCTGCCCCTTACATGGTCATTCCAGCACGATAACGACCCAAAACATACCAGCAGGCTTGTCAAGGAATGGTTACACATAAATCATATAAAAGTTATGGAATGACCTGCTTAGTCAGCAGATTTGAACCCCATAGAAATGCTATGGATTGATGTCAAAAGGGCTATTAAAGAAAAAAAACCTCCAATAATCTTACACTCTCGACACCATCAAAGAAGCATGAAACAACATTCCAGAAGATCGGTGTAAACGTCTAGTGGAATCCATGCACAGACTATGTATACCGTTATTAAAAACTTTGGTTACCCAACCAAATAGTGATTCTATGATGTATTATTTATTTATTCTGTATATGGTGCTAAATTTTTGTCCATAGGAAAATCACCTAAAGGATTAAAAAAAATTATCTCATTGTTTCAATTTTGAATTCAACATGCTTGGTTATTTGTTGGATCATTTCACACTTAATTCTTTTATTGGTGTAATTTTTTTTTTAACTGTTTAAGAATTTTTTGGTAACAAACAACATAAGCCAATATAGGTGCTAAATTTTTGACCACCACTGTAAAATAATATGAATATAATTATAATAATTATGGAAACGTATTAATATGAATAAATTTATAAGATGATGTAAGAAGAAGATAACAATTGTGAAAAAGAGATGAAGGTTTCAACAACAAGTACTGTCCAATTAGACTTTTCTGATATAAAATTAACTGACATCCAAGTATCAAACGATATCAAATGGATTGCCTGAAGACCATTTACAGAAAAATATAAAAAATAATAAATCCACCCACCATTTCGACTATAACAGCTATATGGTTGGTCAGAAGAGAGGCTAATCCATGAAACTTATTTTCCATTTTAGGTTGGTGCACAAAGCACTGCAAATGCAAGAATGTGAAAATCGTTGCAATGCGAATTTTGGGTGACCTGTTGAAATTAACATCTATCTCTTAAAATTTACACACCAGTTCAGGAGAATGCGCTGCAGCTTCAACCAAGCCCGTAAAAAAAAATTCCAGCCCTATCAGGCCAATGGGGAGAGTTGGGCAGATTGAGGATCAATAAAATTAAAAAATTTTTCCACCAGCACTAAATATAGTGCACTAGTGGTACTACATGTATATAGTACTATGATTTCCAGCTTTACCGGGCCGCCAAGGAGGGTGGGACAAGGTCAACCCCATAATAACGTGATATTTTTGAAATCAATTTTACAGAACTGGATGGGTCATTTGAAATACAGATTACACAACTGTGAGGCACAACCCCAGGGGGTACCTTGGGTATCAATACTCGAGCAATCAGTGCACTTTCAATTTTTGGAAGTTTGGGACTTTGGGGCCCCATTTCTCGGGTCCAGATGTCTGGGACCTGAAAAGCCCAAACATGTATTCTATATCCACCAAGTACTACAGGCTGGCAAATTCGGTTACGGTTCGGGCACTCTCCATGTAAGTTTAAGGATGTGAGGAGTGTGACTCCCTTCCGAGATTGGGAGGTAAAACTAATACAATTGAATATCATAAAATACAGAAATTATTGAGATCTTAGATAGTAATAGTTAACTTTTCCTCTAATATATTAACTAAATAATACTTTCCGATCCAGCACAAAACGACAGCTATAAGACATTCTTTCCGATGGGTCATAACATATCCCATCACTGACAGTGTCAACAAAAAAGATGAGATCTCCACGGCATATGGATTAGCTAGACTAAATGATTTTCTTGATCACATAACTCGTTCTATTCTTAACGACGCAAAATGTTCGTTAAGTTGCCAAAATGCTAATGTAGGAGAAAAGAGGAAGGATTCATGACTTTTACATTTAAAGGATTATTGATAAACAGAATTACCAAAGTCTTCCAGAACTATGGACTCGGGATCATGTTTCGCACAAAAAAAAAAACAAAACAGAAAGCATGTCCTAAACACCAAAAGACATGGAAATAATGAAAACATTTTTTAAAACCTGCGGTGTTTATAAACTGACGTGACCGAACTGTGGTTTGCATTATCGGATCCACAAAACGCTATTTTATTGAATGCTTCAAGGAACATAGGCGCTCTTGGATTAATAATGACATGAAAGTCCGCTTTTGCAGACGACTTGGTTAAAAATGGACGCCGAATGATGCCAATTGACACGGCTATGACAATATTGAAGAAAGTTAGAGGCCCAGAGAAAATTCATGTCTACGAAGCATAGGAGATACGGAAGAATCACCTATAAAACCAGAAGATGTTATTAAATAATCAGATTACTTTTGAAAAAGATCTGATCCTGGACATTATTAATGGATATGCCAAGACAATGGATATGACATTCGGTCTGGCTTGCAAGTCCACCAGTCGGAGCTATCTCTGATTGGTGGACACAAATTTCGTTGCATTTTTTTTAAGCAATTTTGTAGTTGTATAGCCTATGAAGATGGTGCAAACTGAAACATATTGACTAATAAATATTCTATCTTATTGCTCATCCAGGACCTTGTGTTATTTAATGTTTATAGCAATATTGGACAGCATGAATATACTAACATATTAAATTACCTGATCCTCCATGAAATCAAATTCTGCAGCACAGGTATATAACAATGTATGGAAGTCCTTGTAATTAGTAAACTTGGCCTTAAGCAGATTCCAGATATGTGCCTATAACAGTAAAATTTTATTATAAATTTCACGTTTCTCAAAAACTTTTAATCTTTTGAAAAGAAAAGCCACAAACATATTTTAGGTTAGTCTTGATTATCTATTACGTGGCTAGCCAGTTTTGGATTCTCTATCTCATTTTCATTACTTATGAAAAAAAAAAAAACATAAAGAAAAAAAGAAGCTCACAGATATGCGTGGGGCCTCATGTTGTCGTGCTGAAGCAGCATGTTGCATAGTCTTCTCAGGCTGAACACATAGGAAAAGCTTTGTGTTACAGTCATTGCAGCATAGCGACATATGCATCTAAGTTAATGGTGGATTCTTTAGCCATCACATCCAACAAAATGACATCTTGCACATGTCCAAAAACACAGTGATCATGATCTTGCCTGCAAGCAGAACCAACTTGAACTTTCATTTCCATGATAAATGGGTATTGTGCCACTTCATATGGATATTCCTGACACTTTCTCTCTTGGAAATGAGAAATTCGTACAGGGCACAATGTTTGCGATGCGATATCCACAATTTTTAAACACTCGCTATCTTGCTACCACTTGCTGCGGAGCTTGCACACAACCAACCAGAGGTGGAAGGTTCAAATTAGGACTCCTCAAAAATTTCAGTCGTGTAGCAATATTTGTGTCACAGATACTGATTATGGTGCATTACGTTTATATTATTTACTCTTTGTACATATTTTAAATATATACAGTAAAACCCTGTTACAACGTACTTCAAGGGACCTGGAAATGTTGTACGTTATTCTGAAACTGAGGGGGGAGGGAGGGAGGCTTGTGAACAATGCATATATTCATAGAAAAACATAAGAATACATGAATGCATTTTATTGCAGCACAAATTGGATCCTGACTGAGTAGCATGCAGAGATTTCCAGGTTTATATATGCTACACTGACCAACCAATGAAATGTGAACTCGGCTTAATTAGCCCATTGGCCCAGTTGCAACTTTCGCATGGACTGCATTGACCAATCAGAGCAAGACATGTGAACGATGTACGTTGTACTGAAGGGATAATTTAACCAAGGGAATGTAAAATTAGTACGTTATTCTGAAATGCACGTTAAAGTGATGTACATTATTCTGAAACTTTTTAGCATTAAAATACCTACGTTTGGGACGGGGATTTGAAATTTGTACGTTATTCTGAAATGTTCGTTAATGAGAGGTACGTTGTAACGGGATTTTACTGTAACACTATATTTTTATAGTAAATAAAGTGCATTTAAGGGTATATTCATTAAACTGCTTAAAGTTATCAAAGTTTCTTTAAAAGAAAATTCGACAAAAGGGATGACCACATGAAAAAAATTCACTGATCAAAGTGTTAAACTAGATAATGAAGAGTATTAAGAGTTTGTTTACATCACAATCAACTAATATATGCCGATTCCAGTTTAACACCTCCACTGCTGAGATGAGAAGTCACAACAAGAGTCCTACCTGCAAGCCTCACTGGAATTCTACTGGAATACCCAAACAACTGACAACAGAGGGAGCAATTGACGCAACACCTTGTTCTAACTCACATTTCCCCAATTGCGAGAATATTCTCGGGTAAAGCAAGTAAAACGAAGCATAAATAATGCTCTCATGCAATTTCTCAAGGATACAGACCGAATCTAAAAAATACTCGGCCCCTTAAATCAAAAGATTTAGACAATAAATCACTATACAGTAGAAGTATAAAAAACAGCTAGTCTCCCCCAAATCGGGAGATGAATGCTGAAAACTGAACTGAAGAGTACAATGCAATTATAATGTCAACAAAACATTTGACTTACATCATGATTATCACCAGAAATAATAGCCTTTGTCGTTACGAAAGTTGCTATGAAAACTAAACAACGTAGCCCCTGGGAGAAAAAGTAAAAAAATAACCACCATAAATAAATTTAAAATAAATTAAAGTTTTCATTTTTCAATTTTTTTAACAATTAATAGAAAATATTTACCAGTATTTACTTTAACATCAAAGCAACAAAATAGGTAAATTATTTCCACGTTTTTTTCCTTTCCGCTCATTTCCCTAACATTGTGTTAATTTCATTTGAAAAAAACACTATAACCCAGATATTTCAATATTAGGCAATGAGTAAAGGGGAAGTAAAACGCTGTACACTCATCTGTGCAAAGTTTTAGTCCCTTGCTTAGCATCCAAACCCTAAAACGTGAAAGTACTGTAAACTGTTCTGACAATTTTATTTTCTTTGCATATTATCCTTTGTCTCTGCAATTATCTGGAATGCCTCATCCATTTTTCTATATACTTCCAAAAGATACACGTCATCCATCATGGTGGACTAATATGACGATGAGAAATGATGATATTTATCCATCCAACAGATGTACACATCAAACATGATTGTTTGGTCATACAGCAAAAACTCAATGTATCACAGTCTTGACAATACCACCACACAATTTCTGCAAATTGGATTTGGACATTTGTTTCAGTGGTTTCCCTTTATCAAGCTGCTGCATTGTTAGGTTTCTATTGTCATAAAGCAACCAGTTTCCATCAACCATAATAATTCAGAAATGCTAGGGTAGGTCTTTGGAGGGCAATGACTCTTTCCCTCAGCTTTCCCGTGTAGAACCCAAGCACCTAGTTTTTTATTCTTACACATAGTTGCAAGATGTCTGCAAAGTGTCAATGGTGATAATGTAAAGGATCCTACGAGTTCACAAAATATGGATGCCTTTTCTTCACTTTTTTGTCTTAACTGTACCATATCACACACGACTGGATGACTGGTTCCTACCTTACGTTCAAAGTCAACATCACCGGCAGAGAACTTTGAAAACCATCTTTGGACAATTCTTTCACTCTTCTTGTTGATATACCAAATTTTATTGGCATTCGCAATTATTTCAGACACATTACAGTATATATAAGTTTGAGCCTGTATCCACAATCACTAATTTCACATCAAACCACTCCATCATGTCAGAAACTCTAGATCGGATTCAAATAATTTATCTGAATCCATTTCACTTTGCAGAGTAGTTTGGTAGTTTCTGCTATGACGCTTGCTAGTAACTGACTCTGCAAGTTAGCCTTGGTGAACTCTATCAATAATTATGAAGCGACCTAATGTTTCTGGAAAGGATAGAACATGCTAGGTGATATAAGATTTAAATAAAAATGGTGCAAATTAGGCTTTGGTTTAATTAATAAGCATGATAAAAGGTTTAATTTTAATAACAGCTGTGTTATTACCAAATTGGCTCTAATCTAACTTGGAGTACTCTGAGTCATCAAATTTGATATTAAAAAAAAAAAAAAATTGGTCGAGCAGTAGCCATAATGTATAGCTGCTGAGTAAAACGTATTATTTTCCTGGTGTCTTTTTCTATTCCATCAAATTCGGACAATACTTATGGAACAATTTTATTTGTTTAAAGTTTACATACAGTAAGGATCTGGTCGAACGCAAAATCCATCCAATGCAATTTTTCCTTGGCCCTCGAATTCTATTTCCACTTTTTCGAAAGGCATCTTTTCGTGATTATTGACCATTTACTTTTCATTTCACGACATTTATGATATAAATATACACATTCGGTTGAAACTTTACAGAGAATACAATCTTTTCTCGAATTTCTGTCCACTGGTCTTAGAGTTTCTCCTCTTCCAATTGGCTGTCACCATTTTGCTTTTGAAACTTCATTATAAAATTCACTTTCTTCAGCAGCTTTGACGGCAAAAAATTGTACGGAATTTGGAAAAAAAGTCAGTTCTCCATATAGTTCGAACATACAGCATGTACACATACACTACCATATCACTGAATTATGACCACCCACTTAGTAATGGGAGTACGGTAACCACCCTTCACCGCTATAACTGCTGGACGCAAGAAGTGCATCTATGTATCCGATGGTATGGCAGTCCATTCCACTTGAAGCGCTGTCCACAGAGCTTCGAGGGTCATATGTGGAGGGTCCAACTGCTGTACATGGCGATCAAGGTGCTCCCACAGATGTTCGATTGGATTGATGTACGGCGAATTAGCGGGCCAAGGGAGCACTCAAAAGTCAGTAGAGTGTTCCTCGAACCAATCCAGAAGAAGACGTGCCTTGTGGCAGGGTGCATTGTCCTGCTGGAACACATTATCACATTGGGGGAATATAGTGAGCATGTACGCGTGCACCTGGTTCGCTACGATTGACATATAGCCACAGGCGTTCAAATTGCCCTTTAGACGAATCAGTGGACCTAACTGCCCCCAACAGAAGATCCCCCACGCATGCACACTACCCCCACCAACCTGTTTCCAGCCCACAATAGCCTTCTGCAGTCTCTTTTCATGGCGTTCACGACGCACCCACCTTCGCCCGTCAATCTTATGGAGCAAAAACCTTGACTCGTCGGAGAAGGCGACCTTAGCCCACTCGTCTGTGGTTCAATGGCGGTGCTCACATGCAAAGTCTAGGTGTCGTTGGTCGTTGATGATGACCCCTGGTCAACATGGGTGCAGCAACCATGCGTCGACTGTTCAGGCCCATCCGTAGCAGGGTGCGTTCAACGGTAATGTCGGATACATGTCTGTCGGCGCCACTGTTGAATCTGGTGGTCGGTTGATGGACTGTGGCTCTCCTGTCACCTTTTACGAGTCGTCGTAGGCGCCGCTCACCCCGTCGATCAATGGCTCGTGACCTTTTACAGTGATGGCGTTGGGATGTGATTTCTGACCCTGCTGTCCACTCTTTGTACACCTTCACTACAGCGGACCGTGAACAGTTCACAAATCGCGCCGTTTCGGAGATGGTGCCACCCTTGCTGCGATAGCCTATTATCATCCCTTTTTGGATGTCCGTTAAATCCGGATGTTTACCCATCTTAAGGCTCGTGCACCTGCCATTTGATGCACCAGCTTTAAAGCTTTCTCAGCCTGTTATGCAAATTTTGGAATGTGTAATCGTTGTTGGGGCGAACCATGTGTGTGCCTTGAAGGGGTGCTGGTCATAAATTCATTGATATGACAGTGTAAATCATAATGGTTAAAAATCGCTAAGAGAAGCCTTTTGAAGTTTTTTTGAAAACTGGAAATTGAATTCGGGAGCCAAGCCAAACAGGCCATATTTCTGGAAATTCCGAATGCTAAGAGCTTTACTGTATATAGGAATTAATTAGAAGAAATTTTAGAGGAATACTAGGATTTAAAATTTTGTTTTCAGGTACCACCTTTATGAGATACCATTATAACAACAGGAATCAAAAAATGTGAGATTAGCAAAAATATACAATCAAAGAATGGATAGAAATAATTTGCATTAATGTGAAATTTTGATAAAAAATATAAAATGGCAATAATCTTACCAGGGACATGATCTTGTTTAAGCTTGGAAGATGAGGGTCAATGATTAATATTAACTTCAGAAAAAAAAGGGAAGATAAATTAAAATCCATATGATAATTTCAATTACAAACAGGGTGCATTCACTTTATTTGCTTAGGTTCACTTGGAATGTGATTCCTATGACTCTGCATCTCTATTTGCTACTTGACTTGGAGCTAATCCACTTGACTCCCATCTTGAGGCTGGAATTGTTGGAGTCATAAAGTAAAGAATGCACATTTTAGTCATTTAAGTCATGAAAGCCATCACAATATGAAATCTTTTTCCTTCAAAATGTTTGGTTGGAGACAGTTTCCTTTACTGTGTTTCCCAACATTTACCGGTATGTGGTTATTTTTTCCTAACGCCTCAATAGTTTGCAATGGGGAGAAGAACATTCTGATCCCCTTAGCAGCTTATATGTTCACATTAAAGAATCACTCCTTAACCGTGTTTTCTGGTGATCATGTAAACTTTGAGCAAATAAATGAATGCAGCCAATTTATATTTTATTCAAATTAACATAATTTTACTCACATACATAGCTGGAAGAACTGCTATAAGTGGCGATGATATTAATAGTGGATTAAAAAACATCATAGCATAGGTAACTCCAAGGGAAATCTGAAAGATTATACTTTTCTTAAAACTTAAAAATTCCAAGTTTCACCCTTTTAATGAGGTTTTAAAGACATATTTTACGTCAAAAAAGAAAACATATGTGTAATTACCATTATGATATGCAAATACTTCTTCAACACTTTTCCATGAATTATGTTCAACAGGTACAAGGCCAAAAGACTGAGAGATTGTGTCACAAGAGCAAATGGTGCAAACTATTAAGGGAGAGAAAATATTACATATAAAAGTGATAGAAGTGTGTATGATACTCTTTAAGAATATAAAAAGAAAATGAAGTAAGCATACAGGACGTTTCCGAATGGTCTATAGAGACTTTCTGGATGTGTTCCAGGGACTAAAACAATAGAAAATTTGTATGAATATAGGATCGAAAACACTACTTTCTAAAGTTATAGCGGTTTGAAGGTGTCCTGCAGTAGGAAAAATTAACATTAAAGCGTATATGAGTTGCAAACAGTGTGATTTATTTCTACGGTATAACAAAGCAATACACTTGCTATAGCAAATCCTCAAAACGGCCTCCGTTAGATTCCAAGGAAGCCTTTGCAAATGCAACGCTTGAATGCAGCAGGACACTCAGGCCGTCGAAATGCAAACCATCAAACACTCAACAGTTAATCAGTGCTTATCGACAATTGGGCAATTCAGGCCAGTAACAGCCAACAATGGTACTCCAAAAACATTTCGAATCTGATGTTGAAGAGAGCACAATTTTCTTCAGACGGTTCTTTGAATTGTCATAACTCTTCTACTACATTTTCTGCTTCTTTGGTCCCTAAAACAAATCTTGAAGATTTGTTCAGACCATTCAGAAACACCCTGTATATAATATTTGCTCAGGAGAGAGAGAGAGAGAGAGAGGTGAAGTAAAATTGACGTCATAAATTATAAAAGCTAGATTACGTTAAGACTAAGAAAACTTATAACCAGGTAATGGTGAGACCTCAAAATAGCAAAGCCTTAAAGATCAATTACACAGGAAATGTGTGATGCGAGTATGCAAATGTTTTTTAACATTTTACCGTAATTTTCGGTAGTAATGCCGCGGCGGCTGATACGCCACAGCAGCAAAAGTTTAACATAAATGTAAAATCTCCGACAGTAGCGCCATGTCGGCCGATAAACTTTCTGTTTTAAACGTAATTATTTATTATTTATTTTCCTATATTATAATCTGGTGGGGATTTATTAGATTTCAATGCAAAAATGAGCGTTAAAACGCAAAAATCTACGTACGAGAAAAACGAAACTTTAAAGAAAATTCGAAACCTAAGAGAAAAAATTTTAAAAAATAAAAAATATAAAACAATCTTCGCTTTTATCTTCAGCTCCTTCACCCCTACCGTGTATCCAGCTATAAGAAATTTTAATTAAAAAGCACAAAAGAAATACGCCAACAGGCAACTTGTTCTCCTTAAAGACAAATTTCGTTTCCAGTTTTCACTATATCCGTGTGTGCGCGCCAATCATAAGCTGGCTGCGGGAGTTGGCCGTTGTGGAGCGGGAGCGAAGCGAGTGCGCGTCGCCGTCACCTTTCTTGAGCGGCCCTCAATCACAAGAAAGTAAATGTATCCGTCCGGCCCATCAGGATTCAATCAGGGGTGACCCGGTGGTTCAATCCGCCGCTGTCAATGAAGGCTCACGCTCGATCGCTATCGGAGTGAATTTTTAATTAATAGGATATGAACTCATCGATAAATTCATCAATAAATACGAATCAAGGAATACATTGTCACTACTCATTTTATACCGTTGAGAGAACGATATGAAGTAGGCCTAAAATCATGTGTAGAATCTTTTTTTTTTTGTAAAATCTCCGGCAGTAGCGCCGCGGCGGCTGATATGCCGCACACGCCTAATTTTTAACTTTTAATAACAGAAACGCCGTGGCGTTACTACTGGAAATTACGGTACGTCAGTGGCAAGGTCAATACCATTAATGCATGGTCTGTTCTTTTTCATGAAGAAAACCATTAAATGGCATCACTTATCAGGACATACTCAAAAATTTCCTCATTCAAAGAATGCCTTCAGAACCAGCAGAACAGGATATCACCTCACTTCAGCATTGTAGTCTGGACTTTCCTTGATAACAGACTCCCAGATCGGTGAATTGGTTGTGCACACTAAATTGAATGACCACCTGCTTGCTTCTATGATTTGATACCTCTCAAAATATTTTCACAGGGTTTAATTTTTTTTGATACTTCTCGAAATTTAAGAGGTAATGCCTAATGTACTGGCCCGAGTTCAAAATGAAATTAACTTCAGGTGTGATGTCTGCCGTATCACAAATGGAACTCGCACAGAACCAACATGACTGATGAAAAAAACTGATGAAATTTCCTCTAAAATAGGACTTCAACCGATTCTACATGTTATCTGAATACTTTTCCATTTGTTTTTAAATTTGTAAAGTCCTTTTTGAATCACCATGTATAGGCAGGGTAATCTTAGGTGAAGAATAACAAGGTTATGTTTCAACTTTCATAGAGTTTTAGCTCAAAATTACAATATTTAAATTTGATAAATACAAAGTATAACTGAAACAAACTTTCTTTAAAGTGCAAAATCAATTATTATTAATAGTATTAAACTCACTTGCCAACATAACAGAAATGATGTCGTCAGAACTATTAAAGTCACATACAACTTTTTGGATATATATGTCACCCTGAAATAACAGAACAAAACACTTTTTTAATATACTGTAGTCTTGAATAACTTGTTAATCTTTTGATATGAATGGTTTGTTTAATACTCTTAATCTTGAATTGCCCTATTTATAGTTTATTCAAATTTTCCATCCAAATTTATAATGTATAGACTGTAAATAAATGAACAATTTCTAACTTTGATTCCTACCAAGTGACATGAAACCAAACAAAACAAGCCAGTATTTCACTCCTCAATGATGATGCTTAGCTTTCTATGTTAAAATGAAAAACACACAGAAAAACACCAAGACCTTGTGTGTTAACCAAGAGCCACTAGTAACTGGATGCCTATGGTCCCTGGACTGTATCATGGTTACTCTATGTTAGAGCATCATCTCCAGTATTGATG
Organism: Rhysida immarginata; assembly: GCA_023313115.1. Lineage (NCBI taxonomy): Eukaryota > Metazoa > Arthropoda > Chilopoda > Scolopendromorpha > Scolopendridae > Rhysida > Rhysida immarginata. The sequence continues at coordinate 747,467 of JAHWFO010020078.1, forward strand.
TATTCCTTTGTTAAGCATTAGATTGTAAAATCGGAGATGATCTTCATTTTAATAATAAGTGCTATTTCAACTCTTCCCTCCCCCTCCTCCCATTACCATCCTCAATCGTATTTTAAAAAATGAAAATTCTTATAATCGAACACGTCTTTTATTTAAATGATTTAATTTTTGTCAAATGTATACATATTATAGAGTCTTCTATATGCACATACATGGCGACTCCCAAAGGACTCCCTGATTTTAAGAGTAAATATCTCGGAAACTGAGATCGATAGAAAAATGAAACATGTGGTATGTTCATTTCGAAAGCCATAAAAATCAGATACATTAGTTTCAAAATTAGTTACAAATGTTGCCAGCAGTTGGGACTGCATGCTATGTCGAGGTATGGAGTTCAAGAAGTAGTCGACAAACTGTCCATTGCAATCACATAACTGATTAAAAATGTGCACCTTTCAAGCATAGAGATGGCACAAACGAGGAATGAAATTTTCAGTATGTTACATACAATGTTACTAATTTGTAATTTCTGTATCAGATTTTTATGGCTTTCGGAATAAACATACTACTTGTTTCATTCTTCTATCGATCTCAGTTTCAGAGATATATATATATAGGGTGTAAATTATCTCCTGCAAAAAAACTACACAACATTGTAGACGAAATTCAGGCGATTAAAGTGATATCAGACACTTTGGGTCGCAAATCGCAAGCAACACCGTAAATTGAACCTCAAACTAAACTGAATGGCATGGTGCTGTGTAGCACGAGCCAAAATGGGGCGACTGTGTTCGCGCAGCCCGGCACAGCCTGACTGGCTCCCCAGCTCCCCACTACCTCATCCCGAAGAGGTCCGCCTTCCACTCCAACGTAACATACTCTGCTATCGGTATTAAACAAGGTTGGTAATGCTCGTGCTACTGACTCTGGTGCGAGAGCAGAGTACGTCACGTTGGAGTGGAAGGCGGACCTCTTCGGGATGAGTTAGTGGGGAGCGGGAGAACCAGTCGCCCAAATTTGGCTCGTGCTACGCAGCGCCAAGCCATTCAGCTTAGTTTGAGATTCAATTTACGGCGTTGCTTGCGATTTGCAACCCTCAGTGTCTTATGTTACTTTAATAGCCTGAATTTCGTGCACGTCATAGTGTAGTTTTTTTGAAGGAGATAATTTATAATGAATATCGATTATCTATAGTTATAATTTCCCAATAATATTGGCCAGTATATTGATCACTGGTCAATACAAAAATTTATTTACTATTTTTATTTTTTTTTTATTTATTTAGTCAATGGAATCTAATACATCCATCCAGGATCTGTATGGCTAGAGGCCCACGAGTTGGGTCCCTGGATGGGCCTGGAATGATTGCTGTGTGATGGAAGCAGCAGCCGGGGTGGGGGGATGAAGATTGTGTTGCCCATCCAGTGACTAGCCGTGCCTGATGTTGCTAACTTCACAGAAGTTGTGTGTTCAGTGGAAGCCCACCAGGCCACAGCCTCCCCCATTTTACATGTATCTTTACCATTGAACTGTTTTAGTTCCATTTTGCTGAGGCTTGCATTTTTCGAGATATAGTATATTTCGGAAATTCAAATTTTGGCTGATATCTCAGCAACTATTGGTCCCACAGAATTTTGGATGCGATATTCATAATCAGTGATGAAAGATCCATTCATTTCATGTATCATATGTGCAGCACATGAACAAAAAATGCACACACAGAGAAATATAGAATTCCGATTTTATAAAACCTATATTTTACAAATCAAGGATGGGAAAATCATCAATCTTATCCTTCCAAGCTTCATCATAAAGAAATCTGGTGAAGTAAAATCTCCACTCGTAATTCATCAAATATTCCAATCAACCTTTCTGGAAAACAATCCCCGTATGTCACCACGGTAACTGAAACCACATGATAAAAAAAAACAAAAAAAAACTCATCCACTATTGAGTGATCTCATTATAATTAAGTACAGTGTATGCAATCTATCAAGTGCATAATATGATACTTTTGTAAGCAATTTATGTATGCAATAAATAAAATAAGCCAATGTCGTAAAGTAAATAAAAAAAATTCAAAGTACATTTTTGTCAAAATCTTTAATAAAAGAGAGTGAATTTATACTATTTTAAAATAAAGATAATTGCAAATTATTTGTTTATTACTGTATTATAAAATTTTTAAATTACTCTATCTGGAGCCAGTATGGTCTCCGGAGGATAAGACAGAAATGTAAAAATTGTTTAGTAATAGATATATCAGTTAAAATTGAATAGATAAAATTTGATTTGTGAAATAATAAATAGATTCTTAATTAATACTATCGGCAAACAAAAAGTATTTAAGATTTTAATATTAAATAATTTTCAAGTGAATGAGTTAGAGGGGGAAATAAACAATAATGGATTGGTTTAAAGTAAAATTGTAAATAAAATCAAAAAATTTACCTCAACATATGAGTGATCAATAACATCTGCATTAAAAACAAAGGATAGCCAAAGCTTTCTCGCAAAGGTGGTGTCCATTGGACTCTTGTACACTACAGAAAGGACAGAATTTGTCATTAAATATTAAATCTTTTCTATTCCTCTTTTTACCTTTGCAGGGAATCAGCCTACTGAGGCTTTGCTTGGTCTTTAAAGCTAGCTTGTTAGTAAAGAGACAAAACCTGCGCCTTATGTGCTCTTGGCCACCGAGGCAGTTAAAAACTTTAAATTTATATTTTTAAGATTTTACTCTCATTAAAACATTTATAAAACTATAAACAATGTAAACCTAATGAGAAATATTAGTAATTAAATTAAAGGAGTGTTTCGATAGACTCATGGAACTCGCAGTAGTAGGGTTTTCCCCTCATTGGATCGTTTCGATAGATTGTTGTGAGGTGGTCTCGTCCGTTTCTTGAGAAGGCAATCCAGGACCTGCGAAACAGTTTATCCTTCCTGAGAACTATCCTGCTGTGTTTGGAGATGGCGGCAGTCATTGAGGGTTTGTACGAGTAGGTCAGGTGTTGTGGTATTCATGGAGCTTATAACGTCTGCTTTCAACAACATCAACAGAAAATTACAGATGGTGTTGAAACTGAGCAAGAAATGAACAGTCATGAACAAATCTCATGAAAAGCACCTGAAGAAAGCGTGAAAACCAAAAGTGAAACAGCTCACTGGCCTAGTTATGAAGTTAACTCTGGCTAGGTCTGTGAGTTTATCTAAGCACACCCATAAATTTATGGCATTTTAATATATAAGGTGCGTCAAAAACGTTTGGTGAATGAAAGCATAAAGAAGGTTTCCAACATGTTATGGTAAGCCTGTGACGTTACGGTGCCCTCAAAAAAGAACGGACCAATGATGCCTCTTTTGTAAATCGCGCACCAAGCCATAACCTTTCGTGGATGAAGAGGTGACTAATGGATCTCATGAGGGTGCTGGGAACCCCAAAAAAGAACGTTGTGTTTATTAACGTCACCTGACAGATGGAAGAAGGCCTCATCTGACACCCACAGGCTGTCCACAATGTCCTGATTGGCTTAGATTTCTGCTCCAAACTCCATTGCAAATTGTTGTCGCTTCTGTCTTCCAGTGTCTGTTAACTCCTGATAAACATGGATCTTATACGGGAACAGGTTTAAATCCTTTCTCAAAATTCGCCACGTCATTGTATACGACAGCCCTTCTTCAATGGATAGGCGGCGAACAGATATCTTGGTAGGGGAATAGACCAAACTTGTGCGACCATTTTCGACAACTTCGGCTGTTCGAACACAAGCTTCGCTCCCGCCTTTTTTCTTGTCTTTAACACATCCAGTGGCACGAAATTGCTTGACAAAATCCATGATTGCTTGCCTGCCTGGTGTGTCTCGACACTTATACTCCTTCCGGAACTTTCTTTGCACGGTTACAGGTGATTTTGTCTCGAAATACCATTCGACAACCTTGCATTTCTGCTCTGTTGATAAAGCGGGCGCCATTTTTCAACAATACGATTTTCATGCAGCGCCGTTGCAACGATACAAACGCCAACTATTTAGAAATTCGATATGGCGCTCATATTCTTTCAATTGTTTATCCCTAATGCACGTCATTTGAGTGAAATGGTCAGAAATTGACTGAATCACCCAGTACCTTTATTCATCCCCACAGTAATATCCGTTGGACACAATACACTTTTGACATCCTTGATAAAGCTGTTGGAATGAGTCAGCAAAAGCCTCTTTTGGAATCAATCGAAGCATAGATGACACACGTCGTTGGATGTCTGGTAAGTCTGCAAAATGTGTGCTTTTCAGGACCCCTTGAGGCAAGGGAACAAAAAATTGTCTGCAGGCGCCAGATCAGGCAAGTACGTGCGATAACAATTACATGGCGTTAGATCAAGAAGTTGCTTAAACGGTTCGTCATCCACAATTTCCTTTCCCTCACAAAAATGTTTAAACCAGTCGTACACGCATTTTCTACTCACTGCGTCTGTTCTGTACACCTGGACCAACATTGCAAGCTTTTCTGTGGCAGTTTTTCCCAATTTGTAACAAAACTTCATGTTATCCGTTGTTCCATTTCCATTTGATGCTAGTATTCGCAGACATGTCGTTCGACTGCCCAAAGCAGACTAATCTGCATCGGTTTCTTGTGCTCCTTGCTAGGTGCTGTCTCTCCATTAGTCTCTCCCTGCTAATGTGCGTGGCCGCATTTTTATCTCACGTTGCTTTTGAGATATCCATCCATTCACCAAACTTTTTAGATGCACCTTGTATTTAATAAACATTTAAAAGATTAACATTATATGTTTCTTGTACAAAGCTAAAAATTTTTATTTATCAATTTAATGAGTGCATTCACTAATGATCCAAATAAGCAAAATCAAATTACCTCACCATGGTTATAAAAAAAGCTGAGAAGAGCTATGAGGCCCCCAAAAATGGATTTGCTGTTAGGATAAATAAAATGAAAAATAAAATGTATAAATACATAAATCTAATAATATATATGGATATATATTTCAATTTACCTGAGCAATTGACCATATAAAAAAATTCCTGAGGCAGTTAACCCACTAAATAAGAAAACACTTGACACATAAAAACAAGGTGGATCACCCAAACCTTAAAATAGAGATGAAATAACAAATATAAAAGGATAAAGCAAGTAAGGTTTAAAGAACAAATGGTGGTGACTGTTAATTTACCTTCACAACTTTCAATGGGGGGCAAATTGTCACCTCGGTAAACTTGCCAACAATCTCTGACTGAAATGTTCAAGTAATCAGTAACATACACAAATATCCGATATATGGCAGCTAAAATCACCTATGAAATAAATTAGTAAGCAATAAGAATGGAACTTACAATAAATTGTAATTAGACAAGAATTCAGCACACTAACCACTAAAAAATATTTTGGTAATATACAAGGAGTGTTCAAAAAGAACCGAACCTTAATTTTTCCCATTGAAACAAATAAGACTTAAACAAAACATAATAATTTTTTCCATCGTTCAGTGGGGATTTGAAGGAGATGTTCATGAGAACGTGTAAATATTTTCCCATCGGCATATGGAGCTATTCTATGACAGTCAGTGTATGACTAAGGAGGTACAGAAACGCCCGTCAGATGCGAATTGTTGCGAAATGACGAAACGATTAAATTTTGTCAAAAACTCGCTGATACTCAAGCAGAAATGATTCGCAAGATCCAACAGGCTTTTGGAGATGTTGCTATTTGTCCGAGCATCTGATTTAGACACTTTTGGTCAAACAGCATTCATGTGCTTTCTGAAGCTCCCTACTCCCCTATGTGATTTTTGGCTATTCCTCAAGTTGAAAATTCCATGGGAAGGGACCCGATTTGAATCTAGAAAGGATATTATGTGAAATGTGATGGCCCAGCTGAGCATCTTTTTAACAGATGCACTCCAGAAGTGCTTTCAACAATGATGGGACTGCTGGGAAAAGTGTGTGCATTACCAAGAGGACTACTTTTAAGGAAATTAGAGCAAACATTTTGTATGTAAATAAACGTATATTTCCCAACTAAAGGTTCGATACTTTTTGAACACACCTCGAACAGTAAATTTAGCAACAGATTTTTTTTTTTAAACAACAGTTTTTATTTATGATAGCCCTACCACATGTCTGCTTTTATTGCTGATGTCAGCATTTTACAATGTGTGACAATGTATCCGATCCCGACACACCGCACGCTACCTCGGCGGGGGGGGGGCTTCTAACGCTGGTAATTATGGTTAGGATGCAATGTATCTTGTACAGAGGATAGCTTATCGCAGAACGATAATCTGCGACACTTACTCCTTCAAAGGAGTTTTGCACCATCCCAGTTACTAAGGACTGCTACGAGATGACAGTAGCAGCTGGGACGACAGCTTAACATCCCTCCGAAGCACGGGGGGGTTCATGATGGAAGAGCTGCTGGTGGACTAAAGTCCCCCAACAGCTGTGCCCAAATAGCCATTCCACCCAGTAGTGGTCCTCAAGCCACTGGCTTTCACCCAGCCAGCAGCTGGCCATGCCTGAAGTTGCTTAACTCCATCGATCAGCGAGCCAGCCGACGAGACAACCACGCCACGGCCACCCCACAGATGCAATGTAAAACAGTAATGCATGTATAATCGTAATTTATTCTGGACACCATTTCAATGTACAAACAGTGTTCATTTATTATTCTATTTAATGTAAGTAGATGAGTGGCCTTATTTTTAAGAGATATTTATTAAGAGATTCACGTGGGAGAAAAAATCTTGAAAACTTCCACCTTTCATGCATTCTTCCTGCGTAAATTTCTTAATAAATAAGTTCTAAAAATAGTAAATTACATACATAATAAGAAGAAGAAATTCACTACGTTCTTTAAGTCACTAAATAACAATCACATTCAATGCCAGCTCTTTTAATCTTTTGTCAGCGTTTATAGCTATCAAAATCAACTTTTTTGGAATTAAAATTTGGCAGCTCTGTTGAAAGATTATAAATAAAAACTCTACCAATGAATATATTTAATATAATCAGCATTTAGGAGCAACTGTCAAGAATGTGATGAATAGTTGATGGATTCATAGTTAAAATTCTTTTCATTTGTAATTTTTGAAAGAGTTAAAGTTATCGAAGACCCTTTAACCTTGATTTAAAAGAGATTAAGAACCTGATCTTAACATGAAATCAAGACAAAATCCAATTAAGAAGAAATTTAAATTATAAATTGGAAGAAATAAAAGCTTACTTCAGGATACAAATTGAACCTCTGTAATGTATTTATGGTATCTGGATATTCTGTTTGATTATTCTTGATCAACTGATGAAGACCTTCTTGATATGAGGAACTGTCTACAATCGTTTTGAAATATGAGTAATACATGCCCTAATTTAAAATTAAAAAAAAAAAAAAAATGTAGATGTCAAACTATACACAAAAATAGAGAAATGGGTCTTCAATAATACAATATAGTGATATTTTGATTAACGGCAATAATCTAAGTTTAACATCATTAACAAAAACATTAAATTAACATGCATGCAGAATCCAACTGTAGAATTACAAACAGAGAATGGAGTTATCCACATACTGATTGAGCAAGCCATGGATAAAGATCAATGTCTAAAATTGATATAGTTATATGGTAATTACAGAGTAGTTTGGGACTCGCAATGCCTTTAGGACTATTCGACTATTGGATGGCTTATTGCTCAACCTTGCCGCATGCAGCACCCGAATATGCAGTTTCTTCAAACTGAGGCTGCTTCGATAGATTGCTCATTCAGTCAGTACATAGCTATTCACATTTGAAAGTGCTTATCAAAACATTACAAGGATCTCTGTACTATTATGTCTACTTCAACCAAAACTACTCCAATTCGTTTGCATAAATCCATAATTAAGCCTATACTATTTACCATTTCAGTCCTGAAGCTCATCTCTCTTTCCACTGTTGACAGATGTGAAAAATGACGGCTATTCTCAAATAAACTGGATACATGATAACTGAAAAATAATCATATGAAATTTTTTTTAATTCTTTAATAACTGAAAAATAAGAAATAGAACAGAAAATAGTTAATAAGAAATTGATAGCTAAATGAAAATTTAAAAACTATTTCACTAGAGCCCTAAAAACATTTTTAATAAGGTTTACAAGCCTTGCGCACAATGTTTGAATTATATCATTAAATTAAATTAAAATAGAATTATAGCATTACCGCGACAACAGTTTTTATTAAATCATTCATAGGCTCAGTTATTTTTTTTTTGTTTTGTTTTTTTTTTCTTTTCCTTTTTTTTTGGTTTTTTTTTGATATTTTAGAAACAGAGCATTGCACTTTCAATAAGAAAAATAAATATTGTATTCAGAAAAAGATAAAAATATTTTCTCAAATTCATTTCAAAGAAATTAAAATGGTTTTTAAAATAGGCCTTAACTCTAGCTCAGTATTTCCTGTTAATCTAATTTTAAATTTCTTTATTATTTTTCTCTTCTCATTAATCCCAGTATTTTGGGCTCTGCCTTTGGGAGCAATAAAGGCCATATTCCTATGCATGAAGATATCTTGTACTTACATAACTACTGCATGAAATTTATATAAAAATTACCTGTGGATTAATCCAGAAGATATACCTGGAAAAAAAATTTATATTAAACATTTTCTAAATAAAACACCTTCATAATAATAAATATATTTTTATACTTTGGCTACATTTATTTTACTAGCACCTATAATTATTTAATATAGGTTTTTGTTTGTTACACAGTGACGAATGATCCAAAAGATTGCTAATGCGATAAGAATTTTTTCAGATTCAATTTAAATGAGGATATGGGTAAAATTTCATATTAAGCAAGATTTCTTATTAATTGGTTTCTTAATACATAACAAGGTTCGAGTGTACATTATAATCTGTGATACAGGGGCAAAATCCAGTTCTTATGTTTGGGAGATGATGTCATTGATAAATATCCTATGAAGGCAATGTTTATTTGTTAACTTCCAAACCTAGCAATTGTTAACAATTGAAATCTGAAATTTAGCTGCAACTTAGCTTTTCTTATGAACAGACCGTGTATAGTCATATGCCAAAGGCACTGTTGTATTCAATGTATTTTATAAAGAGGACACATTATTAAAGGGCCGCACGTTAGTTCGTTAGACTTTTAACGCATTCTGGGACAAACACAAGAAGTCGAAAGCCTACGCCCCAACGTTTTTTAAATAAACATATATTTTCCCTTATTTATATAATTTAAAATTTTTAAATTTCATGTCACAACTTAAAATAAAAGGATCTTTTACTGTATACAAGAGCTGAGAACGAGTTGTCTTGATATTCTTGAGTTGCGGATTCAAATCCTGCCGCTGCATGGATAATTGTATTTGTCCTTTACTAACCAACAACAGAAAATCACTTCATTAATTTAATTTTATCTATTGTTTTCCAGGAATGTAATCAAGAGTACACCTCCAAATTGAAGACAAAACACGAGCGTACATCTAAAAATGCACTATAGTGTATTATAGTTTGAACCACCTGTTTATTAAGAATTAAACTGATAAAGTTATTTCTAATCAATATAAAATTTTTCTCGTTGAATATTTTTATATAAATTTCTGATGTAAAAATAACTTTCTTGGCAGAGGAGGGATGGGCACTCTCACGGTCTTTGTATGTGGAGGAATTCTCAAGCTTGGGCCTCATTAATCCGGATTAACGGTATTCGGGAGAGCGATTCCCATTAATTTTAAAATTAAAAATTAATCTACGCAAAAGCTTATGCTGATTACTTTATTAAGCCGAATGTAGATCATTATCACCTATTAAAATAATAGCTAGAATATAATATTTAGAAGAAAATAATTCATTTTCTTCTTTTCCACTTGCTCTTCTCGGTTTGACATCTGGTTTGTTGTTCTTCGTAGATAATTTAGATTCCACCGCATTGATTTTCTTGTTGAAATTGCCGCTGCTTTCACGTTTCGTGGCCTTCCCTGTCATGTTGCGAAGACCATAGGCGCCGCCATGAATCACCGTCAATGAAAGGAAAAGGAAACACGTCACGATACTTGCAACGTCAACGTTTGTCAGCTGATTTGGGGTCTGCCCACTCGAATTTCTTCAGCATCACCGACAATTCTTTTTTTCTCAGCACCTCTGCACGAACAATTACTCTTTAAAAATAATTTTTAAAACTTACGTTAAAAAAACAGATGCATATATGATATTTTGATAAAAAAAAAAAAAAAAATTTTGGAGCGTTAAAAAAAACAACAAACAGAAGCAAAAAAAAAAAGTGAAAAAAATCGCCTGAGATTAAAATTTCAAAATCTTTTTCAGCCCGCGAACCATCTTTCGAATGATGGAATCTTTTAGGCTACATGCAAGAAAAATTGTGATATTTCCTTTTCTAAAGAAAAAGCTATCACCATAACGCAAAATTTTTTGTCGTAAATAATTTATTCGGCATCAAATGTACTCTTAATTACGTTAACAAATTTGCTATTATTCTAAAATTTTAACATCCCCCACGAGTTTGTTACATTAACTAAACTCCCTCCCACAAATGAACGCACGTAATATATTCGAATACCCCCTTAAAAGTTGAAAACAAAAAAAGCTACCATCAGATGCATACTTTGATGATCCCCTCCCTCCTCCTATTTTACAGTTCACTTCTGTTTCATTTCGAAATACCCCTCTCCCCCCTGTCAAGCGAACATATTTTGTGAATGATCCCCAATTATAATATTTGCAGCCCTTTAATACCTTGTATCGCGGATTCAACTCTTAAAAATGGAAAATGGATCGTCCATAAATTACGTAACGCAAAATAGGCTCATTTTTAATTCCCCCCTCCCCGTTCATTCAATACAAGAAACATCGCATTTTATGAGTGAGAGCATCAATTATAAAACTGATGTAATAATATTACTTTTTATATATGAAGAAGTTACCTATTCGTTATCCGATAGGGTTATCTTTACATTTTTGTATAAGTCTTCGTTGGTTTGGTTTGAAAAGAAACAAGTTCTTCCCAAGCACCATATGATACAGTTTTCAGTAAGAGGCATACATTGGCCCGTAGTCAGTCACAATCGAGGAAGCTGTGAATTGAGCATCATTGAAGAAATAGCAATATTTTGCAAATCCTGCATTCGTACATGGTGTGTCTAAAAAGTTCAGTGAATGCTATCAGAAAACAAACAAAACAAAAGATACAAACAAATTTTCTTTATTGCCCTTCAAAATAGTCGCCACCCGCTACAACACACTTTTGACAACGTTCGTACAGCTTCTGGAAACTATCAGCAAAGGCCTCTTGTGGAATCGATCGCAGAACGGCTGCCAAACGATCTTTGATGGCATTCACGTCCGCAAAACGTTCACCTTTCATGGCCGCCTTCAAGCAGACGGCTTTTTTTTTTTGGTCGCGGGGAAGTCGGTGAACACCATGACATCGATTACCGTTTTGATTCCGGATCGAACTCCATACCAGGTCTCATCTCCCGTGACGATGGTTTTCAGAAGCAACGGATCCTGGTCACACATGGAAATGAAATCACCAGCTCACGGCTTCCCTTCCTGTACACCTGCACCAACATTCCATGTGTCTCCGTTGCAGTCTTCCCCAGTTTATAGCAGAACTTGATGTTTACACGTTGCTCCATTGCGCTGTGACACTTCCTCTCACACTGAGTACATTCAGCTGGTCGCAGTCTGTTTACACCAGAGCAAAATTCCCATAGTAAAATTGATATGGCAAAAATGCTCAAATGACAAAGAGAGCATTCGCAAGTATCGTCATCTTGTAACTAACCATGGCCGAATAACGATACTAATTAATTAAATAACAATACAGTATTAATTAAATAGAAATGTACTCTTTTTTGATTTCTTTCTTAATTTCTTTAATTTTTGATTTATAATTAAATAATTTTCCGTATGCAAGGGACATGTCGTATTTTAAACATCGAAATATGTAACATGTCTGTCTCGTCGCCGTTATCGTATGCTTTTAGTCCTCTGAAGACGTTTTGATGACGTCAGATATCATCAAGACCTACAGCGCCATCTGGAAACACCCTCGCAACTAACCTACGCAGAAGAAAGCTGCGCGAACCATTTCGCATATACGGATTGTCGCATCTCGTTAGGATTAAGGATCTCTCGTTTACACTGCCAGTCACATGCATTGCATGCTGTGTATCGATTCTCCCCAAGTCTCTGAAGAACCATGCGCATGCGCAAGCACATGCGCCAAGTTACCGTTCAGATATGACACCATTCACCGAAATTTTTAGACACACCTCGTATGTGTCTAAAGGAAAAAATATTTGCTTTGGTAAGTTTCATTGCGAAAAAACATTGTGTTTGTTAGGTTTGTGTTACTTTTAACATTATTTACATTATAATTCGGCATGTAACTCCTTATCCGAAATCCTTGGGGTCAGTTGTGTTTTGGTATTCGGTATTTTTCGGATTTTGGATTGATGGTTCCAAGATGCCACACAGATACACCTTGATTTTCAGATTTCTGCGATCATTTCACTTTCTGCATTATTGATAACAATAAACGCTTCTCACTGTTATCCATCTGCAGTTCTGTTTGACAATTTTCTCTTTTCGATGTAGAACAAGTGCGGTGAATCGGCATCCTCTATAGAGGTTGTTTCAATTAATGTGTAACGGCCAAATATCCTAAAAACTGTTACTCCAATTACAAAATTAAAAAATACGTGTTTAATATTTTTTAAAAAGCTATCCAATGATACCAAACTCCCCCCCCCCCCCCCCACTCTATATCATCTCTAGATAAACAACCGGAGAGAGGAAACGATGTTCGACTTCTTCATGATAACGCCAGCCCGCATATGGCCAGCGTCGTCAAAGCAAAGCTGGTCCGTTTCGGTTGGGAGGTTCTGGACCACCTAGCCTACACTCCGGACTACCACTCTTTGGTCCCATAAAGAAATTTCTGGGTGGTCAGAGGTTTGAGACTGACGAGGAAATCAAACCTGCCATCCGCCAATGGCTGTATTCACATGAGTTCTATGAGCGGGGTATTTTGAAACTGGTGCAGCGTTGGGATAGATGACTAAATCGTCAAGGTGCGTATTTATATTCCCTTTTTTTTAAAAAAAAAAAAAAAAAAAAAAAAAATAGTCCGTTTATACCTAAAATCGACATTTTAAACGATTCTATATATAATGTTTAAGGAAATGTAAGATGTTTTTTCTATAATTAAAGAATTGAATTAAATATCACAGCAAGAACCTTCGTATTTGCAAAATGTGAAGGAAATATTTCTGTTCCCTAAAAAAAATGACAATAAAAGCGCAAAAAATGTGGAACGCTTCACGATTTTGCGTGTCATCCTTGCGCAGGGGCCATGCTAATCTTCTCTGTATCGTTCCAATTTTAGTATATGTACCGCCGAAGCAAGTACAATAATAATAATTTTCCGCTCCTTATATATATCACCTAATTCGGTTCACATTCAAATGACTGGGCTCTCAGGTCTATCCTGAATGGTAAATTTAAATTCTCTTTAATATATAATAAAATAAATAAAATGTAAAAATAGAAAAAATGTTCCAATTTAATATAAAAACAATTAACATGCTTGATTAATAAAAATATTTTAACAACGACAATTTATCTTTCGAAATATTGGAGTGTTTCTTCAGTTATTATCTTACATTTGAACGACAATTTGGCAAATTATGAAATTTCACCCCTAAACAACAAAAGTCATCGAAATTTAAGAACGAAATGGTATTAATTTAAAAAATAATTTAAAGATTTTTGAATTAATATCTTATAAAATTACTATTTAGCAGCATTTCAACGCGTCACACAACGCGAGATCGGGCATATTGCGCGCGCGACGTCTGTGGAGCATAAAACGAAGCTACTTGAGGCGATTCTCCACACATGCTTGTAACTGCTCGTAGTTGCTTGTGTTTAATTAAGTAGAGGTGTTTAATTATGGCAAAAATTAATAAAATATGGGTTCCAGTGTGTGAATTTTGAATTTCTGAGACTTGCTGTAAAAAAGAAAGGCTTCCAATTAGCAGAAAGCAGACAAATATGTGATATTCGAGAAGGTTGCCTTTTTTTTTTTTACACAAATAATTGCATCTGTTATTCCACAAACAAATGTTAATAAAACTCCATACAAAGTGCATTTAGAGGTAAATTACATTAATACAATATGGAAATCAGCTGTATTGTTTTCCATGATAGTTCTAAATTCCATATACATAAATCGGCCTCGATGGCTTAGCGGTTGCGTGATCGTTATTGATGAATAATCACGTTATTCGATGCAGAAACGAATAATACTAACTTACTATCTCCGTTTAACAGCAGCAATCCACAATGATTGCTGTCCCTTGAAGTATTTTTCCTTTGGGAAAAGGAAAAAATCTTTTCTCTGGACACATAGATTTTGTATTAAAACATCCAAGGACACAGCAATTCACATTGGATTTCATTTTTGTACTTGGCTATACACGTAGAAATTTGCAAATACAACATTCAGGCTGTAGAACGAAGGCTACTAATGATGGGGATCGCTTTTCTCTCCTCAAGTGGTTACTCAAAACGGCCACCAGTCGCCGGGTCAGTCGAGCTTGCCCGAGCTCTATAGAGCCTAGCCGATACTTGTCGCGAACTGTCCTTTTGGTGGTCATATAGAAATGTAACGAATTATGAGATAAAGCTTTCATGTTTTCAGCATATTTATCATTTCTTTTCAATAAACACAGATGAGTAGTTTGAAAGTGCGGACAGCAAGAGGAACGTCCTCCAGATCTGAAAGCGTGTTGAGTAGAAACTGGCGGTAGTGTTGACCTGTCAGTACAGTTGGGAACATGTGTGGTCCAATCAAATAGTCTCCTAGAATCCCTGCCCAAACGTTCACTCCAAAACGGTGTTGGTAGCTGTGACGTGTTGTCGCATGCGGATTTACTAAGGACTACTCATGAGCATTATGTGTTGAAGAGACCGTCTCTTGAGAACGTAGCTTCATCTGTGAAGAGGATATACTTGCTGAACTCATGATTGGCATCATGCTGTTGCAGGAACCACTGCGAGAAAGCAACACGTGGTGGGTGGTCATCTGGCAACAGATCTTGAACCTTTTGACGACGGAACGGATGTACGTCAGTGTTTTTCACATTTGACTATTTTAAAATGGAATTATCTGATTCCCAGGTAAATCTGTGTTTTGAATACATGAATACATTTAACCAGATCTTAGGTGACAGCGTGACTGTTACGGGTCACGGTCAAGACTCTTGAGTTTTTTTTTCTTCAAATTACCTGTCGGGAGCTAAAAACTTTAGCTTCAGTTTTCAGTGGCGGTCGATGACTATTTATTTCTATAGACCATGTATAGAAATTCCTGACAAAGTTTGTTTTTTTAAGATCTTTACCAGTTTTTGAGTTTATGCAGTCTTTTTGTCAGACATAATATCCACAATCACGACAAAGGCCACGAAATGTTCAAATTAACAAAATGTCACAAAATTCATGTCCTACAGGATATGTTCAAATTGTTACCCGCCATTTCAGGTTGTCAAATCTAAACTGAAGTCCCATTCACGTTGAACATTCAGGAACACATCTGGATCAACACTCTGACAAGAAATTTAGGGGGCCAGAAATTTTGATCTTATTATCCGATAATGAAAAGAAATCCCGATGAAGCCTCAGGTCAGATTGTTAAAAGTAATCGTCATTCGTTTATTTCAGATAAATATTTTGGTTATTGAAATTTGTTTACATGAACTTGTATTATTCTAAATTACCAAATATCCATTATAAAATTACATTGAGATTTAAATTTAAATAGGGTGATTTTCATTCCTGTTGCAAATATTCTAATTATTAGTTTAAAAGTTATTTTATTTCTTAATTGTTCTCGAAAGTGCTTATATATTCGTTCAGCTCTTACAATTGAAAGCACAGAAAAAGTAAACGATTCTTCTTATTTTAGCGTTTAAAAATATAAAATTTTATTATGAAAATAATTTTCTATTATACAGGATGAGGCATTTATCTTGAGACAACTGAATATATCGGAAACTAAGCATTGTACGAAAAAAATGTCCAAAATCAAAAGTGAATTATTTCGAGGGGGAAATTCATTAGTTAAAAAATCCCCCCCCCCTTGTGAGTGTGTGTGTGGGGGGGGGGGGGTAACTTTAAATCTTAAATAGGTATATTCAGATTGTACACAATATTCGAGAAATGTTTTATTCTTGGTGTTTTTTCAATTGATCCAACATTTAGGAGATAGAGGCCCTGAAAGTGTGGAACTTTTAAAGTTTTTAACCCAATTTTATCGATGAAGACAAAGAGATAGAGAGTGGGTCTTACAGACATTCCTATTCTACTTTTTAATGGTCTTAAGAATCCGAAGTCAGAATTTCAAAAATTCAAAATTTTTTAGTGCACAAGTAAACTTTTGGGGGCAGCAGTCCTATGGAGACAGAGTTTATGCATGTATATTGAAAAATATTGGATTTTTAATTCTGACTTCGGATTCTTAAGACCATTAAAAAGTAGAATAGGAATGTCTGTAAGACCCACTCTCTATCTCTTTGTCTTCATCGATAAAATTGGGTTCAAAACTTTAAAGGTTCCACACTTTCAGGGCCTCTATCTCCTAAACGGTTGAATCAATTGAAAAAAACACCAAGAATTAAATATTTCTCGAATATTGTGTACAATTTGAATATACCATTAAAAATAGGGGTTCCTATTTAAGATTTCATAGTTACCCCCTCCCGCCAGCCTTCCTCACAAGGGGGGGGGGGTGTTTTTTAACTAATGAATTTCCCCCCCGAAATAATTCACTTTTGATTTTGGACATTTTTTCATACAATGCTTAGTTTCCGAGATATTCAGTTGTTTCAAGATAAATGTCTCACCCTGTATATTAATTAGTATATATTTATAATAAAAGTTCGCCTGCATCCCATCCCGATTTTTGAATCCCTTCAAGTAAAATAAGAGACAAATTACAAAAATTAAAAAAAAATATTATATGAAATAAATTTCAAAGAAGAAACAAACGATAAACGGTATAAACAAATAAAAAATATATATATTCTGAATTATTAATCTTTCATTATATCGATCAAATAAAAATTAAAAAGAACGATTACAAAGTGTTTAAAAACATCAAAAAATATATTTGTACAGTTAACAAATGAGTATTATACAGGAGTAGTTAGAAATTCAATAAAATTGCACTTCAAGGATAATACTGATTAGTTTTTAATACGTTAAATATTTAATCTTCGTTGATGAATAGCAAGGTAAATCCTGAGAATTAGAGTAGTTTTGATAAAATCTGAACATTTTTTTTCAAAATATGAAGATAAAAAGAACAATAAAAAGAGCATACACAATTAATATGGATTCAACCAACATTGCTCAATAATTAAAATGGTCTCAGTAGCATCAGTTTCATTTGATTTAGATCACTGCATAATTAAAAAGCAGAAAGATTAAATATTTAGTATTACATTTCCAAAATAAAACAATGAGCAATAAGTCTCGGTAAAACATATTTGGCGATTTAAACTGGTGCTATATCCTCTAATGATGAGGCTGGTGTGTCTAGCGATGGAATGGCCAAGTCTAAGTATTCCTAATAATAAATTTAAAAAGTCAATTATTCCTATTTGTTTTAAAATATCAAGTATTAATTTATACTTCTTTGCAATCAATTTTAGAAAGATTAACTGGCTGTGACGGGCGCAAAATGCACTATCAAAGAGAAGCGAAGACACTGAAGAAAATTCTTCAAATGTTTCATAAATATCAGATTATATAAAAAGTTCTTGCGTATTTGCAGTGACACAACTTATAATTATATTCAATTTATTCATCAAAATAAGCCTCCTCGCAGTCACATTTAATCTTTGGTTTTGGAGGTGAAAACGTCCTTACGTTCTAATTCGAAGGCATGACGATTTCAAAACTGAGATACAGGATATACCTAAGGCAAAGCTTCCCACCCAAGTTCCACAATCTTTGAATGGGTTTGTAAAGCTGTGTGGGCTTTGGTTTAGGGGGCTTTTGCGATTTACCAGTGCAGGTTGTTTTTAGATTCTATTAAACATTTTTAATCAAAATTTTTGTTTTTGTGATAGGCTATTTTATTTTTTATTTTATTTTATTTTATTATTATTTTTTATAATGCAGCCTTTTATTTTAGGGGGAGTATAAATAGTTATAACAGTCCAGAATGCTGCCATTAGTGTTTAGTATTCTTTTTTTTACATTCATGAAATTCATTTAAAATTCAATAAACCATTAAGGAATGACATAACCAAGTACCGAAAGGTTAAACTAAACCATTCGCCCATTTTTTAAAATTTTTAAACCATTTTTTTGGAACCATTTCATTGAAATCATTTTTTTAAACCGCCCAATGTTAACATTTTGCGTTTCTAATGGATCATAAAGATACCATTAAACCACGTATCTTTGAACCAATTTTGACTATCATTAATTATACGTTATATTCATTCATGACACATCAATCCAAGTTGTTTGATATATTACATGCCATTTTTTAGCATTAAAAGTTCCAATGAACCATAATGGTTACACTAAACCAGGTTCCTTGAAACCAATTTCGACTATCAATAATTTTACGTTATATTCATTACATGACACATCATCCCAATTTCTTTGTTATATTACTTGCCATATCTTATTGAAAATTTTTGAGGGTGTCATAAGGCTACCATTAGAACATGTGCCATTGTTTCGATTACAACCATATTCAAAATGGTTCATTTCCTGAACCATATTTATCAATTGGCGAAAATAGTAATTTATATCCGCTTCTATCTCGTCATTACGATTTGTTTGATATATTACTTAATATATCTTCCCATTGAAAATTGCTTGTCAGGAAAATAGAGGTACCATTTGTGCACGTGCCAATGAACCGATTTAGATAACATTTGTGATTGGTTCGTGCCATGAACCATATTCATTGACTGACGAAAACAGATTTTGAAAATCTTTCATAGCCTCGGAGGAGTTAGAGTTACAGACAGACAGACAGACACGTTTCCCCACCCTTCGGCACTTTCAAAAAGTCAGAGTTCAGGCTTGTTTGGATGAAAACCAATCTTTTAAATCAAGTGGTTTCAAAATCTGGGGTTTTATTTTTTAGACAAGCCCTTTGTGTATTTCGTATTTGGCATACCGAGCCCTGTCGATTGTGCTTGAGAGTGTCGAACTTTTTTGTCAAGCACAGTACTTCTCTTCAAATAACCAATTTTTAAGTTGTTGATTTCGCATTAAAAATCCCTTTTGTTTCAATCTTGTGTAAGTTTTATGATAATAATTCTTTTAAATTCCAAAAATTGTGCCTACTTTAAATATCAAAACAATAACGTTTTTTTTATTTGAAAATAATATTTCCGTCATGGATAGAAACGTGCATAGTTAATAGCATTTCAATTCATCAAACATTGATTCTCACCTGGTTTGTAGTTTCGTTTAAAATTACGTCCAACGTTCTAACTATATCTGTAAAATTGGGCCGCTCCTCAGGCTGGGCATTCCAACATTCTCTTATCAACAGGTACCTGCATGACAGTAAACCCATTTAAGTATTTAACGATGCCTTTATAGAATTCCTTCAAATAATTAGGAATCGTGAATTCTTATTTGGAATTGCGATTTCAAATGTGATTTTTATATTCTTAAAACAGATGAAATAAACATCACATTTTATGCATCACCAGAGATTTAAAGAACACCACTCAAACAAATGTACCTTAAATATCATACAGGCTGCCCCATAACTCCATGCCCAAACTTTTCAGGGTTTATTGAAGTTCATCTAGATCATCTCTACCTCCATGAGAAGTCTGGGCAGGGATTTCTGGGATACTCTGTATATATAAAGACGGAGAGAAAGATTTATCTCACATATTTAAAGGACATCTTTCTGGTTTCTCCATTCGATGACCATCTTTAATATACTTAAATATGCTTTCTAGAGGAATGGAATGATACGGTGTTCCACCCATTGTCATTATTTCCCATACAACAACACCAAATGACCATCTGCAAAAAAAAATCCATAT
Organism: Rhysida immarginata; assembly: GCA_023313115.1. Taxonomy (NCBI): domain Eukaryota; kingdom Metazoa; phylum Arthropoda; class Chilopoda; order Scolopendromorpha; family Scolopendridae; genus Rhysida; species Rhysida immarginata. The sequence continues at coordinate 767,596 of JAHWFO010020078.1, forward strand.
TATCAAAAGCAAAAATACTGGATTAACTTTGGAAATACGTTTTACGAAAAGCTTACACATCACTTTGGCTTGTATAAATTCTATCAAAAAGAGATTCTGGTGCCATCCATTTAACGGGAACCCGTCCCTAGTGGAATAAGAAAATGAGATAATTTTGAAATCGTTTAAAATTAATTTCACAAATAATTTCTGTTTATTTACATCAGTTCTTTTTCTGTAGTAATCACTCTCACGAATATTTCGGGTAAAACCAAAATCGGCGATCTTCATTACTTTATTATCTCCAACAAGAATATTACGTGCTGCAAGGTCTCGATGAATATACTGGAGATTTCCACAAATAAAGAGAGAAAATTATAAAATTTAAGGAAATATTTTATAGAGATTCAGCTACGTAATAATAACATGATGTTTGTCTATTACTCGTTTTGACTCCAAATATTCCATTCCTCGAGCTATTTGATATGAAAATGAGATGAGATCCTTCGGGAATAATACTTGTGTTTCTTCACCATCTGTGGGATCCTCGTTGCCGTTTGAATATCTGTGTTTTTTGAGATAATCTCGCAGATTTCCATGAGGGGCATATTCCATAATAACGTACAAAGGACCTGAAAAGTTCGAACTATGAAATAAGTCTATTCTAAGCTTACCGGACAAGAAATTAGTCACCCCAGAAGTTTTAGGTAAGTAAAATAACTTGGGAACTGTAGGAAATCAAGACAATAAATAACTCCGTAGGTAATGTAGGATTGCTACTGACAGATAGGTGACATCTAATAAATAACTATCTCTGTTATAAGAACATATCATGGGTTAAAAGAAGGACTTCAGAGAATGGTAAAAGGAAACAGTGACCTAGGTGTCAATTTTGCAGATGTATCATTGAGGACTGTTCAACGAATCTAAAAACAATACTGTTCTGCACGAGGACCCCTTAGCCGATGTCATGACTTTGGTTGAGAGTCAAGGCAGGTCCACATCAACTGACTTCAAGGCGTACACTTCAAAGGACTTTATTCAATGGGAATTTGAAGCACAGTAGTTTGAAGGAAACCTATACCGAAGGTTGCACACACAAAAGCGCAATCACAGTGAGCGCCAAGAGCCATCGCCACTGGATTGCAAACACTGAAAATGCGTTATTTGGTCAGACGAGTCTCATTTATCTTTGCACTCGAATGACGTGATCAATGGAGCCTTCAATGAAGACTATACAAGGTATGCTTCGATAAGGCAGCGGATCTCTGATGTTTTGGGGTGTTTTACGTATACAAAATTAGGCTCCATTTATTAAATTAATGAGCAATTCGCTCCATGAATTACATAGAGCACTGCGTTTTTCAATTGGCGCGTTTACAGAGCTGCGCTGGTGAGTGAGTGGTTGGATGAACATTCCTCTACTTTTATGTATATGCACTAACCAGATCATTCCAATCGAGAATCTATGGATCATTTGGAACAGAAAGTGAAACCTGGTTTAAGTCATCCTGTTAATCTTGGCGAATTCCAGGATTACCTGGCAGTACATGGTATAATCGCTACCGACCCGAATTGCAAGCGAAAGGTAACCTAACGTAACCTAATCAGAGGTAACTAATTTTTTTGTCCGGTGAGCTTATTATGCAATGAATTAATCGAGTTTAAATCAAAAACTTCTAAACCTTGTTGCGTGCAACAGCCTAATAAACTAATAATATTGATATGCTTTCCCATTAGCTTCATTGTTTCCAATTCTGAAACCAAATCAGCCATTTCGCTGTCGTCATGTATATCTATAAAAAATATTTTGATGAAACCCAATGAAAAAAATTTTTATTTAAAAAAACTGGAATTAAACTAGTTACCTTTCAGCATTTTCACAGCAACGGTTGTTGGCATTTCTGACAAGAACAAGTCAGCTTGCACTACCTTTCCAAAAGCACCTTCTCCAACGGCTTTCTTGAGAATCAACCTACACGAAAAGGAATCGTATAAAACACTCTAAAGTAAAAGTATTGAATAATAACTAAGAAGAGGCTTACTTATTTCGAGATATTTCCCAATTACGATCTAGGGGTATGTCATATTCCCAATTCGATTCTGCAGACGTCAAGCGGTTCTGGGTTCTTACGATTCTCACAATGGGAACCAACAGATTATCAGAAGAAGTACTTGGCTAAGGGGATTTTTTAAATTACTTTCACGTAAGATAATAATTTAGAAATGTTAATACAACAGAAGTTCTCGGATCATGTTTATGATGAATACAGAGATTGAATTAGTTTTATGTGAACGAAATTGTAATGCACATGGTTCGCCTGATTGTTGTCACGAGAAACCATTCCCGAGAGTGATAGCATCCTGTTTAGTTCTAGCCTTAGGAGGAAGGGTTTTGGGAAGAGTTTATGAACATCCACTCCGACCTAGAATTTTCATATTCTCGAATAAGCAGGCTAATAAAACTCTTAACTTTACTACATCTGAGGCAGTCGTGCATATCACATTAAACAAGGTTAACAAACATGAACTGGGAGAAGAACCAAACTCAGGCCCACCATCCTACCCCAAAGCGCACTACTGAAGTGGTGAGGAAAATCAAGGCTAGCACTGAAACCGCAAATACCAAGACCAACACGTGGAAATGGTATGAGCGACATCTGGCGGGAGAAAATTGGAAAAAAGTGGTAACCTAAGAAGAATCTTGGGTCTACTTAAGCAACTGCAACAAGATTCAAACGACCTTTCATCACAAAAATGGGCCCAAAGGCAGCGGAGACTCTGTACGACAATGCAAGGAAACTTTTTCAAAAGTATTTATGCTTGTCACCATTTTCTGAGTCATGGATACCACTCATCATAAAGGCTTGGCAGGGTGTTTTACACCCGGATGCCCTTCCTGACGCTAACCCTCTTCCTTTATCCATACGGTGTCCTGGGCGGAGTTCTGAAATCCAAGAAAATAGACTGAGATGGTTTGGCCATGTAATGAGAAGAGACGAGGACTACACTGGCAAAAGTGCTATGAACATGAAAGTGGAGGGAAGGAGAAAAAGAGGACGACCTAAGAGAAGGTGGCAAGATATTGTGGACGAAGATCTGAAATCAAAGGGACTCAGAAGGGAGTGGACAGAGGACAGAGAGAAATGGAGAAAGCTCATCAAAAAACAGCGACCCCACATAGAAGTGGGAAAAGCTGAAGATGAAGAAGAAGAAGATTTATGCTTGTCACCAGGTTTAGCTATAATGGACAATTAATATTGCGCAAACTTTCACCAAGAGTAGAAATTAATACCGCCTACTACCAGATAAACGTTCTGGAACCAATTTATCGCTCTGATAACCACGTCTCTACGGTGCAGGAAGTTTAGGCTTCAAACACACGGCACTATCAACGATTGCTTTCATGAATAGGATGAAACAGAAACCAAGAGTTTGCTCCTAAGAACTACTGTGCTTTTGGCCTATTCAAAAGAACCTGGGGAAGTCGACGACCTCACACATTAAATGATCTATGGAAAGCCAGCAATAAAGCATGGGATATCATTTCGCTCTTGTGGACATTCCGATATCGTACCAAAGCCAACAGAGATAGCCGCACGGGTTTCAGTAGCAGTACAAGCAGTTCAATTTAGTCAACATAAACGTAAATCAAACTCCGTATCTCTGTTTATATTATACCTGTTGTTCATAAACTACTCTTTTTTGGATTATTGTTATTTGAGGTCGTTTCTTTCGGTAATAGAGATGAAGCGTTACACTTCCTAATGTTAAAACAATTGTAAATAAAACGGCAGAACCAATTATGAAGTATAAGATATCATCTCTTAACCCTGGAGGGCCTACTTCTTTTTTCACTGAAAAAAAAAACCAAAATATTTTTTATCTGAATATGAATAAACTGGAGCAACAGACAATAGACACTTACATGGTAATACTGTCAGCCAAGCAACTCCTTCGCTAATGCCCAAATCAGTACCGGCCTCACATACGTAACGACCAGCATCTACAAACGATGCGTTGACGATGACCAAATTCTCAGAGTCGCAAGTTTCATTCATATTATTTGACTAAAAATATAAATTTTATTTATTTATTTATTTCAGTAGAGACAATACAGCAGTGCCTAACAGAGCCGATATGGTCAAAGAGCGACTAGTTAGGTCTCTGTGGGGAAAAAAATTATACAGTTAATAAATTGGTTAGAGAAACCCAATTGATAATAAGTGAAAAATATATTTATACTAGAGTGGTCGCCGCTTAATATAGCCACCTCGGGACCATGCTTAAGTGGCCACATTAACCGGTGGCTGTTTTAAGCGAGGTTACGAAAAGTACTTAATTTTTAACCCAACAAGTCGAGCATGTGTTTTACTTACATATAGACAAGTTTGTTTGCTTAAATAATCATTTATACACGTCAAAATATTTTATTTAAAATATTGTCTACCGCCTGTTTGACAACTTTGGCTGCATTAGTGAAGTTGTGTTGGGTAGAAGCCGTATGATTTCTATGTAGGATAGGTTATCAGGAACATGAGCATGGGCGTTGCAGTTGTCAATTAGAAGACCAATTATTTTGTCTTCGCTTCTAAGATGCTTGCACATTGAGCTAGCCAATTAATCCAGATCTCTGATGTCGTCCATGCACTGATAGATGATTCGTAAAGATTTAGGAAAGTTTTTACGTTTTTGAAGCAGCGTGGAGATCCTGACTTAACAATGATGAGGAGTTTTTCTCTCTGTCCCTCCAAGTTGCAATAAACAAGGGCATCAGCAACCTCTCCATGAAGTTTCTTGAAGCTTAGCCCATTGTGTTTTTTCCAGCGATGAAACCGGCCTTCAGTTGCCTTAAAAGCCTGTGTGTTCTATTGTCTTTGCAATTTCATCAGCCTTTTGACATGAGAGAGGACCGTTCACTGGAGCATTTCTGTTTCCAACATATTGAAACCAACTTAAAAGGCCTTCTTCAACTTGAACATCTTTTCCATTTCGCTTACGTTTTCTGCTTGTCTCTTCACTTGCAGCTTTCAGTACAATCTTTAATTTTGGGCAGCGGTGCCCATTGGCTTAGAGGGAAATGATAAGTGGAGTGTTCATTTATCCGGAGTAAGATGAGATGAAAAAATAGAATTCGTGAACTACCTCTGAAAAAAGTGGCCATATTGAGCGGGGTGTGGCCGCATAAAGCAAAAATTTGTTACATAGGAAACAGAAAATTCCGCACCGAGCTGGAGTGGCCATAAAAAGCGGGTAGCCATATTAAAGGTGGCTACATTAAGCGGCGACTACCGTATAAACAATGCAAGTATACAAAAATTAAAGTAAATTGAATCGAATCGATGGCGACTTCAACAAATCGTGCAGTATAGGTTAACAAAAACATAATTATATAAAACGATTATAATATCTTAAATTATGTAAACATAAATATAAACAGATACTGTTTGAAATAATTTTAGATAGAAGCAATTTAAGATAATTAATTGATCAACTTACAGGAATTAATTGTGAATTGAAACTCGCTACCAGAAAGAATAAATTTTTTAAAGTTTTGTGAAAAGCTGAAAAAGTGGGTAAAAAGCGGATTTCGGGAGATAATAATGACCGCTAATGGAAATACACCTAAACTAATAATTTCGTCGGCAAATAAATACCGCCTGCATTATAAGTATCATAACCGTGAATATCTTGGGGTAGGTTAGTTAATTACAATTGGAGGGAAAAGAAGCAAGAAATTAAGCCTCCCGAAGAAGGTATAGGAAAGTAGCGGAAGCCCTGAGTTCATCTATTTTTTTATTCCTTCATCTGCACTTTTTAACCCCCCATTTTTTTAAATCAAAAATTGATTTTCTCGGACCTTATGTTTAGAAAATATAAAAGAGCCCTATCTTCTCTCCTTTCTCATCATTTTCGATCGAATGATATATCACACCCTATTTGTTGCCATAAATTTCTTAAGACCAAGTGATTGCCAACCCCACAACTCCGACCCTATTGCGATAATTTTGCCCAAACTTTACAATAAGTTTGATCTTGCTTAGAAGAATCTGCAAACCGAATTTCACTCCATTATGTGCATAAATACGCGTAGACCTTTTAGTCCCCTCTAATTTCCGCCCCGAAACTCCGACCCCAGTGGGCCAATCAAAACCAAATTAAATAGTGAAGGTGCACATGCCCATAGTAAGCTACATTCTGAATTTCAACCTTCTATCTCAAAAAATGCGGAAATTACTATGCGGACAGACAGACGGACATTGTGAAAACAATAAGTATTTCCATTCTTCCGCTACTTAATAATTGAGAATTGATAGCTTTGTAAATAAAAGAACGTAATTGGATAATATACAAGGTGATTCAAATCGTGTGTAAAGCAATTTACGGGGGTATTATAGAGATCAAGGTAAGTCCTATTAACATGGGTCCAATTTTTATTTCTTTTCAAGTTACAAGAAATGTTCAAAGTAGCCTCCTTGAGCCTGAATGCAAGTAGTGACGTCAGCATAATCTGCGGACGTCAATCGATTCGTGATATTATGATAGTTTGCTACAATTGTCTACGAATGTACATAAATTACTTGCAAACTACTTCCCTAACTGGAAAACAGACTGCATGAACTCTTAGAAGGTACACCTCTTGCAATCCGTCAACAGATGTGGTTCCAACACGATGGGGCTCCTCCTCATTTTGGTAGAGTTGCTACTGAATGGCTTAACATGCACTTCCCTAACAAATGGATTGGGCGCAACGGGCCCATGGCATGGTCACCTCGTCCACTGGACTTTAATCCACTGGGTTACTACCTGTGGGAACATTTGAAACAAATGGTGTACAGTGTCCAGATAAACACACAGGCACAATTAGTGGCCAGAATAACAGCATCGGCTGACGAAATTAGACGTGATCATGTGGTAATGACAAACGTATACAAGTCACTTATTCGACGATGCAATGTCTGCATTCAGGCTCAAGGAGGCCACTTTGAACATTTCTTGTAACTTGAAAAGAAATAAAAATTGGATCCATTTTAATAGGACTTTCTGTGTTTACCTTGACCTCTATAATATCCCCTTAAACTGTTTTACACACGATTTGAATCACCCTGTATATCTGATAAACTGTTGGAATGTCGACGACTGAGAAATACAGGGTGATTACAAAAGAACTTCACACTTTTAAAAATTTATTACATCAAAGCTATTCAGAATATAGACACACCACATAGGGATTCTTAAAGAAACACTCTTGAAGTTTATTGTGACACAGTTAAAGATGTTCAATATGCCCCCCCTGTAGTCGAATTCGTCCCAAACCCGCATTAACATGTCTCCATCAATCCCACGTATCGCTACCATAATGCGTTCTTTCAGCTCGTCTAGGTCACGGGGAAGGGGTAGGGTGAAGGCCTTGTCCTTTATACACCCCATAAAAAGAAATCACAGAGGTGGATTGGTCGAGCAAACAATAACCTGGAACTTGCAAAGTGGCCACCGCGGAGCCCCGACCTCACACCTTGTGATTTCTTTTTATGGGGGTGTGTAAAGGACAAGGTCTTCACCCTACCCCTTCCCCGTGACCTAGACGAGCTGAAAGAACGAATTACGGTAGCGATACGTGGGATTGATGGAGACATGTTAATGCGGGTTTGGAACGAATTCGACTATAGGGGGGCATATTGAACATCTTTAACTGTGTCACAATAAACTTCAAGAGTTTTTCTTTAAGAATCCGTGTGTAGTGTGTCTATATTCTGAATAGCTTTGATGTAATAAATTTTTAAAAATGTGAAGTTCTTTTGTAATCATCCTGTAGTATGAAAGAGAAAAATGTTTGCTAATCTTTAATGAGTTCGCAGGAACCTTTTTTGCAGTTTTAATAATCTTGTTAAATTATAAGAAGTGGAAGATCCCCAAAAAATAATAGTAGTAGCAAAGAGCAGAGGGTATCCAAGAAAAATAAAGAAATAAAAAAATATGGTAAGGAAGATAATATAATCGGGCAATCATACGCTGTTGCTTGTTAAGTTTAGTGACAAGCAGGTCAGTGTGGCGGTCCCATGTCAAATCGTGAGATAGTATTAAGCCCAAATATTTAAATACATCTGTTCACGATAAAAGCGGATTATCATAAAAAATTAAAGGAAAAACAGGTATGTTACGCTTATTGCGTTGAAAAATGAATATTCGTTTAGTTTTGTCAACATTAAGAGTCAAGAAATTCATTTCGTTCCAACGTTTAAGATGGTTAAGAGTTAAATTAAGAGACTCGAAGAATTGATTAACGTCCCTATATGGAAAAGTAGGATGACATCATCAGCGTAGAGGATTACTTTAAATTATCGATAGAAAAATCATGTCCAGTCTCGATGGAGGAAAGGCTGCTTCTCCCGAATCTTCTGTGGTCTATGTGTTCTTTAATTATTTTCTATCGATAATTTAAAATTGTTACATTCAATAAATAAAAAACACCTGCTGGACGCTTTTGAAAGTATGGCCATACAAAAAAACCAATAATAATTTACTACTAAATTCAGACTCAGGTCCCATTGGCGACTCAGCATTAATCCAATGGTGGACCCAACTGCCCAATCATTAATTTGTCCCCTTTTGGTGTAATTTCTCTGATTGGCCTAAAAACCGTGGTCTTTTCGCTATATATATTCAGTTTTTCCGCTTTCAAGTCAGTTCACTCGGTTCCCCCTAGTGTACTCCTTGGTCCCTGCTGAATGATGATAGCCTTGCTGTCGAAAAGCGCTTCCAGGTTCAGGTTGTATTTTTCCTTAATTTTTGTTGTGGTGAAAGAGTTTTTTATTTCTTTTATTTACTATTATCCACATACTTATTTTTTCTTTTTTGTCATATTAGTACACATTCTGTTTACTTTTGTGCCTTTATTCCGGAAAATTTTTCATTGAAAGCTCAAATGAACCATAATGGTTCTGCTAAACCAGGTTCCTTGGAACCAATTTTGACTATCATTTATTTTACATTATATTCATTCATGGTACATCATTCCAAGTCGTTTGATATATTACATGCCATATTTTAGCATTTAAAGTTCCAATGAACCATAAGGGTTCCACTAAACCAGATTCCTTGAAACCAATTTCGACTATTATTAATTTTACATTATATTCATTCATCACACATCATTCCAAGTTATTTGATATATTACATGCCATATTTTAGCATTGAAAGTTCCAATGAAAAACAATGTTTTCACTCAACCAGGTTACTCTGAACCAATTTTAACTATCAATGATTTTACATTATTTTCATTTATGGCACATCATTCCAAGTCGTTTGATATATTACATGCCATATTTTATCATTGAAAATATTTGAGATGTCATAAGGGTACCATTAGAGCACGTGCCATTGTTTCGATTTCACACATTTTCAAAATGGTTCATTCCCGGAACCATATTTATTAATTGGCGAAAATAGTAATTTACATCCGCTTCTATCTCTTACGATTTGTTTAATATATTACTTAATACATATATTTCTCCATTGAAAATTGCTAGGTGGGGTCGCGAAGGTACCATTTGTGCACGTGCTTTTGAACCCATTTAGATAATATTTGTGATTGGTTCGTGCCATGTACCATTTTCATCGATAGAGGAAAATAGTAATGAATAAGCGCTTCTATCTCGTCATTACGATTTGTTTGATATATTAACTTAATATATCTTCCCATTGAAAATTGCTAGGCTGGGAAATTGAGGTACCATTTGTACACGTGCCAATGAATCGATTTAGATAATAATTGTGAACCATATTCATCGACTGACGAAAACAGATTTTGAAAATCTTTCATAGCCTCGGAGGAGTTAAGAGTTACGGACGGACAGACAGACACGTTTCCCCACACTGACAGCATAAAGCACCTTTCGGTACTTAATAAAGTTAGTCGTTCGCGTCATGCTTACCATAATGCCTTTAAACAATGGGGTACTAATTGTTGAATTTATTGTTGAAAGGATGAACGTTAACATATATAATTTTTGGAAACAATCAGCGCGTGACGGGACAGACCTACTGAAATTGTTAACTTTTCATAATTAATACCTCACTATAAGTCCGTGTAATGTTTGCAATTCCACTTCTTCTATCAAGTAGCAGGCAACTTAATGGGTTGGCAGTATAATAATTAAAACTGAAAATTACAATTCGCAATTCTATGATAGACTGAAAACACAATGAAGCTGAATCAGCAGACATGGCATACTATGATTTTCTATGATTATTCCAAAGGCTTAGAAATGCCGGATTGTTTTGAAACTTGACAACAGACATTTTCTGGTCACATCCACGTTAGCGCTACAAATAGTCCTTCATTATATATTTTAATTATAAACACCTTAATAGTATGAAACATGATATTGGTTTGGTGTTAAAAGAATGCGAAAATAATTACTAAAGTATCATATAGAGTTAAACGAATCAACAAGAGATGAATCTAAAATTAAAGTCCACTTAATCGCAAATACCATAGCTCTCCTGAAGTATGGATTCCCATCTGAATCTGTTAATGATCCGTTAACACTGTAAAAGTGTTTCCACGAAATGCAGGGTATCAAGTCGCTTAAGACACTGCATTCAAATTGGGCTGTCTCTCCTTCTAAAACAGTAACATTATGAGGTGTGCCTCCCAAGAAAATTGGTTTGTGTGGCAAGCGATCTAAAAAAATTCCATAAATATGTTCTAAATGTTTCAGTCATTTTAGACACGATTGCTTAAACGAGATTAACTAATTTACCTTGCACTATCAAATTATAAGTATGATTTATTGATCCCAGCTCATTTGTCACTATACAAGTATATTCTCCGTTATCGATGGTGCTGAGATCTTCTAAAACAATGGACCACTTACGTTTTCTAAACTGAAAAATAAAATATAAAACGATCTTGGAAACTACTGCAACTTGTGTTAGATTTTGGACAAATAAACTGTTAAATTCAAGTTACCCCAACAAGACGGTTTATAGGCATGCCGTCTTTCCACCAGGTTACAATAGGACGGGGCTGACCGCTAGCTGGACAGCGAAGAGTCACAGAATTACCTGTAACCCTGGCAATAAGTAAGCTAAGTTCTTGTGTAAACGAAGGAGCTAAAAACAAGAAAAAATTTTAATGAACTTCAACACTGTTTGGATGGCAAGGTTTATCTGTCAATTTTCTTAAAACAAGAAACTGAACATTAGTAACTCTTCAGAGAGGACCTGACTCTTGTTATATTTCGGTGAATATTAAATTATATTAATTCTCTTTCAAAAGCGTATATAAACTAAATACGTACCTGACTGGTTATTAGATGCAGACTGGACTCTCAAATAAAATGGGAATAGCAAAAATGCAACAAACTGAACTCTCATCCTTTATATTTTCCTATAAAATAAAATCACCATCAAAAACGAAACAACACAAATCATAACAGCTTTGATTATCTGACTTGCTGCATCGCTAATAGTTTCCTCAATGGGGAGCTGTTATTGTAAGGATTCTCAATTATAACAATGTTAGTCCGTTATAAAAATAGAGTTTTCTTAGTGGAAAACAGCTAGTGCTATGACTAGGAGTAGAGAGGATTGTTGTAACAATTAACATATTTAAATATGGCGCGCGCGTTCATTTTACGTGAGCTATCACGTGGATTATTGTTGGGCAGGCATTAAAATAGTTAACTAAAAACAGTTATGCCACCGAAAATTGAAGGTAATGGGCGGGCTACATAAAACCTTTTCCGACGTCAAATTCCGAAATTATGAAAGCATGCAAAAGGTTTCGTAGTTTCTAAAAAAGGGATATCAAGTGACTAAATAACATTGGCAAAACCAGAAGCGGCGCCATTTTTGAGGGTAAAAAGCAGGCCAATCCGAAACCATTCATTAGCCGATCTCCTGACGTCGTCTGGAAAGTGACCAGATGTGACCCAACAATACAACGAGTCAATCCACAGAAAGCAGTGGCATTTGTGTGTACACGGTAAATACCATTATCAACAGTGATTTACAACTGAAGAATCGATACAAGTCCCATGTTTATAAGTTGTCGCGCCATGTTTAAGGGCGACGGACCAACTGCCGTAAACTATGAAAAGTGGAAATGCCTCCTGCCTGATGAAAAGTGGAAATGCGTGGTCACACTAGATGAGACGTATGTTTAGGCAACTGCAACAAGAACCGAATCATTTTTTCAAAGTATTTCATGATCGTGGCGGGATACAGCTACAACGGCAAGTTAACTGTCACATGTTAACTAAGATAATAACTTAGAGCTTGCAGTGGAAGGTAAAACATGTGACAGGGTAGGGAAATTTAAACTGAAATAAAATAAAGTTTATTCAATGTAAAAATCACTGTGAAAAGTATAAGCATAACAATCATAACACAAGATGCCACTGGCATCAAAAGTCAAAATAAACAAACCTTTGATGAACTCCGCTCCAACTAGGAGGGTAAAGAAAGAACCCAGTGCGACATGTGCAATAACGAGGTAATGGGCAAATTCAAAAACTTCTAATTACATAAAAGCTTAACCATAAAGATAACGCTTACAATAAATACAAAAGGTTATATCGTAATAAAATATCGCTATGGCTACAAATAATGAAACTAACAATCGCCGTTATACTCCAGCAAATAATAAATCTTAAACAAATTAACAAAGCCCAACTATGGCCTAAAATATTGATTAAACCAAATACAAGATCGGGAAATAAAATTTCTGTACCCGATAACTACACAAGACACTAGATTGCTCACTTTATGTAAGAAAGAAAGCACGTCACTTGAATCAAAAATACAACGCACAATTAATGAGGTCACAGTTATCAAGAATGAGTTCCAGTGGAAATAAATGCCCACTTAAATAAGTCATTTATGAGGCAAAGTCAATTAGTCCAAGGTACGGGACATTTAAATAAGCCTAACAAAAATGTAACATATGATATTCCTGTCAAGACCAATAACGTTCATATTTAGCATGACAATCTACTACACCCAGGGCTCGACAACTCGGCCGCTAAAATAAAAACAACACACCAAAATTAACATGTAATTAAAGCATTAATTTGTGACTATACACAATGCTAAACCATACATAAAATAGGGAACTGCAGGTACGAAGAAACACACACAACCAGTGCGCGCTAGACGACACACTTCACTTATTCAAAATATTCTCTTTCTTTTCCAAGAGAAACACACACGAATTTTGTCACACGTTGAGAGAGACGGAGAACACTAGCACTTTCGTGACAAAATTAACGGCACTTAACCTATCTAGGTTAAAACAAAACCCACGTCGTGTCGCAGGAAGGCTAAGAGCCCAAACGGCCAGAGTCCTCGCACATTAGACACATAAATCACTTCCTTGCACTCCAATTCCCAAAAAGCCACCTTTATTAGGCGTGAGTTAACTCCTACGAGGAAACGAGCACTTACTAGGTTCGCACAGTGGTCCAGAACGCTGCGATGCCAGGTCTCCGGGAGTTTCGTTGAAACACACGCTAATGGCGGAACTCGGAACTCCGTCGGGAGATGCGCCGCCAACGAGGCTTCTCCGCACAGCTGAGCTGAATTCTCCGACGTCGCACGGGAACTCGTCTCGCTCACTGCCGTCGCCGTAGTTCTAGAACTCGTATCGGAGCTTTCGTTGACCATTAGGCATTCCCGGATCCTGCTGGCAGTTCCGCGATGAGGAAACCCTTCCTTATCCGGCCGTCTCTTTCGTGGCTCACTTTTTACTTCTCCGCCTTTAGTTCCTTTTCCATTTTCCCCTGCTGTCGTCTCCTGATTGGCCCCTGCGTGAAGACGTTTTGCTCTACGATTATGACGAGTGTGACGTCGCTCCACTTTCCTTCCCGAATTGTAAATAATTCGAGGGTGAAAGTGAGCGGTTGTGACATCGAAATTCAAGATCGTATTTGAATTCCGTGACATTAACTTTACATAGAGCTGAGTCAAAGGCCAAAGTCAACGCTATGTACTATCAGACTAACGTTCTAATCTCCATAATTACCCGTGACATCCCCGGCTTGTACGGGTAAAGAAGTAAACAAGGTATGGTACACCAAAACAAGATGTCGAATCACACCGCCGCGTCAACTCCTGTTCGAGGAAGGCAAGAAAGAAAATACCGGATCCGCTCCATTCCATTCAGCGATATATCCGTGAAGTCGCCGGTCGCATTGCTTATGGATTTTCGTGGCTTTGGTCTATTTAAATGGGCTATCGGAAAGAGACGATCGCGAACAGTGAATTGATCTTGATATTCTGCGTTCCAACCTCCTACAGTGTAAACTGCGATGTAGAGCAATAGCAGCGACTCACGGCTATCACACTGAACACACTCAATGGTGCCGAAAGGGGTTTTTCAGGAACATGATGAAAGCTAAAGATGTTGCTTTGATTCCAAAATTTCCCTTAGGTCAATCTAATCAGGAATCAGTGGGAAAATATCGAAAAAAGGGTCCGATTTACGATAACACCAGGTTGCAACGTATCAGAGTTAAATGATGTGCTCCGTAGTCAACATTGCTAACGTTGTAATCTATCTGTCTTCAGAATCCAGTAGAACAGGAAAGAAAAGAGAATAGTGAAACTGTTTTAGCTCACCTGTGCCTAAAGTGTTCTCATTTCGCTTATCATTAGAATATACAGTATATTTCAATAATTTTCATAAAGCACTAGACAAGATGGGATAACTAAAGTTTATTATTACACAGTCCTTTTTATTACAAATTTAAATTGCCGGACTGCCGATTAATTGGTGAAAATTACGTTGCATTCAAACGCTATAATTACGAGTGACCGTGTACACAAAAAAATAATATGCAAAACATGAATTTCAAAAGTCGTGAATACCCAGGTTTCAACAAGTGTTATTACGGAACTCCTTACGATTATATTTTCCCGTAAATCATTCTCAAATTTTTAAAAATAATTTTCAACATTTACGGACAAAAAGTCTTATAAATACCAAATGGCACGGATTTCAGAGTTAACAGATAAAATATTCTAATCCATACTTATAAAAAAACGGCCAAGTGAGCTTTCCATTCCGTTCATGGCGCATTAGAGAATTTTATGCGACTGTTTGAATATTTATTCGGTATAATAGATCAGTTTTTTATAAATATTTTAAATTCTACTAAAAATTCATTTAAAACCAAAACACTTTCTAAAAAGTCTATAATATAATTATTACTTAAAACTTCAGTGATTTCAAATATAGCGAGTTATGCGTAATAGCCAGAGTATAAAAAGTACATCAAAAATCAAACTATACCATTATTTACTGATCTTGCTTGAATACTGCAAGATAAAAGTTAAGATATAAACCTAAGCTTAAAAGTCAAACCATTATTGAGTTATATAATTAAATTATTTACCTCAAACTATATCTGCGTAAATTGGCTGTATTTCTAAATGCCAGGTATCGAAAAATTTAACAGATAACCTCTATGAAATATAAAGCCAAAGATATATCAAGTAATTACATAATAAAAAGTCTTTAATTTTCGTTCTCATGCTTGATCGTCTCTCGATCTACCCATTTCGGAGTCTTTTATCCTTAATCAACCTCGATCAAAATCTAATGTTGATTAAGGATAAAAGACTCCGAAATGGGTAGATCGAGAGACGATCAAGCATGAGAACGAAAATTAAAGACTTTTTATTATGTAATTACCTGTAGCTAACATGCACTAGCCTAATCATAAATAAGATCATATCGTATACCATGTATGAGAATGGCATATACTATCAAGCCACCTTTAACAGAAATTACGTTAGTACTGTTTTGATTAACAAACCTGGCGGCCGATTTCTAAGAGGATGGAACTCACAAGCTGGTCACACGATATGTTAAGTGCCTTAGGTGGAAATTATGTTAAAAAATAGATTAAAGTCCAGGTTTTCATATAAAAATTAAAGTGTTTAAAAAACTTTCCTCTTTTTTAATATCAAAACGGTGCTTACTCGTACACGCCTCGTACTTTTGGGTGATTTTATTTCTTACATTTAAGGAGAAGCTATAGTACAACATGCAAAGTTTACTCAAGACATAAATGAATTACACACTTTATTTATATCATTTTATACATTTTTAAACGTACAATATGCTCTTCTGAGAATATGCTCCTCTTTGTAGCTTAACCTGCAAATAAAACGAAGAGGGGTTCACGAACGCTAAAGACGGGAGAGGGGTGAAGGGGAGGGTCGATTTTGGCGTCGTTGGATAGCTTTTTTTAAAAATACTGAACATGTGTTTTTTTTTATTTTTTGATCCGCGTTGTATTCTTCGAGATATTACCGTTTTATATAGATATTTCTCTTCGATTTTTGTCGATTACAGCGCCATCTGTGAAAAAAATGATATCAATCGTAGGTCAAATTAATGTATTTTTTCCTGGAGAATCCAAATATGCAATAAAAAATGGGATTCCCATTTAAGATTTCTTTGTTAGCCCCCCCATTCACCCCCAAGGATCAATTTGTACCATTAGATCCAAAATTCGAAACATTTCATGATACATTTCAATGTCTTCAATTAAATCGACCACCCTGTTTATCCACCGAAGCGTTTTGGCTTTTTAATGTTTTTTAAGGAGAATTTAAAAGTTTTATAAAAACCGATTCATCATTATTTCATATAAACTACAGCAACTCTTTCAAAATGGAAGTGTATTGTACCGATGAAATATTCAACCAAATTCACATAAAATTTGGAGGGTTCCTCATTTTTATCAATAAACTAGGAAGAAAATTATTAATAAGAAATATTTTATCACTATTCCTTATACAAGTTGAACTTATGTGAGAGATTTCCTCCTTTAAGGGGGGGTATGCGAATACATTATGTACGTTCATTACAAAGGGGAGGGAGGGGGTTAAAATTGTCATTTTAGCGAACGTATTTTGTGAATAACCCCTTATTTATTTCAAAAAATGGTACTTCATGCCAACAAAATACCACATTCTCACGTGGTATTTTCACAACGCGCTCTCCATATAAAGCGGAACCAAAATTGCGACACTCATATAACATACGGTAGTTTCTCTATTATTGCGTACAGCTTAACTTTTTTTGTAGGTTAGTTGAAGTAGTCTTCCTAAACATGAATTTTTCTATTATATTGTTATGGTCAAGATAATGGAGAATTCCCCTGTGTTTTCATGCACGAACGCCTCAATCTTTCAGTTTCATTTATCAATGAATTCTCCCGTAAATTCAGAAACATTAGAACAGATGGCACAGGCCGCTCGACGATATTATATGTCACGCGCTCGCAGAACTGCCTACATAACGTGGTTTCCATATAATACAGTTTCCATATAACGCGTTCGAATTAATTCGATTTCGAAATCCTTATAAGACGGCACGTATTAATCTGGCTAACTTGTATGTACTAATTTTGAGTTTCTTATAATGCGGTTTCCATGTAACGCGATACGAATGAATTATCATACCATCATAAACGGAAAACGGTGAGATCGGACTAAAAAGTTCGAATTCGCTTAGGTTATAAACACAGTTTTCATATAGCATTGCTTTCCATTCAAGATTTTTTAGTAAACTTCGGGGTTTTCAGCGTCGATAGCGAAGAGAGTAAAAATTGCTTCTTATTCCCACGATCAATTTAAATATTCTAAAATATTAAACTAAAATCTTAAGTATAACGATTATGAAAGCTAGATTTACTACATTATCTTCATAGCTAACTTTTTTTTCACTGTTTCAATTCTTAACTTGGGGGGGGGGGGGGCGACACTATTAATATTTCTTAAAGAGATAACTGATCTAGGTATTTACATAGACAATTACATTCAAATAGCTCTGATAATTATTGTTTTAAATTAAAATCATGGAACTGAATAAATAATCGTTTTTTTTCTGAATTTTAATAAAAAAAATCTGAAATAGCAAAATCGAAAAGGTATGTCAATGATAATTTATTTGAACTGCCATAAATTAAAAGAATTTTATTTAAAACGGTTGCATTTGAAATTATGAAAGCTTAAGCGATAAATCAGATAAGCAGAATCATTTCTTTACCCCATGATAATTACTCAATGGGATTGCCTCCCTCTTTCAGGTACACCTTATTTAGCTTATTTGCTTTTTTTCCCATCTTTTAACTATATTGGCCTAACCCTTCCGATTTATGAATGGAACAGAGGGCTCCTCATTTAGAATAAAACAAATGACGAAATATTTACCAACAGCAGCCTTGTAGCCTATTGAGATTGCGAAATAAGCGCAGTAGTTAATAAAGACTGCCAAAACGATACCTCTCGTTCTCACGATCTGATCTCGGTTTGTATTTTTTTTTTCTTATTGTTTTCCCATGTTGATGACACGTGAGTGTTCCCTTTTTTTGGCTGGGTTTTTTTTTCTCCCAGACGAGAAAAGTTTCGTGGTCCAATCGGGAGCATTGTTAAGTGGTATTTTATTGAATTAAGTCCGCCAGTGTATTTGTAATATGTAGGGCTTTAAAGCTTCCCTAAGACCAAAGCAAAGAGAAAAGGGAGTTAGCGAATTCTCTAGACTCTATAGTCTTCACACTTAGACAGATATATAGGTTAGGTTTATGAAATTTTTCTTATCCTATTTTTCAAACACGCACATATACAATTCAAATTCGTGCCTTGATAGGACCTGCTTTTCAAAAGGCATCAACCACCAAGTTCATACATAATAGTTGCATATCATTAAGGGATGTCTTAAATATGTAAAATCTGTCAAGAATCGCGTTTTTGACTTCATTATAAAATATGTTTATTTATTACAATCGTATGAAATTATTTTTATTTCATATGAAATACATTAAAAGAAGGAAACCAAAACACAACACCCTGTTTTTTTTTTTTAAATTTCCATGTCCATTACGACTAATGAAAACGAGACTCCTCCTTTATTTGCTTAAACAGAATGAAATCGTGACATGTAATAATCGCCTATATTTCGCTAATCCTGGCATTTTCAATCAGTGCGTTTCAGATAATCTGAC
This sequence comes from Rhysida immarginata, assembly GCA_023313115.1. Classification (NCBI taxonomy): domain Eukaryota; kingdom Metazoa; phylum Arthropoda; class Chilopoda; order Scolopendromorpha; family Scolopendridae; genus Rhysida; species Rhysida immarginata. The sequence continues at coordinate 786,597 of JAHWFO010020078.1, forward strand.
AGTTTTCAGCATTAGGAACTACTCCAATGAATACCGGAAGGGCCTTGCTGGAAGTTTGCCGCAATTTCGTATTTAGTTAACTTTTTAGTTCAACGAGGCTTTGTAATTAATGACCCCACTTTAATCCGACTTTTTGCATCCTATTCTCTAATTCCATTCGTAATTGCAGTTCTAGTAATCTAACATTTACTATTTTCACATGAAACAGGATCCAATAATCCAATAGGCCTAAAATCAAATTTAGATAAAGACCTTTTCACCCATCGTTTTCACTAAAAAACATCTTAGGAAGTTGTTATTACTTTGATAAAAAATAGGAAAGAAAATTCCATAGCCTGGGTTCGAACCAGGAATCTTTCAATTGCGCTAAACGCTATTTACAATATTTACATGAAAGCTGGGGACTTTTCGTAGTAGCATCTTCCTCCCTATCTCAAAAATAGATTACTCTGTTTCTAGAAACATCAGAACTTTAGCTATTAGAGAAATATAACAGGGAGATTTTAATCGATCATTCTCTCCGTGCAAGTGAGGTGTGGAATATTTCGTGATTGGTATAGTACTTTCTTCTACCAAATGATGTGCGAAATGTTTTTTTGTCATGTAGAGGGTGGATACAAAAATGAGCCCCCCCCCCCCCCTTTTATTTTCGTAACCGAAGCAGATAGCCTATGTCAATGTTGATGAATCCAATGAATAGGAAGTTGTGGGCGACCTATCCCATTGTGCACTTTTCATCATCCCGAATATGCAAATTAGGACACATTCAAGTCTTATCTTAAAAACCGTAACAGATGCACGTAAAATTCTAATTGAAGACTTGTTCAGCATGGAATTCCGAACAAAAGAAAACAAAAATTTCCAAAATCCGATGAACGGATCACAAACAATCCAAAGCAGAAGATCATGTTGACTATTTCGGGAACAGTGTAGCTTGCCTTGCCGGAACTGTTCTGTCTTCTGTATGCTGATATATGCCTTTTATTTGCTTTTCCTCATGAAAGTGAATGTTGTTAATGGTAACTTTTGGTAAATTCTTGATTTGCATGTTGAACATTCAAATGTCTTTGTGAAGTGTATACGGAAGTAACTAATCAATTCAACATGTGATTGTTGGTGATCCGTTCATCGGATTTTGGAAAATTTTTTTTGTTTTGTTCGGAATTCCATGAATTTTTCGGTTTTTAAGATAGGATTTGAATGCGTCCTAATTTGTATATTTGGGATGATTAAAAGTGCACCATGGGATAGGTCACCCACAACTTTCTATTCATGGGATTCATCAAAATTGACATATCTGCTTCGGCTACGAAAATAAAAGTGGGGGAGGGGGGAGGCTCATTTTTGTATCCACGCTGTATTGGTTGTTCTGAAATAAAAGTATGAAATTAATCCATGTTTAGAATAACCTTGTATATTGTGCTTGGGAAGGTAGAAAAATAAATAACTGAAAACATACAATGAGATAAAAATGATCTTTGCTTTAACTATTTAAAATTTTTATTTAATCTCTATAAATTGATAGGAGAGTGCGTTTTCATTAATCCTTCGTGGCGTTCAACGATATTCACATAACTATCCCTTAAACGTAGAACTCAAATATCACTTTTTATCATCACTTTCACTCAGTGATTTCGTATATAAAGAACTTCAAATCTCTACGTAATTAAAAAAACAAACAAAACAAACAAATTCCAATGAATCATAACTAACGAAACTAAATTCCAAATACAAAGGGAGATTGACTGCCCTTTCTTAGAATTTATATCGGCTGCTACGATTTTTAACAAACATTCTATGTAATTTATACTAACGTTAGTGGATATGTAGAGAATCCTTTTATCTCAGTTGTTCTAATAGCAACGTGTATTCCCACCTTTTATCGTAAATCTCTGATAACACTTTCCACCTAACGACTGTGTGCAATGTAGAACAGGAGGGAAGATCTACATATGAATATTTTTTTCATCAACAGTCTGCATTCCCCACGACACGCCACGAATATTTAGGTGAATGTTGGACGCCCAAGTGAAATGAAAAAGATTTTATTCATCTAGTGTGTTCATTTAATGCGTATTTGTGACAAACTTCTAAGAAGAATGATCTGCCAAGTCTCTACTTTCTGTTTTGCGTTTTCGCTTCGGACGGGAAGCATTGTTGCTGCCATTGCCACGACGGTAAGGAAAATGATTACAGAGATAACGATCCACGAAAACAGAGTTAATTAATTTTTTTAGAATATTTACTAATCAACTTTAGATTACTATAAAGTAAAATTTTTAAAAACGTAATATCTAATAAGTATAGCATTTTCATTAAGTTATGTCATAACTCGTAATGTACTTTTAATCTATAATCTTAATCTGCAGTTTTAGCTTTCTGTGAATAATCAACATACGAAAAATATTTATTTTTATTCTGCCATCCTTCCAAGTTTATAACCCGTTTTTTTTGTGCTACTTTTTACCGTTTCCAATTAAATGTATATTTCGTTTGCTAAATGTTATTCCAGACTAAAATATTAGGAAGATATCGGCAGAGTCTGCATTCGTAAAAAAATAATAGAATAAGTGAATAAATATTTAATAGGCGTTAATAAACCTTTTCTAAATTTTAAGGATAATTTTTCTGTAAGATAAACATGAGTTATAACTTTCAAGCCTTAATAAAATAAATTTTTAACCCTCATATAAAATGAAATTATGAAATGAAAACAATTAGACACACCATCCAAAATTAATTGAAATATTAATTTACATAAATGATTTATTGTTTAGTTAATTGTTGTAATATTAAATTGTAAATTTTGTAAGCTAATGCATTACAACTTAATTTAAAGAAAACTAAGTATATTATCTTTTATCAATGCAACAAGTTATTTGATTATACTGATTTGCAGTTAACCTACAGTATAATTCATAATTAGTCTCCCGTATTACTGAATTTAAATATTTAGGTCTCCACCTGGCACATGATTTATCTTGGAACTCTCATATTAATGCTCTGTTGGTGGATCTTAACAAAAACAAGGACGTTTGAATTATTTATCCGATCATATTTTACTAATATTATACTATGCCTTAATATATTCTTCTCTATCTTACGGGGTCCAATTTTGGAGTTCTACCATCACCTTGGTCGCTTATACTGTCTTCAAAAATGATTTCTAAGAACTTAATAAGATTCGTAAACGTAATTCTGTTATTCCTTATTTCTCTCCTCTGGGTATTTTAACCATTTACCAAGCTTACATTCTATGTTTATTTACAAGATTATAAATTGCTAGTTAGTTCTTTCGTCCCCATTAACTATTAGCCCTAATAGTAGTTATCATACTTACTCTACACGTTCCTCAAATTTAATTAGACTCCCTTTCATGCGTAGTAATTTTCAAAGGTGTTGTGTCTCTTTTATGGGCGCTAAATGGTGGTCTACTCTACCTGAATCAACTCAAAACGTACGAAGAGTCAAAGATGAATTTTTATATTGACGTTTATTTCATAATTATTTTCCGTGAATAATTACAAAATTTATTTTATATTTTTTTAAACCGGTTGTTTCTGAATGGTGTGTACAAACTTTCAAGATATTTTCCAGGGACCAAAACATGAGGTCGAACGCTTCTTTCTAGAGTTCTAATGATTTGGAGGTGTGCTGCAGTAGACGAAATTAACGGTAAAGCGTATAGGAGTTGCAAACTGTGTGATTTATTTCTACAGTATAACAAGATAATTCATTTGCTATAGCAGATGCTCAAAATAGCTTCCATTAGATTCAACGGAAGCCTGTGCACATCGCCGCATGGATTGGCGAACCCGTTGGAAAATACCATGTGTATGATGGATGATGTCGCAGCCATCCAGGATCTGCCGACGAAAAGCAGCAACTTCCGGTAATGGGGCAGAATAAACTAGGATTTTCAAATACCCCGAGAAAAATTCCAATGAATTCATATCAGGTTAGCTACTAGCCACGATATTGGTCCTCTCCGACCTATGCATCGAGAAGGTCGATGAACTGAAGTCTCTGGCGGCTGAACTGAAATGGGGGGGGGGGGGATCATCATGCATAAACCACATTTTTTGTCGAATGGACAATACTATATTCTCCAGGAGTGTTGGAAGTTGATTTTCTAGGAAATCGCGATAAGCTTCACCATTAATCTTGCTGGTAAAAATTATGGCGAACAATGGTGCTCCAAGAACGTTTCGAATCTGATGCTTCAGACGATTCTTTGAATTGTCGTAACTCTTCTTCTATTAAAGAACACCTTCAAACTGTTATAACTCTAGAAAGAAGCATTTTCGACTCCATGTTCATATGATATTTTCTGCTTGTTTGGGTCCCTGGAACACATTCAGAAACACCCGTTATAATAATCGTGCAATGTTGGTTAACTTAAAGGATTTCCTGAATCGGGCTAATCACAAGGAGATTCCTCACAGAAGTATTTCCCAAATAACATGATGTACAAGGAAATACGCTCGTATAAAGCCAATATACCCAGTACAGTAAGTGCTTGGAATGAAAAAAAAAGTCTTATTTAATTTTATTTATTTAATTTAATTTAATTTAATTTAAAGGAAGATAAAATCGTCCATCCAGGGACCAAAGGGCATAATTACCATAAACATTTTTTAAAGAAAAATAAGTCACATGTGGTTAAGTTAGATTACACATATTATTACTAGACCTCATGAAAAAAGGAAAGCAAAATGTCATCTAATGAAAATGTCCCTTGGAAATAAGGCACCATGTAATGCTAGCTAAATAAAATGCTAAAAGTGTCGGAAAATAAGAAACCTAACTTAACCTAACCTAAAACCTATTGCTCAAGACTATTTTCTTTGACTTTTTAAAAGTAATATATCATTAGCATAATTTTAAAAAAATATTTCAAAATAGTAGCCCATATTAAATCCAAAAATGAACTCTTTCAAATAACATTATAACAGATTGACGCCATTGTCACAGGAATTATTGGAATAATGGCGATGCAAGGAAAACTTTACAAATATGAAAAAAATGAAGTGTTAGGTAATTATATTAATTTCAATGTAGCAAAACTATCATTTTTCATTTAATCTGTGGTTTAATCAGTGTGTGTCTTCTTTTACATCGTTATTTTAAACCATTTTCAGCCGAAAGGACAACAGGAGAAATAACGCTGACATTCTTCTGCTTCCTTTTAATCATTCTGGGATTTATTAACTATGCTCTTATTACGGTGAGCTGATAAAATGATATTTAGAATTTTATATATTTTTCAAAATATTGTTTTTCTAAAGATGTAAATGCCTTATCAGGGTGTTTCTGAAAGGTCTTTATAAATTTTCAGCATATGTTCCAGGGACCGTTATAACTCTAGAAAGAAGCGTTTTCGACCCCATGTTCATATGATATTTTCTACTTGTTTTGGTCTCTGGAATATATCCTGAAAATTTGTACAGACCATTCAGAAACCCTTGTATATAAGTACCGGTATATTAATCTTAACCTCACAAAAAAATATTGAATATAAAATAAAATTGTCTTACCTTCTGAATTGCCAATAATCTAATATCTAATTTTTTTTGATGAATTCCAAAATTTACTGTTACTCTCATTGAGATCATCATTGACCAGCCTGTGAATTCATCAATGCCGAGATGTGATGAACAGTTTCATAGTTTGATCATTGACCAAAGTATATAAGACAGAACATCATCTATGAAACGTTCCGTTGAAGATGTGTTTTAGAATTTTATTTTAAAGTTTAATTTTTGTGACGTTAAAATTAGTATACTTATATATAATTTATACTTAATCTCCATCTCTACAATTATATTATGTAAATGCATTAGTATTAAATACGTGTGATAGAATCTCTTAATTAGAAGTGAGCAATATCACAAGAAATCTAGTTCTATTCCTCCATATAGCTTAGTGAAATTTATATTAACAATAGATAGAAGAAACCTACATCATATGTGCAAGATGATTTACAGGACGATTTTAACCTCTTGCCATCGTGTTCAACACACAAAAAACCAGCGAGCAACTGTCCCATTTAAAGCCCGGACACATATTTCAATGCTTTCCTTTTTAAAATTGATTTTAGTGATTAGAACCAGTATTCTTCGAGTATGAAAAATTTAGTGGACACAATTGCAGGTTATGGGGATATTTTTCTACATTTAATATTCGCCATACTTTTACACGATGTAATTAATATTAATATAGCATACAATTAAGGTATATGAATGATAATAAATTAAAAACATACATTTGCTTCTCAACTTTGGTGTAAGCTTTTTAAAATAAGGAAGTTAATTTATAATGAAAATGAAAATTTGGATGAACAATTTTTTAATAATTTTTTTTTCTTTTGGAAATAACGACTGATAAAAAACAATTTTGATAACATCAGGATTAAAAAAAAATTCTTCATGATATCAGTCTGTAAGTATTTTGTTTGAAATCAGTTTTGTGTTGAAAACGCCGACAGTTTATTGTTCATGTGTATTAGGACAGTTTTTTTTTTTAGGAGACTGCTTGTATGAAATAAACAGTTCACTGCTTACCCGGTGTGAGACAGTCATGAAGCAATATTGGCTCGATGGATGAACGTATCACTTATGCTATACTTTTATATATGATTTATTTTTGTCCATTGAATCAACTGATTGCAATCATGGTTTGAGGTTTGTTGTGAAGATCGCAGGTTGAATGCAGATGGAGTTTTGCTATAACGTTGATCACAGTTTGAGGAATGTGAGCGTTGTCGCGATGTATGTACTTGTAGAGTAGATACTTGTGAATATTCTATGAATGAAGCATTCGCAGGATGATAACGGTATTGATGTGTTTCAATTTTTGAACCAAACACCAATTTTAGTTCAATTTCACGGGTAAGCTCCGTCTCCTAAAAAAACTGTCCATGCTTTCAACACACAACTAATTTCAAACAAAATATTTACAGATCGATATCATCAAGAATTTTTTTATCCTGATATTATCGAAATTGTTTTCTATCAGTCAAGAAAAAAAATTATTATTAAAAAAATTGTTCATCTAAATTCCATTTTAATTATGAATTAGTTTCCTTATTTTCAAAAGTTTACACTAAAATTGAGAAGCAAATATAAATTTTAAATTTAATTATGTAATTGATCTTCAACCAGCTTTTCTCTCATTGTCTTCAATAACACCATCGTCAATACTTAATCATAGGTTTAACTGTTGTGTGAATATACGCAAAAACTTTGTGTTGAATTAACTTTTCTTTCTGAGATCTTTGATTTGCTCCAAAATCTCGCATCAACTCGATAAATAATCGATAGAAAGGAGTTAAGCGGAGTATTTTTTGCGTACATTTTTCTTGCAAAACGCACTCCACTTAGCCTTTTCTGTCAATTCTTCATCGAGTTGATGCGCCATTTTATAGTAAAACAAAACACTCAAGTGAATTAACTCAAAACAAGTTTTTGGATATTTTTCTTACAACAGTACTGGCAAAATTGCTTGCTGCAATACAATCTGAATGCATAACTAATCAAAAATAAACCCTGGCCCATCAGTACTAATAATGCATGAGCAAGAGGAAACAAAATGCAACACAACAACTCTATACTTCACCTTAACAGCGTTGTTTTTTTAACCACTGTTGTAGCCACACCTACCTTTTCTGGGCCGTTCTGCATTTCCAATGGAGAGGTGTCCGATACCGATCCAAGCTCCGCAAACTTTGTGTAGACTCGATTAATTGTTAAACGACTTGTGGGTCTCGTAATATAAGTCTTTCCTCAAACTTTCAATTGATACGATTGACTGCCGCTTTCATCATGCTTGCAAACGACTCTTCTTTGCTCTAGTGTTAATCTGCAGGAAAAAATAATCCATCATTGTTAACATAATTTTGATTAACCAATGTATTTATTATATACAGAGGGTTGAGTACGTTACAACTACCCGTGAGTCTATGAGAAACCCCGACGCCATGTTCGGTGATGTTCTATCTGGTGCCCACGGTGTCGAACTATGGCTCTGCATCGCAGTTTCCATTCAATAAGACTTCGCCGCAGGGAATTTAGGTCGATCTGTGCCCACCCCTCTCCATAGACGTTTGGGGTCGTCTACTTTCAAGGGCGCGTTTCAGCAGTCCAAAGCCGCAATAATCCATGGGGGATGCATCTGGAGATGTCACGGGGATGTCTTCAAACGGAATTGTATGTATGCCCGTCTCCTGTTCCAGTGTTCGCAAATGGACGACCGTTGACTTGGACGTATGACTCGCAGCTTTATTCAGATGCACCCTTACAAGGTTTCGGACGCTTAACCAGTCGGAGATTTTTGTGGATTATGTTGCGTACCGTTGACTGTGATACCCCTACCTTATTTGCGACAGCCCTTTGAGTTTTGGGAATTTCTGCAGAGATAAGACGCCTGACTTTGGCTAGAACCTCCGGTATTCTGCTTGGAGTGGCTCGTTTGCTGGTATTGCGGGTTTTCCGTTTTTATTTAGTTTGTCACAGATTACTGCCTTCGAAATGGGGAGACCCCTGGATTTGTATTGTTTTATAATTCTGGAATAGGACCACTTTGCGTCGGAAAGTGCATTTATATATTCTTCCCACTATCTATCGATTTTTGGCGGCATTCTCGCAGCCAGCGTTCGCACAACGATTAAGAATGATGAAGCGATGTCCCCTTTATAACTCCTCACGACAGCGTAGGCCGTCAACCACGTGGCTGGAGAACTTGCATATGTAAATCGTTTAGTTGTAACGTACTCAACCCTCTGTATGCAAGGAATGGATAAAATAATGGAAATACCGTTTTATGTAATGAAAATTTTACTGTAGGTAATAATTTGGTATCTAATGTAGCCTGAATTTGCATGGGAGCATACAGGCGATTAATGGAATTTTATACCATTTGTCATGTAGCCTGGATAGACTGAGACGACACTCTAATCAACGGGAATGCTTAAACATTGCTGTTTAATTAAACATGAAAAATAAAATGAAAAGTATACTGAGGCGGAACGGGTTAAAGTCACTACTCTCAACATATAAGATTATAATCTCCCGGAAGGGGCATAGGAAACTTCCCCTTCCTCCGGTCCATTATTGAATGACCAGCTGACCGCCCATAACATTATAATACTTGTATTTAAAATGGGTACTTAATTAAAAAGGGTAATTAATTATTAGGTGCTTGAATTAATTCTCGCTGTTGATTTAATGGAGGCTTGGCGACATTCCGTGACCTTAACCGACCTGTTTGTTATCTCCAATTCGAAGAACTCGCATTCTGTCTTTAGTCAAATTCTTTTGGTCTTCAATTCTACAAATTTAGAAAATCGAATTGTAACAATTGTAATAGCGAGGAAGGATTTTTAGCCTCTTCTTCTTGCAAATCATACCACGACTTAACATTGCCAGCGACATTATTACTGTGGAAAATGCCATCTTACGTAGTAAAAACTATCTCCATCCCAAATGGTTTCTGGTTGCTCAAAGATTATTCAGTCTTTGCCAGTCATTCTGCCTTTCAAGATGAAAATTGGGGTTCTCCAAAACCACGATATTGTTTTCTGGAGGAATCTGAATATGTTTCACTGTTGGAATTAGTCCCTCCGAATCTCAAGATTGTTTATTAATTTCAATGTGGCGGGAAAAAGTGTAAAAAGCGAATCGTCAGACCACCTCATTTGTTCACTCATTGTACTACATTTTTTTCGTTTTCTATTCACAAAGACATCTACTATTACTACTAGTGACTTGGCGACTGCAGCTCGGTCATGAATATTCTATGTGGTTGGGTAGATTAGGAATAATCAAAGGTAAACATCGTGTATAGCAGATGTTAATTTTGAAAAATGCTTTGCTCATGACTTTTTTCCATATCGTAGCTCACTTCATTTGCGGGGCATTATTAACATCAAACACGTCGCTATGAAGGATTTTTGTTAATTTCATCTTTTTAAACTTAATGTATAATGGTAATTCAAATATAAAGTAAATTTGATTTTATAATAAGCCTTTAGAAACTTCGGTCGTATTCCAATACAGTAATTAATCATACATTATTCTTTAATCATCTATTAAAATTTTAGATCGTTATGATACGTAAATATATGTTTAAATAATATTAAATATTTTATTGTTAAATATGCTAAATATTTATATTTTCTTGTATTTCAGAGGAAATATAACTATCTCATTCCTTGGCTCGTCATTTTCATGGTTAAGTCATTGCTAACGTTTCTAGTATTGATCACAGATTTGATTTATGGGGTAAGTTTTAGTTTTTTTGTTAAATTTCTATCAATATCAGACCCTCATTGATAATTTTTTTTAATATTTCATTTCAGGCCCCATGGTACATCATATTTTTCTTAATCATCGTTTGCATTCATGTAAGCCTCATATCTTTAATGAAATTAATTTTTTTTTTATATATACAGCGAAATAGATGCTAATTCATTTTTCTGTTTTCGCAGTTATATCTTTGGGTTGTCGTCTTTAATTATTACATGGAAATGGAACACAGAGTTTTACATTATTTAGTAATATAGGAAAACAAAGGGAGCAGATTTTTGAAATTTCAAATATTGTATATAAAGCAATAAATTTTTTTTAATAATAACAATAATGCGTTGGATATTTATTTTACATATTCAAGTAAAGTTCGCAAGGGTCCAGTCATATTATTCATGAAGCTACCTACCCATATTAAACGTGGAACACTTCTAGGCTGTTATACAGGGTGATTCACATTGAGTGTAACAAAGTTTGACGGCTTGTTGTGGAAGTCAGATTGAGCATAAAATGCTATGAATATAAGTCGTATTCCAATTAGGTAGAGAATACAACAACAGATCAAAGTTTATTAGTGTAGTAGCAAATAGGTAAACAAGACACATGTTATGCATTTCTAATTTTAATTTAATGTACTCGTAAAACCATAATAGAGTATATGATTTATTGAAACATGGACCTCCACGAACAATCCATCTGTTGGAAAAGTGCATGCATCGTGTTGAGGTAATCGTACTAACTTTGACTTTGTCAATAAACAAGTGATTGCCAGTTGTTAATGGACTGTAATGGTAACTACCACACTTTCAAAACTTTGATCTCTTATAGTTTTATAACGAAGTGAAAACAGGACCTAGTTATAACTTAAAAAGACCCTATTTAGATTTTCCTCATTTTCAACATTTTTTTGACGTCGTAGGCTGGAACGCGGAATGTAGCTTACCACAGGCATGCCCTACTTCACCGTTTAGTTTGGTTTTGATTGGCCCACTAGGATCGAAGTTAGGATCTCTATAGTATGAATGAATGTAAAAGAGTGAAATTCTGTATTCAGACTTCTAGAGGAAAGATCTACACTACTATGAAGTTTGACTAACTAATAGGGGTAAAAAAATAGGCAAACGATTGGCTTCCGCTACTTTCCTATAATTTCCTCGGAGCGATTAATTTCTTGTTATAGAGGGTGTCTTGCCTAAAATGAACCAATATCTAACTTCTGAAATACAAACATAGTGAACTATGGTGTTTTTGAACTTAAAGAAAAGGCAAAAAACAGAAATTGTTCATCAATTTAAAACGGTAACAAGGTTTGACGGTGTTTCTACATACCGCACTTTCAGTTCCTCTATCTCCTAAACGGTTGGATCAATTAAAAAAAAAAGAATAAAACATTTCTCAAAATAGGGGTTTCCATTGCAATTTCAAAGTTGACATCCATATTCGAAAATAGCGCCCTTTCTTTTGGAAATGGAATACACATAAAAAGCCCTCACGTAAAAGTACAATAATTCTTCTATTGAAAGTACTCTTACCAGGTTTGTATTTTAAAAGTTGGCTATTGGGTCACTTTAGGTGAGACACCCTGTAAAGATTTAAGATTTCATCCGTGAGTACTTAACAGATTTGGAAAAGGGCATAATTATCGGCTACCGGGCCGCGGGTGGGAGGATTTCGGAAAATATTTCGAGATTATACAAATGGAACAGATGCAACATACACAAGACATTGATGTAAATAGTGACCTAACAGCTAAAACGGTTAGTCAATTAGCGCGATACTGTTGAACAAATGACTATCAAAATGAACCATGGAGTCAACAGAAATATCTCTAAAACGATACTCTAAAGAATCATCTTGCTGTGGATTCCATCCACTATAGTATTTGGCTTATTAGCCTTGTTGTCATAATATCTGAATAGAACATGTGTATATTCTGGCTTTATTTTATTTAGCATTCATTACATGTCCGTCCCTGACCTCCATTTGGTCTGATAAGCTCTTCAGCAAGAGCAAGGTTAACTTTAAAAGGCAAAATATTGAAGAAAAAAAATCATCCACATTAGATACGAGTTATTGTTTTGACTATTAAATTTCAATACAAAAAATTTCAATAAAAAATTAATTTTATCAACCAAAATAAAGAACAATCAAGTCAGCTCATGTTTCAATTTCTCTATATAGATAAGTTTTTTTCCTTCATAAATGAACAAAATCATTTCATAAACAATTCTTATTATTATTTGCATTATGAATCTTTCATAAATGATTTTATAAAAATGATTAAGTGCCCATAATATTAGAGTGGATTCGTCCTTTGATAAAAAATATCGCGACTCTTAATCTTTGAACATTTGATGATAAAAATTAATAACGTTGACTCGCTTTTCTATTCATTAATCACTCACTCTTCTCGTACTCAAGTGTGTGTTGACGAGTGTGTGTCAATAAACCGTATAAAATTCACACGCACGTATTTCTTTAATTATTTAAAAGAAAATGAGTTCAGTGCGGGTTTCTTTAGAAGTCAACAAATTTTTTTGTGGCTGTTCATTGAGAGATGGAGCCATAGCGTCGGCTATAGTCACTACGGTAAGAAATAATTTTCACTTTTTGTTTTTCCCTCTCTCGGTCAATTTAACACTAAAAACTCACTATCTCAAAAATTAATTATTTAACTGTCATATAAATATCTGAAATCAATACCACTCTAATTCATATCTTGGACAATTACGCCGGTATAATTCATTCAATTCACGTCCTTGATAATAAATATATACGCCCCTTCACAATTAGCTGATTAGATCACTTCGCAAACCTTTACAGCATTCCTTGCTGTGGCTTATTTATTAAAACTAACATATTTTAATTCAATGATCTGCTTAAGAACTGAAAACGGATTCTCTTTGCATCTTTGCAACAGAAATTAGCAAATAGCTGAAGCCATGATCGTTTATTTCAATATAGTACTATACGAAAAACGATGGAGTACCTTTCCGTGAAAAATACCAAGAAATTGATTTTGAGTTGATTTCTTTTCTCTTTCTAAGATCTTAAGTTTGGAGCAAGAAAAGGGCAAGACAGCCCATCAAGCAGATGAACAATCAAGGAAAACAACACCTTGGAATGCTTTTTATTTACAAAAATAAAAGAAAGTGCAATACTCCTTTAAAATGGAATTCATGTTACGTATAAGATATATTTTGGCATTCCTTAATGCGTGTATCGTAACATGAATTCCATGTTAAAGGAGGATTACACTTTCTTTTTTTAAAAAAAGCATGCAAATACAATTACTCATTTAAATGAAGACAAAATGAGGATCTTAAATTAGAATGGGGGGCGTTCTCCAACATGATAAACCTAAGGTGATATTCTAAGTGATATTCCAAGCAATGTTATACAAGGTAAGTTAAAAGTTTACTACCCCCTCCTATCTTCGATGCAAGCATAAACAAATAAATTCCATTAAAGGCAATGCATAGAAAGTTGAGGGTGACCTTTCTGATGGTATATTCAGATTGATTTTAACGTTTTTCCAAAATCCGATCAACGGATCACCCAGAATCGTATCCAAATGTAATGGCATCAGTGAATTACGCGCAGAATTATACAAGTGGGCATCACATTGAACAACTTCTGGACTGGCTGTTGCAGGGTGACTGTTTGGAAAGACTTCATTTGTGTCAGAAGACGACCTAATTTTCCAACACTGCGATTTTTCTGTGATCCATTTATCGGATTTTTGAAAAAGTTTTTTGTGTGGTCGGAATTTTGATGCTGAACAAGTGTTATAATTGGAAATTTTTTATCTACATCATATGTTTGCATTTTTACTCATTTGCATAGTTGAATTCAATCCGAGTAAACTATCAGACAAGTCACCCTGAACTTCCTATTCATTTGCTATACTTATTTATGTATGTATCCAAGATAAGAAGGGGAGTAGTAGACTTTTTACTCACCCTATACTTACTCATACATTACTCTAGCTGCTCTTCCCCACATTTTTACCAATATACAATATAAAAGACTGTCAGACGTTCACAAATATTTAATTAATTATTAATTTTTTTTTAATTAGTTTAAGTTATTTTTGTTAATTAATTCACAAATATTTATTTAAGAAATTTTTTTGTTAATTAATAAAAGTTTTCTCTTTAGATTTCGGCAATTGTCAACTTAGCTCTAGGAATTTCCAACTATCAAAGTTCGCGGTCAGGTAGATTATAAATTTTATTTTCATAATTTACTTAAAGAATTTTAAATCTTAAGCCTCTTTCACATGGCAAGACAAATTATCTGTATATATATTTTAAAATATTCTATATTCTTTTCATTGTTCATTGAACTCTTTCGTATTATGATTTTACAATTAGCATTAAAATCAGCAGGAAGTATGGAGATTGCCGTATTTTGTTTTTCCGTTGTAGCCGTAGCATTCCTTATAGTAGCTATTTTGCAGGTTAGTAAGTATAAAAATAAGAAAATAAAATAATGAATTTAATTGTTCTTGGTCGACTAGAGAATAATGATATATAATACAGGGTGTCTTAAACTATCGACAGAAATGGGAAGTTTGTTTTTTTTTCCCTTAAAGAACATTACTCAATTTGAATTATATTCATATTGTATGGTCTACTATTGCTGTCTTAATAAAGGAATAAACGGAGGCAATCCATGTAAGCAATGCCACCAAGGAACAGAAAGAGATGGGCCGATTTTTCTACAAATTAAGCCTGGATGCACATTTTAACTGTAAGGCACACTTCTTTCAGCAGTCATGCTTGAAAGTATCCACACACAAAAGTAATTTAATTTAATTTGAAGACTAGGTATTGCTTACTGGGATGGCCTGTATTTATTTCTCAATTTGAAGACCTGGTAGCTGGAACGAATACATGATAACTCGTCTAAAAATGGATTCACCTTCTAGATTATTTCCAGGTTATTGATAAATGTATACTCCCTTAATTCAACAAAGCTACAATTTATTATTTTACGAGTGGTTTGGGGTAACCTGTATAATTAAACACAACTTACAGAGGTCCCCCATTAGGATTGGTTTGGTTTGGTTTTGTTTGGTATTAACGTCCTTTTCAACTGGTATGGTCATTTCAGGACGGCGTTATAGAGGGCGCAAATTTTGCCTCGCAAGGGTTCTTTAACGTGCAGCCGGCAACGACTACACGGGACGAACGGCTTTACTTCCCTTCCGAAGGAAGTGCGTGATCTCAAGATTTTCCCCCTGAAAAAATCCTCGTCGTCCTCGTCGGGGTCGAACCCGCGTCCTCGGGCATCAGAGGCGATCCCGCAATAGGATGACCATAAGTTAACTCCTGTTCCCTGGAATATTTTGAGTAGAAAAAAAATCCCAATGAACATTTTTCTCGTTCAAAAGTAAATTCTAAATAATTTTATTACTTGTGATTTTCTTGCAACTTTGTTTTGAGAGTTACAATACATGATAAATTGCAATCTGAAGCTCGAAATGACCACGATGTTTTGCGAGACATCTATGAACTCTAAAAACTATTCTCATAGAACACCGCCATTATTTCTCAAGCTTTCACCGTACGCCATTTATTTTCGGAATAAGTTCGACTCTTTCAAGTGCCCCGCAACTGAGAGATCAGATGATGTTATTATTAATTAAAAGTAATAATAAAATAATTAATTAAAAAATTTTGTTTTTATTGAGTAACAGTTATATTGATTTGGGGTTTTCTACTCAAAAATACTCAGGCACGTAATTACGCTACGGACACCCTGTTTATTAAAAAACAAAATATCCTGCATAAATAATCAACCATGAAAAAATTAGTGTTAAATAATTTTTAAATGCTATGAATACAGAATATTGATAATGATTAAGATTTATTAAACACATTTCTGTTATGATCTATTTATAGGAGACGCTTCTGTAAAATTCTGATAGATATTCTATATCTCCTTTAGCTCCTTTAGATGTGGATGTTAGCAAAGTTTGGACCGCCAAATGGATTTAGCTTTTTAATTTTGTTGATTACTGAAAATATCCTGCTATATCGAACATTTTTAAGGGCCATTATGATGAAAATAATGGAAAAATCTGTTATATGAAGAGTCGTTAACAATCCGTACTGTATTATACAGGATATATCTGAACGGTCTGTAGAAACTTACAGCATGAGTTCCTTGTAGCCAGAGAAGCAATATATGTCCCATGAACATAGGGTCACAAACGCTTCCTTCTGGAGATACAACCGTGCGACGTTGTCCTACACGGCTTGTCGTGACTTTTTGGAAAACCAACTTCCAGAGCTTTAAGAGGGTGTGCTGTCGTCTGTACGATAACGTATGTGGTTCTTGCATGACGGTGCACCACCACATTTCAGCCGACTCAGTAGAGGCTTCTTAGATGCCACCTACCCTCGTCGATGGATAGGCCGTGAAGGACCAATACCGTGGCCAGCACTTCGACGGATATGAATCCGTTAGACTTTTGTTTTGCGGGGCCACTTGAAACTTTGTTTATTCCACCCCGTACCAGATGTTGATACTCTTCGCCAGCGGATTATGGATAGTTGCGATGTCATCCGTAACACACCCGGTATTTTCTAACGGGTTCGCCAGTCAATTCAAGGACGTGTGCAGGCCGCGTTGAATCTAACGGAGCCCATTTCGAGCATGTACTTTTGCACGTCTGGACTGTTCTGTTACTGTACAAGCCGGAAATAAACCTAGTTTGTAACGCTGAACGTATTTGATGTGACAATTGCGCCAGCTATTGTAGGACAACGTCGCACGGTTGTATCTCCAGAAGGAAGCTTTTGTGACCCTATGTTCATGGGACATACATTATATTGCTTCTCTGGCTACAAGGAACTCATACTGTAAGTTTGTACAGACCGTTCGGATACACCATGTATTTCTATGTTATAAGGCTATCAGCCGAAATTCCTGACAAGTCGAACTATTTTCATGGCCCCTTGTTACTTCGACTTAAGCGGATTATAGTATAACTAAAATGCCAAAGAATTATATTTCATCGGGAGCACTTTAAAATCGCTATCCTCTTCTGGAATTAGGTCTACTATGACAGTCTGAGCACGGAATTACTTCTCTCAAATACAGATCTGCAGCAAAGTTCAGATAATCCTGCGTTCGAGACAAAGATACTAAAGACCTAATGCCCGCAGATATTGTAACATTCTACCAGAATGAATAGTTCTCCATGAAAGTGGCGTGATTCATTAACTGGCGACATGTTTCTAGTCTAGTTTTTCTTTGAGTTATTCTACACTAACGGGCGCCTAGTTATTATCAATTCTTTGTGGCCATTTTTCTGTATGATTAGAGAGTGGCTCTTCTGATATCTCGAAAATTTGGTATCGGACGTGGATCACTCCATAACAGACTGTCCATTCCTGACATAACAATAGCGATATGCCCAGCGTTGTTTGGTCTGTTTCCCTGGTGCCATCTTTTGAGTAAACAAACAAACACAAACCAAGTCTATTTCATATATAGGTATATTATTTTCACCAACCTCCCCTCCTTTGGGCCAACCTGACACTCGATATATGTAAACCTTACTCTGAACCTAATGAATATATGGTGCGAATATAGCTCAATCGGATAAGTGGTTCAAAAGTTTTAAGAACATTTACAGACGTACCCTGAATCTGAATTTTTATATATAAAGATTAGTGTTCCCAAATTATTGCTTAGTTTTGCCCTGCATTGTTTAAGTTAATCTCAGTTGGTCATCACACCATCTCACTTCTATTGAAAAAAAATAACGTTATACGATAATGAATTTTTACTAATTTATTTTCAGAGAAAACCAGCTTTCCTGCTTCCATGGCTCATAGTATTTTTGCTCTTAATGTTGTTGCAATTCATTGAAATAGTCATATTATTATCTTACGGGGTAAATCTGATTTTTCACTGCTCATAATTATTAAATGAATTTAAGCTACCGTGTTTTCTGGGCTATAAGTCGCACCTTAATTTAAGTCGCACTTATAAAAATTCAAGAGAAATCGAGAAAAAACAATATAAAGTCGTATCCGCTGTATAAATCATACTATATAGGATAACAAATAAAAATCACCTAGACCATTAGTACAGGTAAATTACAGGGTGTCCCACAAAGGACTCCCACATTTTAAGAGTAAATATCTTGGAAACTGAGATTGATATAAGAATAAAACAAGTGCTATATTTATTTCGAAAGTTGTAAAAATCTTATAGGGAAGTTCAAATTCAGTTACAAATTAGTCATACAAATGTTGCTGGCAGGTGACGCTGTACATAACATACTGAAGGATGTAGATGGTTTGTGCCATCTCTATGCTAGACAGGTGCACATTTTGAATTGATTGTGATGTGATTGCAATGGCTGCTTGCAAAAGACAGTTTATAGCCTATTTCTTGGACTTCGTACTGTGGCTACAGCACATAGCGCCAGCTGTCGACAATGCTTGTAACTAAATTTGAAACTTACGGCTTTTGAAATAAACATGCCACTTGTTTCATTCTTCTATCAATCTCCATTTACAAGATACTTGCTCTTAAAATCAGGGAGTCCTTTGTGGGAGTCTTAAAATAATTCATTAATTTCCATAGTTCCTAAATAAACATGATTACTAATGAATGATAACTCTCTGCAGTCTTTTAGCTGCTGCATTTCTTTGAGTAGCGATTCAAAATGGCCATCCAGTTGCGATGTCAGCCAGCACAGTGTTTGAAGACCTTTTCTGCTTGAAATCTGTACTTAATATATTCAAAATGTAAGGCAACTTACTTATTCATTAACTAGAGCTGACACAATAATAAATACAAGATGTTATACACGACCAGTCTTAATGATATCAGCTAAGGAAGTTATGTGGTGCTATTGTGCACTTCCACCAGTGTTGGCTATTAATCGATTTTTTTTAAAGATATCGAGACAAAAACGTTTGACTTTTCATTTAAATTTCATATATTAGCCGCATTTGCTGTATTAGTCGCAGGATCCTGCAGGAAAGAAAATCTTAGGAAAAAGTGCGACTTATAGTCCGGATAATACGGTACTGCTTTGGAATATGTAATATTGATTTATGTAAAGTCTTTAGGAAAAATATTAAAAACGAAGAAAAGGTAAAGTTTAAAAATAATTTTAAAGAATAAGAAATTTTTTCCGACCGGCGCCATTTTGTTTTTTTTAACGAACGGTATCACTTTCGTTCGCGAATCACTTTTGCATTGCGGAAAAGCATTATTTTTTTGTATTTTCGTATCAAATGCTATAAAAAAGGATTTTACAATAGAAATAGATGGCAAAAATGTTTGTTTTGTTTGTCATCTCGACTCCTTGGTAGGAAATGTTGATATGTTAGGCCTATCCCCTCTGGCAAAAATACCGTGTGTTGACATGAAATATAACTGTCTAATTAAACAGTTACATTTCGTATATTATACAAGATAAAAGTTTTAAAAAACGTCACTGCGCATTGTTTACCATAACCTGGGTGCGCGTAATACAAGGACGCGCATTATACACGGGAAACCCCCTAAAAGACTAGATGCGGTTTATACACGAGTGCGGATTTTATATCAAAAATTATGGAATTCATGGAAAAAAATCATGGGGATTTAAATCTTCAGAACATTGAATATATAGAGATCGGTTTAAATTTGAGAATATTCTTTTTCCATGAAAATGACCAAAAAAAAGGGAGGGCCGTTTAAATTTAACGTCGGGATCTATTCTTGTGAATACGGTAATTTCATTAAAAACAAAATTAAACTACACTGCTTAAAGTTATTAAACTGCGTTTATTTTTTTTAATTAAACTGAAAATTATTCTTCTAAATTTTTTCAGATTTGGCTGTATTTGATAAAACTAGTCGTCCTCTTATTCTATGTAAGTGTTTAAAAATAAACATAAAATTGCAATAAAATATTTTTGTTAAGTATTTTTAGGACTAACTGTGTTTTTTGGATATGTTTTAGGTTTATTTATGGATTATTGTATTGAATTATCACAGGGA
This sequence comes from Rhysida immarginata, assembly GCA_023313115.1. Classification (NCBI taxonomy): domain Eukaryota; kingdom Metazoa; phylum Arthropoda; class Chilopoda; order Scolopendromorpha; family Scolopendridae; genus Rhysida; species Rhysida immarginata. The sequence goes on from JAHWFO010020078.1 coordinate 806,921, forward strand.
GTTAAAATATGGCAATTTAGCGTATACTTCAATATAACTTTATTATATACGGTTTTAAGGTAAACATCCTAAGAAAAAGAAAAAAATAAATCAAGTAAAAAAACTGATAAAAATTATTAATTACTTTTAATTTTTCCATCAGGTATACGAAACTCGAAGATTTTTCGCACTTTCAATCACAAGCCTTCGTAAATAATTTTTTAATAAGTCTTCATAGAAAAAGCAAACAAAACTGATTCATAGAAGATTCATTAATAGCATATTGTTTTTTAACATAATATATTTATATTAAATATATAAATAAATTTTTTTATTTAAATAGTTTGTTTATTTGTCTGCATACAGAGTTGTAAGAATGTGATCAGTCAGGGCGATCCATATTAAGAGTATCCGTAATCAGTAACATACATAGAAATAATCCGAACGCCGCCGTACTTGATTTATACAGAGGGTTGTTAGGGATCTACGGTGAACATTAGCATATTTAAATATGTCGCGCGCTAGTTTCACGTGAGCTGTCACGTGGAATATCGTTAGGCCAGGTTTTAAAATAGTATTCGAAGAGCGAACAAAAAACTTTGAGTTATGCACCGAAAATTGACAGGCTACATAACAACCCTTTCCAACGTCAAATTCAGCTATTCCGAAATAATGAAAGCATGCAAGAGGCGAGGCTTCGTAGTTTCCAATAAAGGGATATCCAAGTGTACTAAATAAAATTGGCAAAACCAGAAGCGGCGCCATTCCTGAGGGTAAAACACAGAACAATTCGAGACCATCCACTAGCCGTACTCCTTACATCGTCCGGAATGCTCGGGCTCTCGTCACCAGATTTAATCAACCAACACAATGGGGCATTGCACAGAAATTAGGAATATCTGTGTGCATGGTAAACACACACGGTTAGAAAATGGTACCGTGAATGCAAGGAAACATTTTTAAAATGTTTCATGATCGTGGCGCGATACAGCTACAACGGCAAGTTAAGTTTACACAAAGTTGAGTCAAAGGCCAAAGTCCACGGCATGTACAGTCATGGACAAAAAAAACGCTCCCTCACTCTGTGTTGCTATATTTTTAAATGAGCGTTTAAAATAGGATGGTATGATTTTATTGGTTAAAAATTTAGATTATTTTCTGACTGAACTGAACGATATCAGAGACCTCGTGGCAAAGTGAGGGAGCGTTTTTTTTTGTCCATGACTGTACTATCAGTCAATTTCTAATTCCCATATTTACCCGTGACATCACCTATTTGAACGGTACAAAGGTAAACAAGGCGTCGACTTACACCGCCGCGTCAACTCGCCTGTTCGTGGAACGCATGCAAGAAGATACCGGAATCCGCTCCATTCCATTCAGCGACTTACCCGTCAAGTCGCCGGACGAATTGCCTATGATTTTTGTGTCTTTGGACTACTTAAACGGGCCCTCGGAAAGAGGAGACCGCGAACAGTGGAGGGTCTTTGGAAAGAGTGTCAATAGGAATGGTTACGAATTGATCTTCGATGGTGGCGAAAGGGGTTTTACACCTTTTCTGAGCCTGTGTAACTTGTTATCATTGTATTCCTAACAATCCGCTGTATGTGACCGTGAAAACTGGTGATGCTTCCCGATGATCGAACACAAAGCGTTGACTATGAATGTGAACTTCTAACATCTGCCGGAGATTTTCGGAAATCGTTAATTGCATTCTGCGGGTTTTGAAAAAAAAGCGGAAATTATATCTCACTGCATTTCTTTGGAAGTCGATAGCTTCTCCTTGATCTGTCAGATGAAGGGAAATACGGTGAGGACCAAATGAAGAGCAACGAATTTAAAATCTCATTTACGTTGTTGCCTTTCAAAATAAAAATCTTATAAAAAATGTTTTGAATCTGTGACTACATATGGACACTAATACATAATTTTCTTTAAAATTCTGATCAAATGTTAAATAGTTCTTAAATGTTTTCAATAATCACTTGGACTACGACAGGGGAAAGGAATATTGAGATCACACAAATTAAGCGATCAATATTTCTTATGAGATTTGCATAAGAGTTAGCATTTTGGAAGCTTTTTTTTGTTCACACAAATTGCGGTATCTTTTTCAACATGGGTGGCAAGAAAGACCTAAGTGAAAGGGAAAAATGTGAAATGGATACATGGACCCTTGAACGAATATCGCAAAATGAATTTAGTTATCGATTAAAAAGAAATAAATCTACAATAAAAAGCATTCAGCGAAAAGAAAAACCAATTCATGAGGAAGCAGCAGCATCTCAGTTTCCTTCACGAATACCTTCTTCCAGCACAGGGATGTCCATAAGTATACTGTACCTGGTATGCAATGGATCAGAAGTCACTGATTGGTTTTCTAATCGTGTCAGCTGACTTATTCCAATCAGTGTTGGATTTTCGTGTGAGGAAGGGGGCAAAACTATCAACTGATCACCACCTTGTTGTCTGCACTTTGCGGTTCTTTGAATCCCTGCCAACCATGCGAAGTACTAGGCTCAGACAGATTTGGTGCATTAACTGGGAGGCATTGGAGAATAGATCTGTGAAGAAGGCCTTTGCAAATAACATATATTCAAGGTTCAAAGAGCTACTCGGTGATCGTGGCACTGTGCTGTAGCCGTAAGCGATTGAGTGTGATAAAGGCAGTCAAAGGTGGAACGGTGAAGTCCAAGAAGCTGTCAAGACAAAGAAGGGAGCCTATTTTCTATGGCTTGAAAATAAGTCACCTTCGAGTCGAGTGCGGTACACAAAGGCAGCAGCAAATTCGGTATCAACAGCCAAGGCCCAGGAGAAGCTCGTGGAGAAATTAGAGGCAGTCTATGGTTTGGCAATCAAGTATTCTGGCAGACCGTGCCGCCTTCTTGGAAAGAACTCTCTTTCATCACAAACAATTAAGAGCTCAAATGGGAAGCTTCTGAAAACAGAATGCATTGCATTCGTGGAAGCAGTACTTTGTTTCTCTTCTTATTGCGATAACAGTAACAACTGAGGCACATGAGGTGCACCTTAGAACGGAGAATATTCACGGTAGTATCACCGAAGCAGAAGTCAGGTGGACAATTAAATCTCTGAAGGTGATGATGAAATCCGGTCTGAGATGTTAAAGAATGGTATCCTGTGGCTGACTCGAGTGTGCCAGTTTGCTTGGTTGTCCGGCCAGGTCCCTATCTTCTAAAAGGGAGATCGCAGGGATTACAAGACCTATCGAGGCATTTCTTTGCTCAGCGTTCCTGGGAAAGTCTGCGTTAAGTGTCTGTTGAGGAGAAGTCGGGAACAGTCGACTCCAAACTGTCGAGAGAGCAGTATGGTTTCCGACTTGGCCGAAGCACAATGGATCACATCTTTGCTCTAAGGCAAATCTGGGAGTATGCTGAAATGTCCACGCTTGCTTTGTGGACCTGGAAATTGCATAGGACTATTCGATGAACCACGAAACCATACATTATCAAGGAGACGTGCAAAAAACGGTTACAAAATTCTAAGTTGCTAAAACAACTATTACAGAAAAACTTAATCATCCTAAAACAGCTAGAAATATATTTGAGATCTCTTATATAAGAAGAGCAAATACGAATTCTTTGACTGACAAAGTCATCTTGGATATTTATTTTACATTGTTATTTCCTTCTTCTCGTGCCGTTTGTTTACAATAATTCATTCCTCATGATTGTTGAGGAACACTTTACTCGTGAATGAAGTTTCTATGCCCTTGATAGGGTTAATTTTATACTCAAATGATACTCAAAAAATGGGGGGGTTAGGGTACTCGTTCCTATCTATTTCAATCACACATGCATTTGGACGTCATTCAGTCAAGTCAGTGTCTATTCATTTCAGTTATTTGTTTGTTGAATCCCTTACACTGCTCTAATGTTTTAAGGAAACTGAGACGTTTAATCAAGGAAAAATTATTACAGAAATTTCAATTTACAATTTGCAAGAATCCGAAATTGAACAAGAAGCCGCTAGCTATCTCAGGAATCCAAAATGACTATAATATGTAAAGCAGAACGATTTCTTGTTTGCTTCCCCCTCATTGTCGGGATCATAGTTGTTGCTATCATTACGCTCGTAAGCTTTAAATTAAGCTAAAGTTTTAATAATAATAATAATAATAATAATAATAATAATAATAATAATAATAATGTATATTGTTCTCATTTCTTGGTTTATTTTTGTTGCAGCTGGACACGTTTGGGGCGATCGCTTTGGGAGTTTATATAGACCAATATACGGAATCGAAAGATTTTCAACCCAGTAAGAATCTATTTCCAATTTGCTGAATAATATTTTTGCACAATAGACGTATTGTTATAAAATTATATAACAATAACTCGGCTAACTAGGGGTTATGTTTTCATTCTGTCTTCTGCAGTTAACTCTTATACATAGGGAGCTGGGGTTTTTTTTTTGGTATATGGTTTTATGATAACTAAGAATAATATGGAATAAAGGTATTGATATAACAGATCGATTAGAGCAGCTACCGAGCTTGGATACTGCTGAATTATTATATAAATGAATTTTAAATTTGAAAAAAAAAACAAAAAAAAAAACCGCTCCTATATTAATTCATCGTTTCAGCCATTGCTATAAAATTGTTAACTTGCAAAATAAAAAAAAAAGCGCTATTAAGTCATTTTATCGTACTTCTCATTGGTCTTAACCTGTTAGTTTTTATATCTAGAAGTAGAGAAAAACATTTCCAATTTACTTCAAAGAATGTCAAATTAAGAAAAATGATTTATCGCATTGAAATTTGTCAAACAAATTGTTATTTATTTCTTATTAATAAAAAAAATTCTATTTGCATTTACAATTTTTTGAATTTAAATTTCATTACTGATTGCACTGCTGATGTTTTTCAATTACACTGCTCAAAACAATTAGGGGAACACATTTTCCAAAGTCTGCCACCGTCATCCAAACGATATACCACTAAAGAAAAAATGTAACATGACGCCCATGCCAATCATTAATAAAAATCAAATCAGCCTCATTACATCCCATACTTTTTTACATAAAAAAACAAAGGATCTCTACCCTAAAACGTATTGTAATAGTCAACTTTCATCTCAACAAAACCTGGTGAGATTATCACTTCACGGATTGAAGTTTACATAAAGCACACAAAATGCGAAATCTTACAGAAGTTCAGTATCTGCTGCAGTTACATTCCTCCAGGAAGGCCATTCTATGCGTTATGTGGCAAACGAGCTGCATGTTAGCCCTTGTTTCATCTGTCGACTTGGAAAACGGTTCCAAGAAACAGGTAATATTCCAAGAGACCTGGACAAGGTTATAAGTGCAAAACACCTCATGACCGTTATATCGTATCATCCTCATTAGAAAACGCACTGTTACTGCTAGGGACATGCAAAATGGCCTAAGTACAGCGATTGGAATGGATGTCCGACCATACTGTCCATAATAGACATAGTGAGGGCAACCTGAGACCACATCGACCCGTACGAGATACACGTTTGAGTACTGGAAACAAACGAGCACGCATGATGTTTGCCCTCACTCATGCTGGTTGGTAGCTTCGTAATTGAAAGCATGTGCTGTTCACAGATGAGTCAAGGTTTCGTGACGCGTTGTGATGGATACACACGTGTATACAGATGCACAAACGATCGGTATAGCCATGCAACAATGCAAGAAATCGATAAATTCAGATGTGACTCGGTGATGGTATGGATATGTATTGACAATCGCATGGGCCTCGTCATCATTTCTCAGAAACTTAATAGCTAACGTTACATTTATGATATTCTGGAGAGTCATGTTGTGACTGCTACATGTGATATTGTTCCAGAATTCGTCTTAATGCGGGACAATACCAGACCTCACACTGCAACAACCATCGTGAATTTTCTGAGGGAACGCCAAATCACGCTTATGGAGTGGCCACCATTGGGTCCTGATGTGTGATATGCTTGACAGATGTTTTCGCAAGCGTCCAGCACCACCTAAGAATGCAACAGCTCTGTGAAACCCTTATCGGAGGGAATACCACAAAGGATATCCGCAAGCTCATTCGGAGCTTGTAAAGATAATGTCAAGCTGTGATCTGCGCTGGTGCAAATCATACGCATTACTAATGTTGAAAACACAGTGAGAATTGTTTTCCAATAAACAGGTTTTGCACTTTGTTTTGAGGAGGGGTACTTTTTTCTGGAAGTGAGGGGATAAGTGGCATTGAAGATAATGCAATTGCATTTGATTTTTTTTAATTAATAAATGGTATAGTTATATTGTTTCATTTGGGGTTCATTTATGAATCTTTTAGATGACAGAAGGTAGGCTTTAGAAAATGTGTTCCCTTAATTTTTTTAGGCAGTGTTTTTGAAGTTGTTTTTTTTCAAGAAACATGTAAGGGAAAGAAGTGAGTTGATCTACTTCAATTTAAATAAAAATAGCATTTTATTACCCTTACTTCGATAAACCATGAAAATATAGAATGAAACTCTAAATTCATTTTTATTATTTAAATAGACTTATTTGTTTAGTTATATTATCTAATATTTTTAATTTATTCTAACAGCAAGGGAAAGGCAATATATTTTTATCATTATCATCTGAAGCATAATCGCTAAAGCATGACCATAACATTGCTTATTTTTAGTAATTATGCAATTTTGTATTTATATATGAAATTACTTTAATACTACAAGCAAAGGAAAAAGAAAATAATTATAAAAAACATTAGAATATTTCTTGGGACTGCCTACATAGCAATAAAAGTCTTATAAAACTAAATATGAAAAAACGTCAGCCAACTGTTTTTTTATTTTATTTTTTTACAAATAAACAAAGCTTCTTGCCACAGTGGCTGGATGGACGTATTGGATCCCAATAATTAAAAAAAAGGAAAAAAAATTAAATTGCAAAAAAAAACAACAATCTCAGATACATAGAATTCAGCCGACTGCATTTATATCATTGTCATATTGACAAGCAACGTTTAAAAGAAATGATTGACGCGGTAAAACCACATAGGAGCAGTTTTTTTATTGCATTTATAATTAAGTGTTAACTAAAAACTCAACAAACGCTGAAATGGGTTTTCTGGCTTTTTAATATGAGGCCTTTACACTTTTCAACTCAGTCATAAGATCATATAAAAATTTCTGCTACCAGCTCCCTAAGTATAAGAAGATATGCTAAGTTCGCAATTACGGAGTTCCCATGTAGATATTGAGATCCCTTTATGGGCTACATGGTCTAGATATTGCTATTTTGTCTGGATTATGGATTTCCGTATCAAAAAAAGTGATGTTCTTAACACCGCCACTGGACACTTGATGATTGGAAACGGGCAGCATGGTCTGACGAGACTAGTTTCCGACTGTTTTAGACTGATGGAAGGATATGCGAGTGAAGGATCCGTAGATCCTGCATGTGAAAAATGAACTGTACAGGGTGGTGGTGGTTCCCTAATACACTACATGATCAAAGGAGTTGGGACACCTGTTGCTCTACCGTAAAGCCGCAAAAAGCTTCAATCAGTACTGTGTAGGACCACCCCGAGCTGCTATCACTGCCTCCACACTACATGGCATACTGTCCACAAGTTTACGGTATGTGTCCACAGGTATTGACCTCCATTCCTCGAGGAGTGTCGTGGTCACTTCCCGAACAGATGTAGAGCGAACCATCCTGGATCTCACACGTCGTTCCAATTCGTCCCAAAGATGTTCGATGGGGTTGAGATCAGGACTCTGGGCGGGCCAATCCCGTTCTTCAACCCGCATCTCGTCAAACCAGTCGGATATGGATCTTGCTTTGTGGCAAGGCGCATTGTCGTGCTGGAAGAGGAACGGCCCATCACCGAAGTGTTCCCACAGCGCTGGAAGTGCCCCGTTATCCAGAATGGTCCTGTAGCCATCAGCATTGAGGTTTCTGGCCACCTTGATGTACGGGCCCAGTCCAGTCCAGGAGAAACACTCCAGGTGTTCACAGGAGTGTCCCAACTCCTTTGATTATGTAGTGTACATGTAGTTTGAGGTGTGTTCAACTGGCATGAAATGAAAACAGTGAACCCACCTCATGGTGATTAACCCTGTATGCGGATTCTTTCTGATTAACTACACTCATTCAAGTCGTCAGTTCATTCTGGTGGGTTTGGCCTCTTCCAAAAGAAAAATGCGGTGACCACTTATGTCACAGATCTCACCGTTTTCGAACACATCTGAGATGGGAACACAGAAATCCAACGTCTCAGAGTACAACAGAATAACGAAACAGTCTGAGCTCGTGAGGTCTATGACGATTGTTCTAAAGACGAATGGTTGATCCAATTGATCTAATTCCCGAATGGTCTAAAAGGAGACTAAAATGAATGAAAATTTCCCACTGAATGAAAATTTCCCACTGAAAACGAGAAAAATTGAATTATTCAAAACTATTTTTCTTAATTGAAATTAAATACGCATCATACGAGCACCACCCTTACCAGGTGTTTTTCTCAAAAAATACGCATCATACGAACAACATAAACGAGAAAATTAACTTGAATTATTCAAAACTTTTTTCTTTTAAGGAAATAAAATATATAGTAATAGGTTTAGTTTACAGGAGTATTCAGAGCACTCTTTGAACAATTACATGCATATGTGATCCTTAGATAAATATAATTTTTAAAAAAATAAAAGAATATATGAATTTCAAGAATATGACTTTTGCTTTTAAGTATTTGTACGAAAAAATGAGAATTTTTTAGACGTATATAAAAGATTAAGGTATTTCATTTTTTGTGATTATTATTAATAGCCACATATTTTATATTTATAGCTACTTAGGGAATTTAATATTTCATACATGTATTGGCACCACAATGTCATTTGCTATATGTATTCCTTTTAGTATTCAGCCTCCATAAGACAACCTTTAAAAATACTTAAGAGTGCAAAAGAGGACAAAATTCCAGAATGAAGCATCAATTGTTATATCATTTTTAATACGCAATTATTACAATGCTTCTAATTATAGTAAGAAGAAAGAAAATTCAAAAAATTTCCGTATAATTGGATAAACTCTAATGTTTAATTTAACAAAACCTCTAATGTATTTTAACTTGGGAGTTTGGTTATGGGGGCTATGTTCTCTCTTGCACTCTCATTGAGGAGATTCTGTACTTTTGGGGATTTCTCCGTGGGGTTTTTGTTCTACCCTCGTGCTTTTTTCAGGGTTACTAAAATTTTATTCTACCCTCTATTTTTAGTAACCGTGCATTGTTATTCACTCTCTGGGAGAGGATCTGAAATTTTGCCGTACCTTTTGGAGGTTTATGAAATTGTCTCTGACATTGTTTACGTGCCCATATATTCTCTTTGGAGTTGAGATCTGGGCTAAAGACACAAATGATCTTCATGCTCGCTAACCCACTGCACCAACTGTGTGCAGTATTGTCGTCCAAGAAGAAGCCATGGTCTGCATGATAGATGTGATATTCAGTTAAAACTTGTCCTTCTAGATAGTCCTTATAAATGATGATATTCAGATAAATAATAGTCCTTATAAATGATGATATTTACATATATTTTACATTTCAAAATCTTAACAGTAGCTTTAAGTTGAAAAATATCAATGTCGAAAATTGAGGGAGGGGGGGAGGTGAAGATATGAAATTTTATCTTTTTTATTAATATCTCTAAAAAGACATAAATGGGAAATGGTAGGACGATATCCCCAGAGTAAAAGCACGCTGAAGGCCATAATTCCCAAATGAAGCCTCATGTTTTTAATAATTTTTATAGGCCATTTTTATCGAGTTTTCAAAAAATGAACTGAAGTTTTCTTCTTGCGAAAAGTGGGGATCTTTAATGTTTTCTTAGATTAATTTACTGAACTATTTTTTTTAATTCTCGTTTATTGTTCTTATTATGGGAAAATTAGGTGAATTAATCTAGGAAAATTTTTTAAAAAGAATTAAAAATAATTTTCAGTTAACTTCTATTTTTATATTCTTCAAATAGCTCGATAAAAGTTATCTAAAAATTATTAAAAATGTTACAAAATATTGAGGCTTCATTTAATGGTATGTCCTTTCGGGGGTCGAGTTTGGTATAGCTTTTTTAAAAATATTAAACACGCATTTGTTTTGTTTTGTTTTTTGTATGATGCGTATTTTTCGAGAAAAAACACCTGTTATGGGTGTCTGAATCACCCTGTTGTTTATTAAGTACCGAAATCTGTTTTCGTCAGTCGATTAATATGGTTCATGACACGAACCAGTCACAAAGATGATCGAAATCGGTTCAATGGCACGTGCACAAATGGTACCTTCATGACCCCACCTAGCAATTTTCAATGTTAAGATATAGCAAGTAATACATCAAACGAATCCTAACGACGAGATAGAAGCGGTATTAATTACTGTTTTCGTCAATTGATAAATATGGTTCCGCGAATGAACCATTTTAAGAATGATCGTAATCGATACAATGGCACCTGTTCTAATGGTACCCTTATGACACCCTCAAAATTTTTCAATGATAAGATATAGCAAATAGTGTATCAAACAACTTGAAATAATAAATAAGAGCGAATAAAACGTTATTATGTACTTTTTCTTCCCTAAATACTCAATCGAGTTCGTATTCGGAGATCTTGCTGGTCATCACACATGACACACTCTAATATTTTCAGTGATAAGATATAGCAAGTAAGTACATCATACAAATCAAAATGATAATATAAGAGAATATATGAGAATAACTACAAAGTTCTAAAATGGTCGAATTTGATTCAGTAGAACATGTTCTAATGACGCCGTTATGGTACCGTTGAAAAATTTCATTATTAAGATATGGTATGTAATATATCAAACGACTCGTAACGACCTGTCTTGAACGAATATATAAGAATGAACACCGAAAATTACCGAATTTGAATCACTGGAACCTGTTTTTGTTTTTTCAAAAGCAATTCAAAAATTTTGGAAATAGCTTTGAAATATTTTGTGACGGCGATTAGTTTAGCCTTTCGGTCATTCCTTAATGGTTTATTTTATTTCAATTAAGGAAAATAATTTGGAATAATTCAAATTTCCTCTTTTCAGCGGAAAGTTTTCAGTCATTTTAGTCTCGTTTTAGACCATTCGGGATTTGGACCAAACGGGATTTAGACCAATCGTCATTAGACCAATTGTCCTGAACCGTTGTATTTTTGCAAGTCTACTCTAGATCAACCAATTGTCCTGAACCGTTGTATTTTTGCAAGTCTACTCTAGATCAACCAATCACTTTTACTGGTACTCCATTGCATTCGCTCTATATATATGTTATAAATCAAAATAGAAATTTTCTTAATTGACAAGTTCTTGCATCTTTTGCATTAGACAGAACATTACTAAAGAACATTTATTACAATACCATTTTTATTTTTAATTTAAAATTTGCTGTAGATTTATAATTCAATACCATTACATGTAGCTAACAAACATACTGGCTTTGTGTTTTTGTGCAACCAGCTTTAGACATTATAGAGAAAATGTTTTTTATCAGCGCTGGTTTATATTTTATCTGCTTTATCGATATTGTCGTCGCTTTAGCTACGGTAAACAGAAATTTCAAATACAATTGTAAACCTTTTTTCAAGGTAAACTAAATTCCCTAATTTGTTTTTCAGTACAAATCTATAATATTAATACTTTGGTGGATTCTCTATCCAATAACTTTAGCCGTCAATGTTACGCTGGCCATCATTCTTGCGGTTATTGGGGTAAGATTATGTACAAACTTATATTTACATTAATTGCAAGATTCGACAGTTAACTCCTTAATAATTAAATATATTAATTCCTTACTGCAAGGGTTGGATAAAAAGTAACGGCAACATTGTTGTTTCGTCAGTTACGTTACTCATATGGCCTTAGGCTGTTGTGGAGTTGAGAAAGAAAGGACAGATGTGATTGTACAGCAGTAAATGGTAACAGTTGTACGATATTCACCTAAATACTGCGGAGTCTTAAATTCCAAGCGCCCTGACATGTTTACACAGTTTGATCAAAAGTGAGGTCGCACGAGGTGGTAGTGCAAAAGATTGTTAAGGACAAAGTGACCCCTGTCATCCTTCATGACAATGCGAAAATCAGTTCTCAATCCTCTCCTGTGTTCAGTATATTACAAGTTGTGTTCAGTTGTAGTTTGCAATAAGTGCTTCCTGAAATGTGTGACCTCAAAAACTTTGAAAGAGGGAGGTCTTTGGTGCAGGTGCTTCCGTGTCCCGAATAGCGACATTGCTGAACGTTTCAAGAGCAAGTCTCCAATGTTATGAGTGCGTATCAAAAACACGATAAGACGTCACTGGCGAAAAAAAATTATGGGCGGAAAACAATACCTACTGATACTGACCGTCACCATTAACAAGGATTGTGTCGAAACAACCAAAAACTACTGCAACAAAAGTGACTGCAGAACTTAATACCCACCTTGAACATTCAATTCCGGTATAAACAGTTCGCAGAGAGCTTCAGGAATGTGATAGTCATGGAAGAGCTGCAATTGAAAAACCTTTCATCACAGAGACCAATGCTAAAGCTCATGTCAGGTGGTGTAAAGACCATTATTTCCGACGTCAGGGTGAATTTACGTTTGGCGAAACCCCAAAGAAGCTTACCGTCCAGACTATTTCATTCTTACAGTAAAACACAGTCGCGGATCTGTAATGGTTTGGGGGGCCATTTCCTATTATTCAGTTGGTTCAATGACTACCCTCAGTGGCCGAATTACTGCTGACCGATACAGCGACATCTTACGCGACTAAGACAACCCATGATCCAGATTTTGTTGCCTGATAACAACGCCATTTTTCAAGAGGACAATGCACCCATACCTGCTGCCAGAACTGTGAAATCTTAGTTTAAAGAGCACGATGGCAAAGTGCAGCATCTTCCACGGCCCGCTCAATCGCTAGATTTGAATATAATCGAAGTTTTGGACAGACAATTCAACAGCAAATTTCCTTCCCCTTCATCCTTCAGCAATTGGCAAGTTGTTTGGTCGAAGAGTGGTACTGGTACAAAATCCCAATGGAGACTATTCAAGAATTGTATGAAACAATTCCAAGAAGGTTAGATGCTGTGCTCAAGGCAAAAGGAGGTCCAGCATCTTATTAATAAACAATTTGTAACTTTACTGTGGAAGTTTCACATTATTTAGTTCAACCCTTGTACATATGAGAATGTACTTTACCAATGCATGTTAAAGGAAGTATTATAGACAAGGGAAAAGAGTAAAAATCGAAAATATGATTCTTTTAGAATTAAGTAACAGTATTGTGTCGAGGGGATCGTTCCTGAAAGGTTAAATTTAATGGTTGGAGCAAATATTGTGATTCCTAGAATCGAGTTGTCTGGTCAATATCTGTTTCTGTTGCCAACTTCTGTAGAGATCATCGTCTGTCGTTCCCTAAGTAGTGTGCGATCACGTCACCATCAGCATCAGTACGAACAGTCGTAGGGCGTCCTACACGTGGCATTCGGTACTTATAATTCGTCCACGTTGGAAAGCTGCTACCCACCTTCTACAAATTGTGCGTGACGTTTCTCACGTTTTGACCCCGAAACACTGCTATTTTTGCTCTAACTGACTCGCATCCGTACTTGACAACAGTTGAAAATCAACTGACTTTTCGCGCATCCCTTTCTCTTTCATCCTTGATCTTACACATCATATAGCGGCATCAATAAGCACCATATGTCTCATTGTCATTACTACATATCGAAAAATGTAGATCGCGGTCTGGGATTCCGCTGAAGAAAAATATCTGCCATGACTTTGTAAGTGTTCCCTCGTAATAAAGCCTATTCAAAAGTATAACACTATTGCCATTCATTTTTATCCAACCGTTGTACGTGAAAAAATTTAAAGAATGCTCGTAAACAATAAACATCTTTCTCTTTCAGTATTGGGTTATCCTTATCATCTTTATAATACACGCGCTTATAGCCGTAAGTATCTTTAATTATGCATGTCTTTCCAAATTGTTATACAGAAGTTGAGACAGTTAAAATTGAACGGTTTTGATCTTTAGCTTCCCTATGAGATACCGTTCTATCACCAACTGTTGTGTTGGCTATCATGTCTCCTGTTATAGACAGTGGGATCATCTTGATTCCAGTTCCTGTATCTTTTTCTGCATAGCAGATCAGTGAAGAATTTCGCGTTGGTGAAGCATTTAAACTACGGCACTAACCTGAGGTGGAATCTGTTTATTCCTCTGAATAACATTATTGGTGTACTTTTTACTTAGGACAAAACCTTGCTCCTTGCACTTTCCGTTTATTAGGAAATAACCGAAACCTGTGTCCGTAAAAGTGCATATGTATCCTTCCCAAAACGCGTTCAATTTTGACACAATTTTAGACTTAAGCTTGTCAACTAATTGCGTAGACGTATTCTACAGTCACGAGGAATCGTGCAAAAACTCAAAATCGTTCAATGTTAACTGCCCCAACTCTTTGTATTTAGTTGGTGATTGTCCGATTCTGACATAAATAAAAAAAACTAACAGTAACTGACCAAGAAATATATTTTACTCACGAAAATACGAGGAGATATCAGAAAGTAACGCTATTTATTTTTTTCAAAGGAATTTACAAAACATACAGATAAACAACTAAAAGCAGCTGAAACTACACATCTTTATCTACTTTTCCACATAGGCACCCTTGGCAATTTAGGCGTTTAACCCAACTCTCCACCAGTTTTAGAATATCCCGCTCATAGAACTTCGTCGGCTGTGAATACAGGCAATGGCGCACGGCAAATTTGACTTCCTCGTAGTCTCAAACCTCTGACCACCCAGGAGGCCAAAGAGGTAGTAGTCCGAGGGCGATAAATCCGGACTGTAGGTTGAGTGGTCCAGAACCTCGGAACCTCTAAAATTAGTTTTGAACTACCGAAACATAAGGGAATGCACCAACAAAATATGAATTTCTTCTGAGATGATGTGGCAACCAGGGCTAGACCACTTTACATGGATTGACTCAATGGCAACATTATCGAAGGAACTTAAAAACAGACCTGAATCAGTAATTTTATGTCAAAGCTGCTCCATCACGTCACAAACTGCATTTATTTGACTGAAATGCACGCAAATGGAATCCGTTCACTATGTACTTCTTTTGGTACCTAGTAACCGGCTCTTCAAAGTAGTCATGGCGGAATTTGCCAATAACTATGAAACAATTCTGAAGATTCAAAAATTCAAACTTAAAACACAGTATTATGGCTACTATTTACTGACTGACCAATTCATTTGGTACCAAGCGCAAATGGGTCATGCCGTTGTTTACATTTTCAGATGATCTCAAACGGAAAATAGGGGTAAAAGTGGACATCATAATGGCCTCCAACTCTATTTTTTGGTTATTTTGATTTAATTTATTCTGTTCACAATTTTTTTGATTGTTTGTTTCGTCATATTTATATTTGTTTTGCAGGCATATTTATGGTGTCTAGTTTTCAACTTTTCTAGAATGCCACGAAAACGACCTGGAAAAGATGACGCGTGACCTCTCAAGTTATGTGTAAGTCAAAAGTGTGTGAAAGTTCAATCTAAGACATCTTTTGTTTCAGTAATTAATCACTGTCGTGAAACCCACTCTTCTAATTTAATATGAATTCGTCAGCGTTAATGGAAAAACAATGATATTTACCAATTTAACCTTTTTTTTTCTGTTTTTAGCGAAGCTATCAGGATATGTAATGTTAGCTGATGAAGAAAACAGGGAAATAGGATCAACGTATTGTTCTATAAACATTTAAAATGGGGAAAAACTGTATAAAATATAAGAAAGTATAAAAGAGATATTAAAAATATTTTATGAAAATTAGTTTCTATATTTTTTTAAAATTAATATAGCTACAACACCTTATTCGTTAGAAAAAAAACTGAATTATCAAAGTAAGACAAGTAGTTCATACTTAGGAAATTGTATGTTTTGCCTATGAAAAGCCGCTCGATGAGCAGAAGCGATTTTCCAGTAGACAAAACTGGTTCCTAAAGAAGCATTTGCAGCGGCCTACCAATCATGGCGTCAGCATTGTGAAAAATGTCTACGGGTAAAGGTTAACTGTGTGGACAAATCACGGGAGTTTCAGCTTTTTAGGGTCAGTAGTTTTTCAAAAATAAATTAGGAGACCTTAGAACTTGAACGCACCTCGTACTTATATAACGTTAAAACAGACAAATTTGTATTCAAAAATAAAAAATGTTTTATATAAACGAAAAATTTTCTTGTCGAGATTTGTCACGTGATCACTCATGTGAAGCACTCCTTTGCCGTTGCACCTAATAATCAGAGGCCATCAATAAGAAATCGTGGTAATGCAATAATAATTTTTCATCTGTGATAATCCATCTTGCACCATAGAACCGGTTTTCAAAGTTTTTACTTAACTTGAATTAAACTATTAAAATAATTCCGATAAAAATAACGTTAAGCAACGTATTTATCTGACGTCATATATGATTTGCCTCTCCCAGAATCCATTTGCAGGAGAATGACTTAATTATGACGAAACGTAGCCAACGAGAAAGACAGGCCCCGGCCAACACCACATAGACAGAAGGTCTAATAACGGAAACGTCATACATTGTTACATCATTATAGTCTATCCAGGTTTAGTTATTAACGGACATGTTAATTGTTATGTATTGTTTAATTTCTGTTGTAACAATGACCAACAATTGAAACGGCCATCAGATTTCGCGCAAACTAAGGCTGGATGGACTATAGTCGACCAAATTTAGGGCTTATTAATGGCAGAAATAGGATTAACAATGGTCGACTAATGATGATGTAACAATGTATGATGTTTCCGTTTTCAGGCCTTCTGTCTAGGTGGTGTTGCCCCAGCGCGGAAAAGTCACCTGATCATAGTAGTCCGACCAATAATCCGACCTTTATTGTTTCCAATAAACGAAAAAATAGATTATTAAAATCTAAGATGGAAACAATGAAGAATACATTGTTACTCGGATTAGTATGGTCAGCTGACTTTTCCGCGCCGGGGCCTGTCTTTCTAGTTGGCTACGGACGAAACCGCCAGTAGCGCCGCAAAGCCAGGTTTCCCCTCTGTTTCTTATTCCTCTGTGGCTGTACATTGGTTTAAAAGATGCTTCTTTTAACGTACAATACGCCACTAACTCTGCAACGATAGCCAGTCAAGTTTTTTTCAATGCCATATTCGTGTTCAGTACGCTAATTTCATTCAGGAATGGGTACTTCCGCCTAAAAAGCAATTTCAATGTTGCTCAGCTTTATTTTACAGGATGTATCTAAATCCCTGTCACAAACTTCTGGTGGTGATTCCCCACAGCGAGATGAAAACAAAAGTTCATATAAACATGGTTCGGATAACGAGCAGTTAAAAGTGAAGCTTCAGCAACTGGATTTTCAACTCTGTGGATGGCAGGTGACATGCGGAGAAGCTATAACAAATTCTTGAAATAACATCCCATTTATTGGTTATTAATAACTTCAGGTGTACCTAAACAACCATCCAGGGGATGAAACGGGTACTGTAGTAAACGGTTCGTTATCCGACCCCCCCCCCCCGTCCCCCTGAACATTTGTTGTAGCTTCTCCGCATGTCACCTGCCATCCACAGAGTGCGAAGGTTAGGCTCCTAAACAGATCCGTATGCCGCTTCAAAAATTATTCATGTAGATGTGAACCAGTCTCCGTATTTTTCTTTGATGTCAATCTTGTTGATGATCGACTCTGGCTCAAATTTTATACACACAAATGAAGTTATAAATTGGACAATAAAGTCAAAGCAAATAAGCTCATGTGAAAATCTTAGTGCATTCAGCTAGAACATTTGACAGAAATTAAAAAATTCCCTCACTCTAAATTATTTTTAAAGAGAAAATCTAAAAGCATTGGTGAAACATCACAGCTTAGGCCAATTACGAAAGTTTTATATGTAAAAACTAAGACTTGTGTTAATCTATTATAATGATCTAACATTAAGTGAAGGTGAGTATCCAGTTTATTCCTGTTAGTTAATTTGTGTCAAAAGCAATATATTTAACTGAAGTTCTCATTTCAATAACGCTCTTTAGGATCAACATTGATCAGAATGACCTAAAAATTTTTAGGTGTCTACTGAAGCTATGGACTCGCTATTAAGTAGCGTAATTGCCACTTTATTACATTCGAAAGTGATTTAAAGATCAAATTTTAACAAATTGCTACTGGGCTTTCCTAATGAAGTATCAATCTTTCCCATAGAACTGGACGTTCTTGTAATGGTGTGACTATATACTCTACCATTTCATTGTCCACTGACTTTCGTCCTCTGCCGAGTTTGATGTTTAAAGAACATGTCTCTTCAAATTTCTTAATCATTTTTCTTAAATAATTTGCAGTCTCTTCATTAAAATTTTGAAGTTTCGCATAGCAATTAAGGTATAACTGGTGTTCCGATAACCTTCACAAAAAGTTCACGATATTGGTATTGTTAGTGACATTTCACTTTAAATCTCTGTCTACTTTGAAACGACTCATTCAATAGATTTCTTCCTATCAGGTGCAGATTTTAGACACATAAAATTTGCAAATTCCGAAAACGCCAATTGTGGCACCTACAGGCGTGTAGGGAAACTAATTTTTTCTTTCAACAAAAGAATTCTATAGCGTCAATAGACACCATGTTAATTTGTAGGTTATCATGATAATATTGAATCCTAAAGAGCTTTTTGAAATGTGGACTTTAATTATAGTATATATTTTTATTGCTTTATAAAATAGGATTGGGTTAGGTTAGAACTTATTTTATAATATTAAATAGTTTTTTACTTAATTCTTATGGATTATGTGAATCACTTTTACAACGAATTACTACAGAAATGCATATTTCTGGCTAATGAATTTTCACGAAGGCGTTTAGTTTTTGAGGTCTAGATTTTAGGTTTGTAAATTTGTTTTATGATTTTAAAGAATTGAATGTATTCAGTAAATTCTTTCAGTATTGTACGAGTTCGTAGATAAGCAATTTAAGCAAGTTGAACATGTTTTAGCAATAGCAGTGTTCTATGTCTGAACTTATTAGCATGTACGCTTCTATGGAATGCACAAAAAAGCTGCGTGCCATTTTTCTGTATATCTTAATGAAGGCAGGAATAAATGCTGAAACTAGTTGACTCATTAAGAAATACAGTACTAAGACCAACAAGTTGGAAGAATGACAGTATCGCTCTGTTTTTCTTTTTTTTTGGGGGGGGGGGGGCTCATTTTTTGGTTTTTTTTGCTGATAAAACTGGCTAATTTGTTTGTATTTCTCTCCTCGTCTGATGGCATCTTCAGAATAGTAACTTCCATTTTCAATAATGACATTATTGCGCTTCTATCCATTTCACATTGGTCACTGACCAACAGTCACTTGTCGTGTATAAAATGAAAAAAAATCACAAAATTTATTGCCTATGGTGCGTGACTTTTAGAATATCTTCAAGATAAACTAACATAAGGATTCTTCTGCTGTACTAAAATACATTTTATGATGATAAATAGATGTGATAAGTTCGAAGTTATTCCAGCCATAATTCTGGTGAAATTAGATTTTATCTGTAAGAAAATACCAATTCGCTATAATTTTTATAAAAGTTAATTGCTTTATGAGCAAAATAGTTATTTTGATAACCGTTAATTAGTTTAAATGACAATTTAATGTCATAACAATAACAGTTCTTAAAATCTATTGTCTGCAATTAATCCAACATATTAAATGACAATCAAGTCATAATGACATTAAATTAACCAATAATTACGAATTCTTCATTGAAAGAAGCAAGAAATCACGGGACTCCAATAAGCGAGAATATTTACACTTCGTGGATACTGAATTCTATTTAGAGTGAATTAACTCAAAAGAGAAAAACCAATACTGATCCTTGTTTTCTGCAGTTGCTTGCTGGTAAGTCTACAATTCTAAACTTCGTGTGAGTTTACTGGGAAAATGAGCGCGAATAATAAAAACGTTGGTCAAGTAGTTTTTAAAGATCAGAAATGAATATTTTAAGAAAAATATCGCATTTTTATAATTTAAAAAAAGAAAAAAATTCAAAACAGACAGGAATAGTTTTGGCTACAACAATCAAATGTTTTTGGGCTAATCATCCCCATTGTCGTTTGGACTGAACAAAGAGCACGGTGTTGCTGATTTTGTTAAGTTGCAAAAAGCTTTCTTGGAAAAAAGCTTTCTTGTAATTAGGAGAAATATGTGGATAGAAAAATGTTTTTCATTCATGAAATGCTAAACTATAAGTAATATGGGACTATTCATAAACCAAGATACATAACCAGAAGGCTTTATACAGAAAAGCTAAAAAGCACAGAAGGCTTATTACAGAAGATAGTCTGCAAAATGGGCAGATGAAACTACATCAGCACAGAGAAGCAAGCCATGAACGCTACTAAAATGTGAACTCTTTACTTTAAATTCACACACCTTTCGATTTAAGGCAATACAAATGATAACACAAATCCGATGTATGTAAGCATATGAAATCTCTCATTATAAACGGTTCAAATTATTTTTCTCAATGTGTAATAATCAAATTTTAATTCAAATTTTCTCTTTCGTATGGTTGGTTCTTTTTTAATCAGTTACCTATTTCAAAATTATACCATAGAGTTCATTTCTGCTGGACATTAAAGAAAAGAAAGTTTGTTCGCTGAATGCCGAATACCATCGTCAGCGACAAGTTTTGCGGTCTATTCCGAGCTCGTCATGCAGTCTATGCAGTTATCTTCACCACTGTGGTAAAGAGATAACAACAACATGGTTAAAATGATATTTAAATAGAATAAGATTATTAACGAAATAAAATTAAGACTGGAAGCTATAATTTTGTTTTTTCTCAGTTGATTATCATCTACTGTCTAGCAGTCGGCATTTACTATTTACAACTTCAACCATGGCTCATTGCTGAAAAGGACGCTGCAACAGGTAAATAAAAAGTCCAGATCTAATTTATTTAAGAAATTATAGAAAACAAGCTTGCTCTCTACCTTAGATAAAATTTCAATTTCGTGCAGTTTTTTTAATCATCTCATTTTCCTTCTCTCCCCGCAGCTTTAATAGTTACCATTACGTCTTATTTTGCATTTGCACTTTTGGGTAAACTGTGCGTCATTCTTGTTTCAGTGGGATTTCTTAAAGTAAGAAGCTTTGAGAAATAATTACAAATTCAATTATAAACATTACCTAGTAATCGCCCATATTTTGATATGCCAATTCGGCATTTTTCTAATTTAGACTCAAAAATTTTCAATAGTCTTTGCAATACAAGAGGAACCAAATTATTTTTCAGCAATGTTTTTATTATTAAAATACACACTAGCCTATGAATTAGAGACTTCCGTGAAACTTATGTAAATTTGTTTTAATCCGTTTTTATGAAAAAGTTCTCGGAATGAATGGTATAGTACTCTAATGGTAGGATATACAGCAACGCCTACCTAATATCCTTCAAAATAGCACCCTTGCTAGCACCCACACTTGTTTCATTGATTCTGCCATTCTTGGAAGCATCGGTGGAAGGCTTTTTGTGGAATCTTCCGAATCATCGGACAAAATGGCATGAATGGATCCGTGAGAGATACCAACTTTTTGCACCAACTCCGCGGTGGTGTTTCTTCGATTACTTCGGATCAATTGGCGCACTTGTCAAATCATTTCTTTGGTTCAGGATGTCGATGATCTTCCGCTGCGCTTGTCATCCTCTAGCGTATTTGAAGCAGATTTTCCACATTGCGACGAACGACCAACACTCACATTGAAATCTGTCAAGCCTTATTGCGTCTGCGAGCAGAGATGCTGTTCTCCCTTCCACAAAACTGGGATCGCTATCTTATCTTTTTTAATCCCTCGTTCGCCTTTTGTTGAGGAATTCCGGGAACGTTTTGACTGCCCCTCGTAGTTTGAAGCCATGTGATTCAAGCACGTACTTATTGCCCATTTAAGAAGGAGTTTAGTTTAATAATCTTAGAACTTGATCAGCTTGGGGAAAAGGGCATAACTGACTTCGCTCATTTAACTGGAAACAACGAAGCAGCTGGCCGGATTCTCGAAAATAATTCATCTGTTGGAAAAAATGATTCAGTCTTTGTCTAAAAGGGTAGTTGTGGCTCAAATACAATCAATTTGACAAATGATGTTAGCAAGACTGTTCCCGGTCCATATAAGGCAGGACCATGCGCCGGCAAATTTGATGAAGATCCAAATCGGCTGTTGCATGCCTGCAGTATAAGAAAATCCTTGATTTCTGCAAAGAACCAAGTACGGCTATAGTAGTGTCTGGAAAGTCTTGTAGACAGGTATTGTCTGACGAATCTCATACAAGTATGCAAGTTGTATGTCCCGAAAGTAGCAGAGGCTTGACGGAACTCCTCGAAGTAATGGATACAGCATATCCTATCAAGACAACTCAAATTCACGTATGCAACAGCAAAATAGTCTTCCAACATATTTGCGAGAACTAAAGGACTGTCTCATGAAAGTCTGATCTTCTACTGACTTACAAATGCCTTAACATCTTATTGACTTTATGCTCAACCGAATATACTTACTGTAGTTAAGACCAAAGATATTCCTATAATATGATAAACAGATGTTTGTACTTCATTCGTATTTGCTTTAAAACTTTCGGTTGTTCCAATCTTAGGTTTTCACTTTCGAAAATAACTTTTATTTGAAATATACCTGATATGTATTGCAACTACCGTTAGAAAAATTACCTTTGTAAGGACGGATTTCCTGATGTATTAAAGTTTTTAGAAACTACTTAGTATTTATGAATCAATTTTTAAAAGTAAAACTTTTCTAGTATAGAAATAAACACACATTTGAAATCTTCAAAAAACGCTTTACGGACGCTTCTGTCGATTCATGGGAAAGCTTATAACAATTTTGTTTATTATATTTCAGTTAAATACACGCTTCCTTCTTGCCGGCGGAATAAGCCATTTGATATTTATTATAGTGAATGTTACTTGGCTCATATACTCCATGTTTGTTATTGTAAGTAAATATGGTTGAAACCGCACAATTAATTAATTTTGATCATTATTAAAAACATATTTGATATGCTACAAGAAACACTTTGTTTTTTTTTTATTTTTAGGAATGGGATAGCTACTCAATAACTTGGGTTGTACTTTTTTTGATGTTCTGGCTCTTTATGGTAAGCTTTCACTACATTCATTATATTCACTATTTTTCGTCTTTTGCTCTCAAACGTTTACACAGCCGAAGAAACAGTTAGTTTCTGATCATCAAAGTAAATTTACATCTACTCAGTTCAACCTTTTGTTGATATGATGTTTTTTACCGGTAACATACCAGCAATTATACAAAGCAGACGAAATCAAAAGTATTCACATGTATGGTTCTAATTTTTGTGGCACCTTGTGCAACAATTACTGCCTTCAAGCGCTTAGGGTTTGTTGCAGCTCGTCCAAAGTCGCAGGATTCCTATTGCCAATTCCTTGCTTCAACAGATTTCAGAGATTCTCAATTAGATTCAAGTCTAGGGCCTGATGTGTCTACTCAAGAAATTGATTTCTGCTTTTTAAACCATTTCTAAAACTGAATTGCCTGAATGCGCGACATAAACTAAGCTTCATATCGTATGTTTCCATGGCCAAATACACTACCCTATCAAAAGTCATGGGACAACTCTGATTTGCATGAAAATGAGACATTTCTTTGCAATTTCACTGTTGGCATTCTTCCCAGAACTACATAACAGAGTATGCTATTACGAGATGATGCTTGCGTGAATGCTGTAAGAATGCCTCAAAGAAAAGAGCTTTCAGACTTCCAAAGAGGTACAATTGTTGGGTGCTATCTCGCAGGCAAAACTGTTAGAAGGACGACATTGGACTCTGGATCAATGGCGAATGGTTGAATGGAGTGATGAGTCCCGCTACACCATCTGGCAATCGGATGGACGGATTTGGGTATGGCGAACGTTATCTGCCAAGCTGTGTTGTGCCCACGGTGAAGTCGGCGGAGGGTCTGTGATGGTGTGGGGGTGCTTTTCATGGTATGGGTTGGGTGCAATCGTTTCTGTGGACGGACATCTAAGCGCAGAGCGTTACCAAGACATTCTGGACAGCGCAGCACTCCTCCCATCTCTCTGGTAGTACTTTGGCAATGGCCCTTTTCTGTTTCAGCACGATAACGCACCTTGCCATAAAGCAAGGGCTGTAGGCACATGGTTTGATGAAAAGGGGGTTCCAGAGCTTGACTGGCCTGCCCAGAGCCCCGATCTGAACCCCATCGAACATCTGTGGGACGTGTTGGAACGTCGATTGCGCGCTTGTGCGGAACGCCCGAAATCCGTGACCGAACTGTCCAAGCCACTTATGGCAGAATGGCAAAAATTACCTGTCGAAACATATCAAAACTTGTGGACAGTATGCCCCAGAGAGTATAAGCTGTGATAGCAGCAAAAGGTGGACCAACAAGATACTAAAATATGTATATTTTTGAGTGTTTCTATTAAAGTGATAGGTGTCCCATGATTTTTGATAGGGTAGTGTAGTTCAATTTTTTAAAGAAACAAAGCCAAACTCCGTTTTCACATCTTTGTCCCCATTCTCACCTATGATAATGACCGAAAAGAGTGCGATCGCGGGTACAAGATGCCGAAATGAGATTCCTGAGAAGTGCAGGATGTTATTGGGTTATATTCTCAGCACAATAAGGGAGTCTGAGGAGCTGAGCCGCTACTTTTCCACTTTGAGAGATCTCATTGCGTTGGTATGACCACATGGCACGGATTCCAAAAACTGGTCTTCCTAGGCAGTTGCCATTTTCCAAGGGTGGGTAAGAGACTAAGGGGTCGACCTAGAACCAGGTGGCTAGACTACATGGAGTTTGGGTATTACCACTGAGGACAAGATCTCGAGCACTGGAAATTCTCCATAGGGCTGCTGCCCCCGCGATCCTAACGGATAAACGGGTTTGAAAAGTAAGTAAGAACTCAAGAACGGTTAGTGAGGGTTTTTACCCTACGCTTCACCTCATATGTTTAAATTATTAATGAAAAATATTAAAGAAAATTCCACAGCCTGGATTCGAACCAGGGACCTTCAATTTTTGGTTTGTCGCTCCATAGAACTTACTCCAAACATCAAATCCATTCTGTATATGTTGTTTATGGCATTTTCGAAGCAATGTTTTTTTTCTTTAGTTTGCGTCCTTTTAAGTCATTGTCAGTAAATTCACTGACAGCAATTCCTTATGTATGGAGTTTCTTGAAAATTGGAGCTAAATAGAAACTGGAACTGAGAGCTTGTTTAGATACATTCTTATATCTATTCTCATTGCCATGAAGCTTGTAAGGGAGAAAGATGAGAATTTCTATAGTAGATATCTCAAAAATCAGCAAAAGGTATGGTAACATAGGAGTCACCATTTAATTCAAGGGATGTGAATATTTTTGATTTGTGTTTTGCCTGCAGTTTTTGAAATAAAAACGAACTTTGTAAATCATCAGTTTCAGATCTTTTGTATTATCAGGCTCAAACCTATTGTTATTTTATAGGGTGTGTAAGCTTTCCTACAGTGAGAACAACTGTTTGCATTTTCGATTCTATTCAGATGCATTTCTTTCAGATTTATGCGAACTCTATTTACTGGATGTATTATCGCCAAGTGAAGAAGAACCAATGTCGAAACTCGCCACCAACACCACCAACAGCAACACCGCAACCACAATCGATTTAATGAAATCCCAATGGAGACTTCAGTCCAAGCAACATCTATTGTCTTCAAAAGGAGAATCCACATTAGCATTATCATTTGCGAAAGTTTTGTGCATGAAAGACTTAGGATTATAATTATCAAACAATGTTCCGATTCTCCAATTGTGAAGCCATATGAAGAGGGAAGAGCAAAGAGTTCATTCAGCAGCCAGAATTTCATAAATATTTTGCTTTTTTTGTTCTGTTTCATAATATCTCATTGTATTTATACAGCATATTGTTTAGCTATTATTTGCATATCTATGTTTAACTAGATATATTCAATGTATAGGTTCATGATAAGGTTCATTTACGTCCTCAAGAGAACAAAGAGAATTTAATAAATAAGAAGTATAACTAAACAAAACATCTTTAGTTCTTTATTTGTATTTAATGAGACAATGGTATACATAGAATGCAAATAAGTTTCAAGATTTTGAGTGTTTTTATAGATAGACTACTTGGTAAATGGAATATTCAGAAGGTTCCTGGTTCGAATCCAGGCTGTGGAATTTTCTTTCCTACTTTCATCAATAATTTAAAACATCTGAGGTTTGGCGTGTAAAAATCCTCACAGACTATTCTTTATTTACTCTCTAACGAATATTACTCCAGTAGGAAAGATAGTCTCAGCCTGGGAATTGAGAACTGCTTCAACCAACCCTCAGGAGATGTAAATAGCATAATGCTTTCATGTCCACGGTGGCGCAATTGGTTGGCGGGTCAGCATGGTGAGCTGAAGGTTCCTGGTTCGAGTCCAGGCTGTGGAATTTTTTCCTAATTTTATCAATAAAAGACGGTGAGTTGGAGTCTCGACAACACCACGCCTTAATTCATTCTAGGATAGCATATAAAAAGAACTAGGCTTAGCTTAAATCACTTCAATTAAACGACGCAACACATTCCCGTGTCTAATCACAATTCTTGCTTCCTCATTTGTCATTCTTTTCTTTCGAGCTGTTCTCCTTTTATTAAAGCTTTCTAAACCACACAACCTCGGTTGTTCCTCGTTTAATCAGCCGCTCATCACTTATTCATTCCAACCAAGTTAAAGCGAACTTGCAGGTTATTCATCCCAAACATTACTCATGCTTCTCTCAAGCACGCTTCCCGAATACACTACAAATTCATTCACTTGCTCCAGAACTTCTATTCTTGCAATTTGTTTGATCCATATCTTCGTTTTCTCAACAATTATTCTCATCTTTTACTTTTCATACACATTTTGAAAGGAGGAGAATATCATCCGTATATAACAAATAGTATGTTCATTTATGAACTTTTTCGCCAAGTTAATTCATTGCAGCCTCCCTTAAGCATATATCTATGTATAGATTAAACAGATAAGGGGATATCAAGGAATCCTTGTCCAACACTCTCCTTAATACCGAGGGGAAGTCCGTAAGTAAGTTACAAATGGATATAGAAATGAAACAAATAACAGTACTGACTTGAAAACTACTTTTATTTCTCCGCATAATATCACTATACAATGAGGCACTTGTCCTATCGTTACACAAACCCCTTAAAACTAGCAGCATAAAATTGTTTGGGCTACTGTCTGAACCAGACGGTGAATTCTCTTTGTACAGCTTCATCGCTTGGAAAGACTTAAGACTTTTCTAATCATTTATCATTGTAGGCTATGATTAGAAAAAGCATAATATTTTGAGTTAAATGTTGAATATTGTTATAAAATTTGTAATATTATGAAAATATTTAATTTAATAATTTTTTTGGAAATAAAACGAGAACAATTTATTTAAAAGAATATTTATTATTCAATTCTGCTAGGAAAAAATACTTGAAATTTTTGTCTGTCTGAAACAACAATGGAAATCAGCTATTTAGTCGTTAGTATCAACCACAGTCTATAGATATTCATGGTCATCGAGCTCCATTGTTAAAATGTAGCTAAAGTTTATAGCTCCCGGTAGGGCGGGAACTCTACTGAAAAGTGGCGCTGCATGTACAATAAGCCAACTGCGCCTGCAGCGCCGCCCTGTCGGCAGATAGAAAATTTACTTTCATATTCAGTTTCAATGAAAATCTCTACCGCAGATCATGGTCGGCCTTAGTGCGATCTATGCGGCACCTGGCGCGATCTGTTTTCCTTAGCTTCTCGAAACAATGGAAAATGGCCGAAGCTCGATGACCATGAATATCTATAAACCGTGGTATCAACACCACCTCTATTCAACAATGAGTAGAGGTGGTGTTGTTAGTATCCAGTAGGTCGTGGTTTTAGTCAACCTTTAAAACAAACAAAAGCTCAACAATCCTTAGCACGCGTAAATGCTTTCGGGTAACAATTCAATGGTTTTGCAATTACTCACTATATCAAAACCGAGGCCAACGAGATAACAAGGCCTGGAAGCGAAAAAGTCACCTGCCCAACTGGGTGCTAGCAACAATTCAACCTTTATTGTTTCCAACAAAAGGAAAAACAATGATTGTTAACAAGCAAGTGTTGATGTAGAGGATATTGCCTCTTTAAAAACTTGAAAAACGTCTTTATTCCAATAAGTATTATAAATAGTAAAACCAAACGTAAAAGATAATACATGTAACGATGTCTGTCAACTTTAGTATAGGTAAGTAGTATGAACTGTGAATAGTATCATCTTAGGTATCTTATAATTCAATTCTTCATATATTGTTACATTCAAACCTAACATATATATATACATGAAATACTTCAAATTTTGTTAATTATTTAAAGGTTTCTAATAAATTTTATAAAGGTTTGCTTGAAAAATTCCTGAATTTGTGTATATTCGCAAGTACCCAATCATGCCAATCTTCTACGACGCCCCTCTCCGGGGGCAAATTACTGATATATACCCCAATCTATTTGGTCACAGGGGACAGATGGTTTCCCCCCGGTCGGTTACAGTTGCTTAGACAGTAGAAAACGCAAAACGAACAGCTTGCGATTTTTTGGTCAGATAGTTCAAATCAACCATTTTTTCTTTTCCGGGAAAGATTTGTCTTGTATAAAATTTTCAAAATTCGAATTCTTAAAGAGAACTATACATTTAATTTACATTCCAGGCCACCTATTCAGATTTTCTTCCTTTAATTAAAATTCCTCGTCACTTCTTCAGGACTTTGGGTAAATTTTCGGTATCTGCACAATCGCAACCGCGAGTCAAATCGCAAACGATCCCCAACCTATTTGGTGAATTTACTTTTTAAAGACTTTTTTTTACCCCAGACCCCCTTCCTCTAACGAACTGATATATACCCCGATCTATTTGATTGCAGGGGGCAGTTTGTTTCCCCCCGGCCGGTTACAGGGATCGCGACAATTCAATTTGTGGATTCAGTCATCGCGCGATTGTGCAGATACCGAAGATTAACCGGACTTTGTTTTTGGTCTTGTAGATCGAATTATTTTTCTTGGCAGGATGAATAGTTGACTAGAATAAATGATTTTTGAAAAGAAAGACTAAAAAGCATAAAATACATCTCTTTTAACGAAATTGACTGAGCAGTTTTTACGATTAGGCATATTTCTCAGTGGTGTTATACAGGACGTCTCCCCAAAATGAATCAATAGCTAACTGTAGTAGGTACCTAAAGTGTGGAACTTTTAATGTTTTAAATCCAATTTTATCGATGAAGACAAAGAGATAGAGGATGGGTCCATAGAGACCAGAGACTGTTAAGATAATGAGACTGGACAATTTTCACTTTTCCCATACTAAAATCTGTACCGTTTTTATTGGTGGCTCCCTCTGGTAAATGTTGCTCAAACTAAAGGGACTGTTATTATATGACGTATAGCAGCTATTATTACGTGACGTGTACCTTTTCCAGTTGCTTCCATCCATTTCGTTTATTTTACTGCATCTTTATATTCAACTAGAAGAGGTACCCGGCGTTGCCCGGGATAATTACACTTGCACAAACTTTTCCTTTCATTGTTAGTCATGAGATATATATTGTTGGTTCATGCAGTGTGTTTGTGAATTGCGTGCTGATACCATTGTTGATACCTATTGTTGTACAAACTTTGCCTTGCATTGTTGATCATGAGATATTTCTCATTAATATGCCTTGCCATAACCTTGAATATCGATATGTTTATTAATTTTTATTTATATATTTTTATACAATTAATGGTGGAAAGAATCTTTCTTTTTTAAAAGCTTTTATTAACTTTGCTGTGTTAGTTTGTTTAGGTCAAATCTTGTAATCAATATTAAACCAACTTTCCGACAAGCTAGGGAGCTGCAATTTGACACACTTATGCAGAATCGATGACAATTTATGATAAAGAAAAAAATTTTCAAATCGGTTCATTGGTTCGTGTTCTAATGGTACTAACTCATTACTACGAATTGATTGTTGTAACAATTGGACATTTCGTTATGGCGAGAGGTAAATGTATCTATTGTTTATTGTTGCAAAATTAAGCTGTATTGTTGCCACTAAATAAAACATTATAAAAGCTTGGTTTGATAAAACCTTTTTCCTCTTATCTTGTTTGGATTTCCATTAAAGGAAGAAAGGTGAGTGAGAATTTTTTTTTTTTTAATCACATAAGCAAAGAATGAATAAAAGTTCAGAGATTTGTTTCCTAATGTTCTCGGGTGATGTCCAATTCATGCTCTGAATTTATTTGCGTTATTTATGTAGCATATTTCTGTTTATCATTTGCATTAATGTCTCTATGGCCATCTGTTAACTATATTCACCATCACGGGACTTACGTGATTTTTTTCCGCGTGAATATCTCAAACAATTAATATCTAAAAAATATTGTAAATCATTTACTTATTATTAGAACATGAATGCGACAGAATTAACCAAATCATCTGAGAAAATTGAGAACGCTACTCTGAATATTTACTCATTCTCTGCTTACGTGATTTTAAAAAAAAATTAAATTCTCAATGAATGATGAATTGGGTAGTCTCTTTCTCTGACTGTCTCTGATAGAGACATTCCTATTCTACTTTTTGATGGTCTTTAAGAATCCGAAGTCAGAATTTCAAAAAATCAAAATTTTTTTGTACACACGCTTAGTCGGAACATAGATTTTGAAGATATTTTTTATTAATACTTACCATTTAAAATACTTTTAATAATAATATATTGTATAATTTCAGGTTAAAACGTTTGGCAGGTATGACTTATTGGTGACTACTTCTAAAATGATGATAACCGTATGTATCTATAGATTTTGTATTTACTGCAGGCTTAAAAATGCCACTAGAACAGCTCTCGGAATGACAATAGTTAGTAACCATTAAGGAAAACATTACACTCTTAAAGACAAACTGAAAAGGGGAAGGAAAAATTCCGCGACCCGGATTCGAACCGGGTACCATGCCTATCGCTGGCACTGCTCTAACCAATTGAGCCACCGCGGAACTATTTGATGGTTAAAAGGTAAGGACTATTCCCGACCTTCGAGTCGGGGCCTGCTCTGCCGATTGAGTTACTGCGTTGTGGCTTCTATGAAGTTTAATTGGATATCTTGTAGCAGCAAGGCTGTTCATTTCCGCGGTGGCTCAGTTGGTTAGAGCAGTGCCAGCGATAGGCATGGTCCCCGGTTCGAATCCGGGTTGCGGAATTTTTCCTTCCCTTTTCAATTTGTCTTTCGAAATATTGGAGTGTTTCTTCAGTCATTATCTTATATTTGAATTACACTCTTCCTTTACAAGTAGATAAGCCTTCAACATTGCTGATAACGCTGACCAATGATTTTGGTTTACGGAAACATGTGCTTTAAAAAGTTTTCTATAGTGAATGACAATATGCTGAATCCGACAAATAATAAAAAAATAAGTTTACATGAAAAAAAAAATTTAAAAAGTTCTTACCTATTCTGTACATTCACAGAAGCTTTATGACAACGTTAAATTTTTGTGTAAACAAACAAATTACATGTAATCTACTAGACATTCAGAAAATCGTCATATTTCCGTATGAGAACCAGAATTTTGTTGTTCACTGTAACTGAAGCAATGAGCTTAAAATATGCTTTACTTTCTATATGTGAAAATAATACTTATTTTATAAAAAAAAATAATGAATTCTTAATGTATATCTCCCTTTGTTGCAGGTTATGACAATCTATGGCTTTTTTCTTATTTTATTTTACTTATTCAATTCACCAGATTCGTATAAGAGGAAAAAACGAATATTTGGAATATATTACACTTGTAAAGTTAATCATTCTAAAATTCAGTAATTCTTAATTATTTAGACAGATTCTCCTTAAAACAAATATAAATGTCGCATGACGTACAGAAAAAAAAATTTAAGTTTATCTATTTTTACTAGTTTCTGGTCTGTGAAACTCAATTACATGTACAAATATTTGCATGAATTTTTCAACGTTTTTTTACTGCACATAGCAAATTATTAGCATTAGCTGTATTAAAATTGTTTAATTAGCATAACTTAGGTAAAAATTTAAGGCAATAATATACAGAGTGTAAAAAAATATTGGGTTTGCTATAAGTACTCGGTTTCTATACCCCCTTTATTTGCCAATTCATTTTTGCCATTGATAAGCAAGAATGGCATTGTTAAATTGTCTCCATTCAAACTAACGAAATATTTACAGTGATTAACTGCATAGGGACGAACATTTAACAAAAACTAAAGCAAAAGAAAATATATAAAAATGACTTATAGAGCGAAACCAGTATCTCGAGATTGGAATTCTACTTCTTCCATGGCAATCGTTGGAATTTTGGCGGCAAAGAAACTATCACTGTCACACGTGAAGTTTGAAACACGTGCAAGAGGGAGGGGGAATAAAGCTTGGCCAACGTCCTTTGCCTCCGTCCGGAAGAAGCACACGTGAATAGAAAAAGCTCACGTTGAATAGAAACAGCCCTCGGATCTGGATTGTAATAATGTTAAGCGCGATTGTAATTGATGTCTAAAGCGAAAATATATCTAGGAAATTTTTTTTCCACGCCATACCTCTGAATATTAATAATTAAAAAGAGAAAAATAGTAAAGAAATTCCATAGTCTAGATTCGAACCAGGGACCTTCGGGTTACCGTACCTTCCGTTTAACACTCCAGAGGTGGCGTGGATGTTTATAACAAGGATGGTGGCGCGCGGTTTCTGAGATCGCATTTTTTTTAATGTTCAAAAATAAAATTCATGAATTTTTTTAATCTGTCACTTAATTTACTTGATTGTAAATGGAAAATCTCAAAAAACCTTTCAATATTATCTAAAAAATGAACTTTTCGAAAGAAATTTAAAAAATCATTCCTCAAAATTAGACATGAAGAGATCAGGAAAGATATAGTTTAAAATTTGTATTTTGCGGCATTATTAACCTTCATACATACATTGTACATACCTTTCTATGCAGGGTGAGGCATTTATCTTGAGACAACTGAATATCTTGGAAACTAAGCATTGTACGAAAAAATGTCCAATATCAAAAGTGAATTATTTCGCGGGGGAAATTCATTAGTTAAAAAATTACCCCCCCCCCCCATCAAAATGTGAGGGGGCTGGGGGAGGGGGTAACATTGAAATCTTAAAAAGGAACCCCTATTTTTAATGGTATATTCAGACTGTACACAATATTCGAGAAATGTTTTATTCTTGGTGATTTTTCAGTTGATCCAACCGTTTAGGAGATAGAGGCCCTAAAAGTGTGGAACTTTTAAAGTTTTGAACCCAATTTTATCGATGAAGACAAAGAGATAGAGAGTGGGTCTTACATACATTCCTATTCTACTTTTTAATGGTCTTTAAGAATCCGAAGTCAGAATTTCAAAACTCCAATATTTTTCAATACACGCGCATAGACTCTGTCTCCAAGGACTGCTACCCCCAAAAGTTTACTTGTGCACTAGAAAATTTTGAATTTTCAGTCCAAAATCAAAGTTGAATTATTTCGCGGGGGAAAAAAATTATTTAATTTAGTTAAAAAATTACCCCCCCCCCTCTTGTGATGGAGGCTGGAGGGAGGGAGTAACTTTGAACTTTTTCGTACAATGCTTAGTTTGCGAGATATTCAGTTGTCTCAAGATAAATGCCTCACCCTGTATAAAAGAAAGCAATTATAAAAATGAAAGGTAGCAATCATTTCTCGGAGAACAAACAAATGCTAGTTTTTATTATAAAATAACTAAAAAAATAATGTTTCTGGATATTTAAAATTATTTTATCCTAAACTAATAACAGAAGTTAAATG
Source organism: Rhysida immarginata (assembly GCA_023313115.1). Lineage (NCBI taxonomy): Eukaryota > Metazoa > Arthropoda > Chilopoda > Scolopendromorpha > Scolopendridae > Rhysida > Rhysida immarginata. The sequence goes on from JAHWFO010020078.1 coordinate 840,884, forward strand.
TATTGGTCTTGAAATGTTTTATTGTTCTTGAAATTCCGAAAGAGTATCAGTATATTTCCATTCTTTGCATATTGCAATTTCTCCAAATATTTGTTTTCAAACAAAAGTTTCTAAATAGGAAAATATTTGTAAACTAAAAGTATGTTGAGAATTAGCTGGAGAAAATGTTTAGGTAATAAAAAATTAAGGTTTAGGTGGGGCGCGGTCCCTGAGACCGCATATCCTTTATATAGACGCAATCACGGATTCAGACACATTGACGTCTAGAAGGGTCAAGATGGTAGAATACAGAAGTGGTCATTTGTTTCTTTTAAGTTCATGAGAAGATATTCACAAAAATGTAGTGATGCGGCCCCTGAAACTGCGCGCCACCTTCGGAGTGCTAAATAATATTATTCGCCATTTAATGGTAAAGATAGTCCTGACTGGCGCGAAGTAACCTATGCTCGGATGATATTTTTGATAGCGATGGCTTCTATATCAATGGTGGCTTAGTGGTTATGGCATCGTCACGGTAATCCGAAGGTCAATGCTTCGAATCCAGGCTTTGGGATTTTCTTTTACTATTTCTCTCAATGGTTATTAAAGCGAAAATATTTACATGATGAGGCGCTACTTAAATACTGTATATTCTTCGAATGGTTTTGGAGAAAGAAGGGTATGAAAGTCTGAAAAATTTCACAGAAAGTCCTTCATCAAAGTGGTGATAGATGGATACTTTTGACCTGAATATATATAGATTCTTAAATAGTCGATTTCTTTCCCTTTAGATACTTTGGCTGACATATTGATTCAGTGCACGCTAGTAGTTTCAGGAATTGTTTGTACCATTTTCCTCTGCATCACATTATTTAAGGTAAACCTTTTGTATTCGCTTCCATTTCTGTTTATTCCAATCGCATCCCCATCAATTTATTTCGAAAAATTACTTATAAAATTGTTTTTCTATTTATACTGAAAAGGATGTTTTGAAAAGTATTTGCCTTCTCTGCGACAGCTTCAGCAACTTATGAAGATGCGAACGTGAAACTGGCGTGAAAGGAAAGCCAATACAGGAGTGTGAAAGATGACCCGCAGTGGATGACCCGCAACAGAAACAGCAGTGCATAATGGTTCTTCAGGAACTTCTGACTTGGGGCATATCATTGCGACAGTCAATGGAGTAGAGACACAAGGGCTTATCCAATACCATAAAATTCAAAGCCATCGCTTCGGTGTGGAAAGTGTTGTTGACCATTTTCTGGGATTGGAATGGAACAGTCCACAAATGGTTTCGAGAACATAACTTGACTGTGAACTCCAACCAATATGTCGAACTTGCTGTGGTTTTCATGAGATTTTTACCGTCCCTGCCGTACAGCCGGATCTCGGATTTTTGGCTTTTTTCCTTTTTGTGAAGCAGAAGGAACACCTTAAGGGTCAGCTTTATACCAAGGGTCAGCTTTACAGTGCATCACAATGCGGCAGCAAACGCCCGATTTCTTCGCCAACGGAATGAAAAATCTTGCCAAAGTTGGCGTAATTGTGTGGACAAGGAGCGTTGAATAAAAAGATGGTAGAGGAAATTCCTATTGAAAATTGCTGGAGCTATCGCCTATGAAGCAAAACTTTTCATGCCTTATACCGGGTGTTCAATTTATCTGAAGACATTGAATTATCTCGAGAACCACACATCAGAACAAAAAAAGTGTGGAATGAAAAATGTTCGTCTCGAAGGGGGACATCTAATGATACCAAACTCACCCCCCCACCCCCGCCCCTGGAGGTGGGGGAGGGAGGAATTAAAAAATTTAAGAGGGTACCCCCATTTTTTATTGCAGATTCGGATTTTCCAGAAAAAATTACCCCAATTTGATCTACGATTCGAGTCATTTCGGTCACAGATGGCGCTGTAATCGACAAAAATCAAAATGGGTATAAAATCGTTGAAAAATGGCGATATCTCAAGAAATAGGTATCAGATCAGCAAAATTAAATTAAATGTTTTTGATATTCTTACAAATGCTACTTAATGACACCATAATTGTCCACCCTATTTCTTGAGATATCGCCATTTTTCAACGAATTTTAACCCATTTTGATTTTTGTCGATTACAGCGCCATCTGTGGCCGAAATGACTCGAATCGTAGGTCAGATTGGGGCAATTTTCTCTGGAGAATCCGAATCTGCAATAAAAATGGGGGTTCCCTTTTAAGTTTTTTTACTCCTCCCTCCCCCACCTCCAGGGGATGGGGGTGGGGGGTCGAGTTTGGTATCATTAGATGTCCCCCTTCGAGAAGAACATTTTTCATTCCATACTTCTTTTTGATCCGATATGTGGTTCTCGAGATATTTCAATGTCTTCAGATAAATTGAACACCCGGTATATCATAAAGTAAACTATTCCATCTCTCTTTATCTAGGTTATATCAAAGTATGTCTTGATAGCGACAATTTTTCATCTTATTTACATAATATGCAATATTGCTTATTTCATTTACCTCACTGTAGCAGTAGTGAGTATCTTAATATAATGACGAAAAAAGTATAAAATTAATCACATGAGGCCCAAATGAATGTTATCATGCTTTGCTTATCGTTTATAGAAACTTTTTTTCTGTTGTAACAGGTAAATTTTTTAGAGGGACAATCTCCGACTGACCGTAGCTTCCTAATTTATAATAATTTTTCTCATATTGTACTTCTAGGAATGATATGGATATTTATGGTAAGGACATTGCAAATATGCTCATTTTTAATAGACAACTGAAATTTATTAATGTAAGGGTCGTTCAAATGATAACCAGGCAAGCAGCACGGCAATGAAAAGCATATTTCCATGACGAATATGCAAAGTAGGCAAGGTTGTTCCTTAGGAAAGCCGCTAAAAAATGTATACACATTTTACTAAATGTCATCTACAATTTTTTCCGTAACAGCAAAATCGAATGTTACATCCTAATAGGTTACATGCATTGAATGAAGACGATCCCGATAAAAGAAGAAGACCACAACTGCCACCTAGACATAGGAGAATACTTGATAACAGTTTCCTAGGAAAATGCATTATAGCAACTGTTTGCCAAATTCAAACTTATCTCAACGCTTATGATATTCACTTTGAACACCTGTCGTAATCGTAGAAGTCAAAGAGGACTTACATTCATCGCTTGATGCCTGTATGAATTTAGTATTACAACTTTTATATAGTTTTTTCTTTTGGTGAAATGTGTAAACATTTTTTGGCGGACTATGTATGCGCACATTAGATATCAAAGATGAGCAGACTAAATTCCCTTTAGGTGCATCTGACATGATACGCATCACAAAGAAATGATTTTCTGAATCGTACTGTGTTTCGGATGAGTGTCTGAATAATGGGGACAAATGACTACATTTCAGTTTCTTGTTCTTGGCTGGCTGTTTATTGAACAACCCTTATATATGGACCAACAATAATATTTGATAATAAACTCTATATTAATTATCTAGCATTTAGTTTTTAACCATATTTTATTTTAATAACAGAACCTTATATTATTAGGCATTAATCAAGTGTATGTCTTAAAAATGTAATTATCACACCTTTGCTTGTCTTATTCCAGATATACATCAATTTTGGTTGTTGGATGTTTTATCGTTATCTCAAGATGGATTTGAAGAAATAACAAACCATAAATAACCAACAGTTAACGTCTTTAACAATTAACTGCACAAGATTTTTAATATCAAATAATTGAAGTCCTTTTCTTTATACCAGTCTAGTCCAAAAGAAGAATAAAATAGAAAGAAAAAAAAGTAGCTTCTTTTTATTTTAAATTCAATTTAATCAAATTTAAACCATTTTTCATGACCAAAAAAGGAAAGGAAAACGACGGAAGACTCAATCATGTGTATACTATATAATCAAATAGTAGAAAATAAATAAAGCAGAGATGTTGTATTCTGTTTTCAGTGTCTTTCACGCCAATATGTTGCGTGGAATCAGGAACTAGAGAAAGTTTGGAGTATTCTGGTGTGCCCTCCACCGGTTCTGGATTGTAAGACTACTAGAAAGCAGATCTTTTAAAAGATGATTGAAATGTTTAAAGCTTCCAAGTTGATGAATGAGCAACAGTAGCACGCGTTCACTCGCAAAGGACTTTTTTCTTCTAACTGCAAAATTCGGCGACTGCTACGTAATGCTATGGGAATGTTTCTTGCCGATGGGACTGAGGTCATACGAAGCGAAAATGTTAGTTGCAAAATTATTTAACAAAAAAAATTTTAAAACTTGGAATATAATAAGCCTTGTTTAATTGAAGGGTTTTTTTAATATTCACTTTTCCACATAAAGTTGATGTAAACATTTATCATGAAGTCAAAAAAGTGAGGCTAGAATGGGTGTCGCATATTAGACGGCAATTTTTTGAAGGAATAGAAACACTAGCGCCACGCTACTATGTTTTAAAGTTGCGTGGAAAAGTAACCTCAATTAAACCGTAATAAGTTTTAAGTTTCAAATTTTTTTAATGTTTATGCAACTACCTTTTTGATTCTCCCTAGTAGGTTATTCTAACAAAATCCAATAACCGTTTTGTTCCAACATGATCGAGTTCTCTGCCACAACACACTTTAGTTTTAGAAATGGGAATTTCTCAGAATATTGATGTTAATTCATTACACCTCTGGAAAGAACTGGAACGACCGATATGAAATCGAACACTTATTTCTGGTAGCAGCGTTCAGTATCGAATGGCGAGCCATTCCTATCCAAGCTTACCTGAAATTGGTTGAAAACGTGCCTCGATGCCTTAGTAAGGATAAGCAAAATTGGACCGAGTAAACTAACTGATATAATAAAACATTAAGTTATCCGAATATCTTTTGATATCACAGTTTAATAAGTTATAGTTTGCAGAGTTCCATATGGTTACCGTCCTCCAAGAAAACATTTGTTACCTCCTCAAGTGACTTACTCATTCGACTTCAAAGACAAGAGTGGATCAACGCCCAGTAATCACAAACAGAGAAACATATCCTAAATTTATTTTCCATATACTGTAATAAAAATCTACAAGTAGAATGTACTATAGGTTCGATTAAAGTAAATTTGAACATTCGGATGTAAAACCTCACGATGACTTCTCGTAGATCCAAATGTGGAGACTTTCTGGAGGAATTCTGCACAGATGTTGACCTTCGAATGTAACAGGTAATAACACACTCCTTTACGGATATGGTGGTTGACAATCTTGAAGTAAGTTGGCGATCTCCTACAGATGCTCAATAAAATTCAGGTCAAGAGAGAATGCATGCCAGAATATTAACTATATACCTTTCTGCGACGGTAACTATCCATTAGTCGTGTTACGAGCGGAACAATGAACCTACTGTTTTGGTGTAAGGCCTGACATACTGAACAGAAATTCCATCTCGATATCGTACGGCTGTCCATCACAGATCGACAGGTCTGCAAACCCAAAAAGATCGGTGCAGCCAGCAAAAACAATCACAGCTTCACCTCAACGATAGTCTTGTAAAAACGAAGTTACTCCGCTCTGGTCCAGTCGACAGTCTTCATTCCAGCGCAATTGGTCATTTCTATGTACAGTCTACAATGGCACACATGTTGCTGGTCGTCGTATATAGATTATTCGTATATGAGCCTGCGATGCACAGTAATTATTGATACATGTCTTTCCTATGGTTACAAATGAATGACTGAAAATACAAATAGAGCATGCCCACTTTCAATAAATTATGAATAAACACTAATTGTGGACCAATACCAAATTATATTTTCGAGACACAATAACATGCATCTCTTTGTGTAAATCAGAATTCCTCATTTGACAATTACTATGAATTTCAAAAGTGTGACTTGAATAAACTTGTATTTTCAGAAATTCAATTAGGTGTGCCCGGAGACCACGTATAGTTGATTGACGGTTACGTCCAGCCAGTGTGCCTATGTAGCAGTCGTCGGATGGGGTTGTCACTCTAAGACGGCCAGAAAAAGATTGTCTGGTGACCGTTCCTGGTCTTTGGAATCTAGTCCATAACAATGAATGATGAACACCGATAGAACGGGCTCGCAGTCTTCCAACGGTGTGCCAACGTGTTGCATCATCTAATCATCTTTGTGATATGACATTTTGGAACTATTCTCATCTGATTTGATAGCCATGCAAAGGAAATACTCATTTTATCTACCTGATTATCTACTCTATACACCACTTGGTTTATTTTGTGTAATAGGACCAAAACCAAAGAATTATTTCATAGTTTCTCTTATTTTGTTATGGTTAAAGCAAGTCATTGTTTCCATGTATACTTCTCAGGCCAGATCAATCACTTTTTTCTTTTTCTTGATATTTGATTTCCACACTTTCAAGTTTTCAATCTCGCTCTCTCTCCAACAGAAGTAGGCTAATTATTGAAAAAATATACAAAATTATCTTATAGCGATTGCATGTGCGAAGCTACGATCGCAACAATGCTCCACGTGAAAACTCGTAAAAATTGGCAGTCGTTAAGCATGTCTCCAGCAAGCAACATTATAATCAGATTTTTTGATTTTTTTCTTTATCTCTAAATATTGGATTAAAGGAAATTCGGATCAGGTAAATTACTGTTCTTGTGTGCTATACATCTGCATATGTATAACGTTAAAAAAAAGTAATTTATCCCTTTTTAACCTGGAACAATATCAAAATTTTTTTGAATAAAACAAAAATATCTAGGGTTTGGCATTAACAAGTGATGGGCCTCATGTGAGAGAATTGGATGCTCGGATCGGTACAGAAGCCATGCGAACAGTGGCGATTCGTGGTATTGAAACATGAGCTAGGAAACAAAGCCAAGCTCTCTGTTTTCGAATCATTATCCTCATTCTCAACTAAGATTCATGAGTCATGAGTAATGACTGAAAAAAGGCGAACGGGGGTGCAACCCAACGAAAGGAAATTCCTGAGATGTGTGGCAGATGTTAACCCTACTAGACAGAGTACACAGCATCACAATAAGAGGTCTCAGTTGCGTTGGCATGGCTGTGTGATACAGATGCCGCAAACGGATTTTCCTGGATAAAGGGTCGGCCTAGAACTAGTGGTTGGACTACATGGAGAACAATATCAATGCCGGACATAACTATCCAAAGTCCATATACCATTAATGCACGTGACCTATGGAGAATGCAATTTTTACCAACACGAGATATTTAAATAACCGAGCTTCTAAAATGGGACCTCCATAGGAAAAGCAACAAAAGCTTCGCGGTAACAATCGTTTTATTATTGATGCAATAATTACCTGGCAACATATTGATAATAAAAGTCATTTGAAACAAAGAAAGAATAAAACATGATGGTAATAACAGACTCCTAAATTTACAAAGATGCTAATTGTTATTGAAGTTTTTTGTACATTAATCATGTATTATCTCATATACACTACATTATCAAGAGTATTCGAAACATTAGTAAATACAGAATAGATCATAGCACGCCATTTATACAATATTGTCATTTGCAACTCCGAAATTATACAGGGTGTATCTGAACGGTCTATAAAAACTTGCAGCATGAGTTCCTTGTAGCCAGACAAGCAATATATGTCCCACGAACATAGGGCCACAAACGTTTCTTTCTGGGATACAACCGTGCGACGCTGTCCTTTCAGTGTTCTCATGACATTGTCTGGGCCCACTGATACCTGTGGAAGGCATTTTCAACCGATTCTGGTATTTATCCATAATTGCAGATCAAGTACACCCATAAATGGCGACTGTCTTCCCAGAGGGGGATGGCACGTTCCAGCAAGACAATGCGACGTGTCATACGGCTGCAATTGCTCGGGGTTGGTTTGAGGAACATGAACATTCCAAGTACAATCCTGGCCCTCTAATTCCCCAGACCTCGACCTAAACGAGAACCATTGGGATCACCTCGATCGTCATGTGCGTGCTGTGGAACAACCACCGCGTACTCTTCAGCAGCTATCGGATTCTTTACTGCCTACATGGCAACAGCTACTAGTAGAAACCTACCAGAATCTTATTGACTCACTCCCACGCCGTCTAGCTGGTGTCTGTGCCACTAAAGGTGGTTATTTGGGATATTAACTGGTGGTCATAATAATGTGGTTCGACTCTGTATTTATTCTTTTTATAAATGATCTTCCTTTTGCCATACCCTCTATTTCTACAATTCTCTATGCCGATGATGTTTCCCTTTTATTTTCTGGTCCTAATCTTCCGCTATTAATACTTCAATTAATTTAACTCTTGCTATCCTTAGCTCTTGGAATTCAGCCAATTCATTACGACTTAACTTAAAGAAAACTAAATTTATGATTTCTATCAACGCAATAAATTATTTGTTAGTTCCGATTTACAGTTAAAGTACGATCAACAATTAATTTCCCCTATTATTGAATTTAAATACTTAGGACTTTAATTAACACACGATTTATCTTGGAATACTCACACTAATGCTCTCTTGACGGGTTTAAATAAATAGCATTCTTACTCCACTCGCTCCGCTAATTCTATTAGACCCCCGTTCATGCGTTACAAGTACCAAAGGAGACGCGTTCCTTCACTGGTGTCAAATGGTGGTCTATTCTGCCAGAATCTTTTCGTAGTATATCCTCAACTAATGTATTCAAAAAGATGTTAAAGTTTATGCTATTTTCAAATAACCTTCATACTAAGAAGGTTATAAGGATCTTTTGAAGAAGCCGGGAATAAGGATCCTTTGAAGAAGCCGGGAATAAATGGCGAAACTAGTCGATAATCCTGTTGTCCATCTTTTATACTGCAAAGCCACCACTCACTTTGTTAGTAGTAAGTACAGTATTAAGATCTTTTCTGATATATCAATACTTTTCTTTATTTTATGTTGTATGCTGATGCTAACCGGGGACCTAACATGTCGGTCATTGGCCATACGCGCCCCGGTTGAGTCACCATTGTATTTAACTATTAAATAAATAAATAAACAAAATAATCTGTGATCTTTGAAAACCTGTATGCAAGCTGTCCTCAAACATTTTCAAATCGATTAAAATTGGGTAACGTGCTGGCGTGGCTAAAACATTAATATGATCTTCAGTCCAACTTTTTCCTCCAAGAATTTCAGAACAAGCTCTAAGTTGTTGTTCTAGAAGCTCTTTATACTCCAAAGAATTCATCCGGCTTTCACTATTAGAGGAAAACGAGCCCCTAACTGTAACTGAATCGCCATTCATTTGACGGCTCATTTGAACCGTCTTTTCTAAGTATATCATGCTAGTAGGACCATCTACGTACAATCTCGCCTCATCCAAAAAAAAAATCATTTCAAATCATTTGTGAGTTCAGGACATCTTTTCTTTAGCAAAGTACAATTTCGCTCTTTTATGAACTTGTTTTAAGGACGGTTTCCTTTTCATCCTTACAAGAGAGATGAGTGCACAACAGAAAGTTTTTCTTTTACTTCAGTTTTTGAAAAGATTTATGAATACAAAAATATGACAAGTTTTAGTGGTCATTTGACAATTTAATACTTATATTTATCTATCAAGTTAATAAAGTAATATTTTCATTAAAGTTTGTGCTAAATGTATACGAGTTTATATTTGTGTCCAGGAGTGTAACTTAAATTAATTTCTTTAAGAAAATACATTTCCCCCATACTAAATATATTTCTTTGTACAGGCTTTAGATTCATGGCTCATCTTTTTTATTAGCGAAATTCAACTGATCTCATCATCCATGCCTTCATTACAGAAGGTAAGTAATTGTCTGCGATTAAAAATATTAGCATTATCAAGCACAACAAATGGTCACTTAAAACTGTCATAACACTATGCGTCGAGAGCATCAGTAAAAACCACCACATAGATTTTCTTTATCGTAACAAATGAACATGCCCCATCTATGCAGCTCAGCGACCTCCAGGGAGTTGTTGTTATACTCTGCCTCAGTCATTGCTATAAGCATACATGCCATAGGTGTAAGTTGAACCTATCCATATCAACAGTCGATTATATTATTCAAACTGGAAATTACAGGAGCCTAAACATGGATGTCATAGCAATGGTAAAGAAAGGGCCTGATCAAGAGAGATTTAACCAAACTGGTCCACCCAAAGCGGCATAACAGAACAGCGCAATTCCAGCAAATGGTGGAATTCACCCTCAGTACCAGGTTCTTTGAAAATTCATGTTCTACCTTATAAAGGTCGGGCTACTTCCATAAGCCAAAAATAACTGTCAACTCAAAATGTAGTCTATTGTGAGCTAATATTGCTGGAATGAGGTGAGGAGTGGGCATGCCATGTTAAACTTCTTTTCCCGTCAGATGGCGGAATTCATGTGGTGTCGAATCGACATTAATCGGAATGCCTTGTCCCAACAAAGAAATTAGCCCATGGCAATGTTTAGTGTTTACCATCCTACGAGTAACAATTTCATGAACAACCGCTTGTCTGTCAACAAGATAGTGCATCTTGCAACAGAATCCACCTTGAAGACATGAAAAAACAGTAGCTGATGTCTGAGATGAAGTTCCGGACTCTAAGTCGCACTTATTTTCGAACTTTTAGCTCCTTCAGGATCATGCGACTGATATAGCGACAGAGATTTGTATAAGAAAGTAATATGAAAATTCAAACGTCTTGTTTCGATATCTTAAAGATCGATTAGAAGCCAACACTGGTGAAAGTGCAGAATAGTATCATAACTTCCTTGGCTCATATTATTAAGAATGGTTGTGTTATGTTCTATATTTATTACTGTGTAAGCTCTAGTTAACGATTAAGTAATTTGACTTACTGGATTTCAAGTGGCAAAACAGTCTCCAAACTACTGTGCTGGCCAACATCACAACAAAGAAAACCCGAAATGTTGCCATTAAAACAAAGCTGAGAGTTTATCATTCATTACTAATCACGTTTACTCAGGAATTATGAAAATTATAGGATTATTTCTCGAAAATAAATTGTAGAACGGTCTTGGAGATTTTTATTTATCGTGCAATATAATGCGATTTTTCACGAATTTTCTTGAATTTTCGCTAGTGCGACTTATATAAAGTTACGACTTATAGTCCGGAAAATTTGGTAAAATGTCGAATGTGAGTAGATGGGTGATGTCAAGAAACATGTCATCGAGGCTTAAAATATCTTTTCGTATTCCCTAAAAAGCTTTGATTCCCACAACCCAACTGTCTATTGCAGGTTCTTATAAACGATAAATGGTCTCCTGAATCTTATCATTTTGGTGATGCTTTAACTTTTAACTGGTTCAACCAACCTACTTATTTCCTAACGGGGATAGCTTTTGCATTAGTAAGTATATTAAATAACTTTAAATAATAATTGGCTTTTATAGTTTGATTCTCTGCGTTTAACGTTTCTAAACTGTTTTTTAAAGCTGTAATCAATTTATAATTGTAGTGTATGACTTATTTGGGCTTAATCTACCTCTTTTGTCTCCTCCTACGTGACATACACAACAATGACCCTGAAGTTTTCCAAGGTAATTTTGGGATGGTTTTTCGATATCGAAGTACAAGTGTTTTGATTTTTTTAAGTAATCATTTTCAAATATCTATTTCAGAATTCTTGACATTCTTCCTCAATAAGGTCATCTTTTCGTTGGGAATGGCCTTAATTATCGTTTCCATCTTCAACGCATGGCTGGTAAGCAAGACATTGACAAAAACTATTGATAAATATAATTATCAGATAAATTCTTTCATTTATTACAGGAAGGAATATCAATGGATTTCATTGGAACAATGTTCATAACGATTTTTTTAATGATCGGATTTTTCTGATTTACATAATGTTTCTTTGGGTAAATAATAAAAATTTTCATAACCATCATTTTATTTTATAATGAAAAAGCCTGTAAAAAATCATACAGAAAAAATAAGAAGAATTCAACACAGGAACCTTACCAATATGTGATCTTCCGACTTTTGAAAAAAATAACAGAAAAATTATTTGATCTACAAGTTGTTTACTCGTATTCCAATTGGCATTAAGATGAAATTTTAAAGCATTGTATTTGAAATCAAAACTGCTCCAAATTTCCTAAATGTACAAAATCCTAAAAAGGAATGCACATGAGTAATATCTGAATGTTCATGCATTTTATGAAAAAAGCTAAATTAATAAATAAATTTTCTCCAATCCTTGTCTTTTTATTTCAAGAAATGCTAGATTTTTCTTACATTTTACCTAATTTTTTACTATATTTCAAAGTAAACCATTTTGTGTCATTTTAAACTCATATTAAACAGAATGATCGGTTTCATTCATTAAACTGATTGCTTACTCATTAACTTAGTGAATTTCTATAGTTACTATCGAACACAAAAAACTCGTCAATAAAGATTCTATCTTGAAGCTATTGCTTTTATGCTTACTTACTTTCTGACTTTTCGCACATGCTTATCCGTTAGGGTCGTGGGGGCAGCAGCCCTATGGAGTGTTTCCAGCGAACCCCGATTTTCCATGTAATCTAGCCACCTGGTTCTAGCCCGGTTCTTTGCCCTCTTACCCACCGGCTTAGAAAATAACAGCTGTCTTATTATAGTGTTTGACATTAGGCGGTGCTTCTCGACAGGTCTCTCAGTGGGCATGCCCATGTGAGCATTCCTATTCTCAGCCTCTCTACAGGGTGATTCAGAAAGGTAGGTCAAGAATGAAATACCATGTACAGTTTGTAGCGGACAATAGTATTTTTCCTATAATGCATCCTTACAGAGATAATGCAACTTGTACGAGATAGGAATGGATGTGCGTTACCCGTACGGCAATGGTAGGGCCCATGCAAATTAGGATCTAAACATGTAATTTAACGTTCGTACAACGTAACAAAACTATCAGCTGATGTTACGTATTTGTTGCTGAACTCATAGACTATAAACCGTCGGTCAATAAAGGGCGAGATGCGTCTGCTTAGTTCCCATAGAAAACAGTGTTTAACGTTACCTTATTTGCTGATTGAACAAAGAAAAAAATAAATTAAAATATTAAAAATATTAAAATAAAAAATAATATTGGTTTTATTAATAGTCTGTTATTTTTATATCATTATTTGACATAAAAAATTAAAACAGAATAAAAGTTTACATACTTCTTTATGTTCTCTTATCCATACCGAATTGTAAAATACAAATGAAATTTTAAAATTGTACTGATTATTAAATTTTTAAATAAAACTCACAAATTTTTTACAACCAATAACATATTATCACAATGTTAGCAAAAGTAATTTAGCAAATTTTATAAAAAAAAAATAGTAGCAAGAAGAGCACATAATCAAAGTAAAGTGGAAAACTGGGAAAAAATATTAGGGGGGAAGTCGGTCAATTGGCAAATAGTTAAATTTTTAAATGAAACAGAGAAGATAAGAAATGGTGAGAGAAGAAAAGCAGAAGAATAAACTAGCAAGAACCAAAATAATTTCTATGGTGTACATATATAATTACTATATGAAAAGATTCGCAATGTAACGCTTTAATTGAAATATATTGTACGTAAAGATGCATCTGTAGTGAATGTGTATGTAAACAACTGTGAAAGCGTATGTATTTTCCACTTTTGTATATACAAAATAGGAAATAGAACTGAATTATCTATATCTAAAAAAAAATTTATTTCATAGAAATGCGTCAGAAATGAACATATGGACGAATAGTAAAAGCTTATGAAAAATAAAATGATCTTCCAGGATTTCTTCTATAGGTAATACAATATTAAAACTACTCGTAGTCAACAAGTTTAAAATTGAAATACTTCAAAATGTTGTTTGCAATTTTTTAAACTTACTATTAAAATGCTTTAACCAATTTAAAAATTTAAATATATTAGTAATCTATTTTTTTCCCACTTTTTTGGCTGTTATTTACTTTTGTAATTAGCAGGAGTTTCACGGTGTCTCACCAACACCTCCTATAAATAAAGTCTGTGCACTGAACATTCATACATTGTTACATCATCATAAAAAGGCATTGTTATTCCTATTTCTACCAATAATAGTCCCTAAATTATAACTCCTTATCATCATGTAACAATGTGTGATGTTTCAGTGCGCAGGCTTTCTTTCTAGGTGGTGTTGGTCTCACACTCTTTATAATAACCAATCTAACAAATTAGTATCCAACAATCACATCTAAAGTTTATATTACACACCGTACTATTTGAGATGAAATTACTTATGTCTATTTTCACGACGCTTTCTTAACGTTTCAAGAAACAGGATAGATGTTTTGACAGTTCAAAATGTTTTACAAATGCTGCTTCTAAATTTTTAAACAATTCTACTGCAACTTTGTATTGTCATCGTAAATGAATCAGTGAGCCAAATTTGGAGTCGTTTGAACAACGGAAAATGGGTTAAAAATTGCTTGCAAGATTTGTACGAAGCAGAAGGAAAGAAAGAAACTGTATAAAAATTAAACAATTCTGCAGTCCGTAAGGTATTTCTTGTACTAATGTTTGTGTACATAACCTTAGAAGTGACTAAATTCTTTATGATTAAATTAAAAACTACAAACGAAGTTCCGATTCTTAAGGGGAAAACATTTTTAAAAACTTACTTTTTTATTTTTTTATTTACAAAAATAATTTGCAAAATTTATAAAATCTACCAAAATTGAATGAGCACTTTTGCACTTAAATCGCTATACATGTATTTTAAAATCCAAACGGACAGAATATAAATATTAAAATAAAGCAAATACAAACCAATAAGGATAAACTAAGTTCAAGAAATTGGCTGAGTACATAATTTCTTGGATCAACATCTAAAAAATCAGGAGTAAAAAAAACACAACGCCGTTTTTTCAACAAAAGTTTTCTGTATGTTTTCTTAGAGTCAATATTATTACTAAATTTCCTTAGTCAGTTTCAACAAAAAAACAAACAAAAAAAACAAGTCTAAAATAATATTGAAAATTCAAAAGTTTGTATAAAATATAAAATTTTAAAATCCAATATATAAAGTTTAAAAATTAGCACCATATATAAGACTTCGTTAAATATAATATTTTTAGTATTTAATTTAAGCTACAATCTCATTGTCATGAAAAGCAATTGATGGGGAAGAAAATGGTTCACTGCAAGATCTTATAGCAGACATCAACATTTCAACCAATTACCAAAAATTAATTATTTTAAGTAAATTTTTATTTTATTTTTTATATAAAATTAGACTCTTTTGTCTTGTGCTCAGAAAAATCTCTTAATTTTCCGCGGTGTTTTTGCGGACATATAAATTTTTTCTAGTTACCCTGCCTATGTTTTCTATAATAATTCAGGTGGATTTTACGCACCTGACGTCCGAGGGCGCCACCAGGCTTTCATTTTTTTTCTTCCTAATACAAATGAAGGACTGTCGCCTCTCCCCATTATTGCTCTCTGATAGCACTACCAGTTCGACGTAACAATGTTTTATCTTTTCTATGTTCAGGCCTGGTAGTTTCTAGAAGGCCGTGACTTAAGTCGAGGGATATTTAACCTGTGCTTCAGCTTCTTCAGCCGACTATAACGCTTCATATATGAAAAATTGTTTTTCTTTTACTATTACAGTGTTATTCATTATTTCGCATATTAAGTTTTTTATTTTTTGTTTTGTATTTTTTTGAGGAATTTGAAAATTGTTAGCAGGGATTCCACTCGATTGTTAACGATTCCACTCTAATAGCAGGAGTTCCTATGCAAAATGTGCTCTACTCTGAACCAGCTACATCTCCTCTACACGTTTGTAACTTGAAGTCTACATGTATTATGGAATGAGTTAGTTTGCGACATTAGCAGTATATAATACAGTTCATCAAAAGCTGCTTGAAATGAAGAAAGCTAGCAAAATAAACTGTTGGCGACAACATCATTCATGGAAGAAAAAAAAATTTGAAAAAAAGTTGCTGTTAGATAGCTTTGCAAAAACTTCAGAAATAGCAAATAAGGTAAAACGATAAAAATGAAAAAATGATATGCATGTCTTTGCCAAACAAAACTTTGGTCTGAAATGCTTAATTTTCTTTTTGTTTTAATAATTCAAGATGATTCATTTAGTCTTCTATTGTGTTCTCATTATAATGTTCACCAACATAGTAACCAGTAGTAATGCTATATCATTAAATCTCATTACAGGTTGACAATCAGAGCCTCTATGTGAGGAGAGTAGCAAATCTTTCAGCGACTGAAAATGTCATCCGAAAAGCTAAGAACAAAGCAATAGTTGAGTATCTGTTGTAAACCTTCTTCTCCACAAGAGAGATAAGTTGTAGAGAACAATACAATCACAACTTCATGATCAATCGTTCTTATATTCTTTGCAGATTATTACAATTTTCAACAACATTTTGGCTTTAACGAATTTCTTGTTTTTATTAAAAGCAATAGAAGATCTAAAAGGAGCAAAAGAACGTAAGATTTCAGTTCAAGGAGTCACTCTGAATTTTGATCACACTTTGCATAGCGATAATCAAAATTTTAATTGCCGCATTTATTTTAAAAGATTTGTCAATGCTTGAAATATACAAGTTCTTACTTGTTGGCCTGGGATTCCTTTGCATAACTCTATGCATGCTTTCTTTATGCAAGGTAAATATCGATGTAGAAAAATAAGATTCTTAAATATTGTTTAACTAATATGCCATTCAGATAAAAAATTTAACCATAAAACAATATTTGTCCCTTTTAAAGTTACGTACATAAAATACAGCAAGTTCCGCAGTAGAATGTCATAGATTGACTACCTGTTGCTTGGATTATACGGGATGATTCAAAAGTCCGTAGCCGATTTCGAAATGCTCTATTTATTGTTAAACTACATATCCGGTGTTGCTGAAAGTACAAAATATTCATCATATCATCAGGTTTCGAAATGGTGGTTCACAAGTTTTCAATAATAAACGACGTCATAGAACACATCAGTTCCCGATCTCGGCTGGCACGACGAGTAGGCTGGCCATCAGCGCGTTTCCGCTTACACAAATAACCCGTTTCTTGGAACGTTTGATGCCAGTTTATAATACTCTTGCCAATTACGAAATTCGCCCTGGATGCTTATCGTTGATTCGCACTTGTTGAAGCGGAGGACGCCAAACGCTTTCTGGTGCTCGGTCGCCATATCGAGAACAAGTGAGGCTGGGGAGACTCTCTCGGTAACCTCAACAAACTTGACTATCCCCTCTTTCCAATGGTAGGCGGGTCGTTCAGCTGCCGTCAAATCTTGCAGAGTTATAGCACTACGGATACGGACTTTTATTGAGTAAAGAAGTCAAAATCAACCTGGGTCCGAATTGTAACAAATTCTCATAAAGACAAATGAGACGCGGTGGCTAATTGTACCATTATGTAAATCCACACATTTTGCTGATTTTTGGGTGGAAAACAGCAACATTTGGCAAAACTGTATGCACGCCAGTGGAAATCCGCACATTTCGGTGATTTCTGGGTGAAAAACAGCGAAATTTGGCAAAAAAAAGTGTGCATGTCAGTGGAAATCCGTACATTTTACCATTAAAACACGTACCATTGAACCAATTTTGACAATCATTAATTTTATATAATATTCATTCATGAAACTTCATTCCAGGTTGGTTGATATATTACATGCCATTATGGCACCATTACAACACGTACCATTGAACTAATTTGTCTAATTTTGACCACCAAGGAAGACTATCACGTGTCGTCACTTAATTCACAAGCCTTCTCTCTGCCTTAGCTATCGAATGGTAAAGAAAGAAATGCATTAATCAATGTATTGGCTTATATATACATGGAATTGTATAGAGAAAAACGTGGTCCCTTATGTTATATCTGACCTTTTGAACCGGAAGTAGTTCACCGATTTTTTTTTCACCAACGAACTCAGGCTGTCATTTTGCCTAAAGGCTCGTTCGCACTAGCCAAAAGAAACTAGTTCTATCAGAGGTACTAGTTTTATCAGTGAAGTGCGAACAAAACTGGGTGTAAGAAGAACTAGTTCTTTTGGCTCTGGAACTGGGGTTTCCAACCCCAGTTTCTCAAACTGGATCTGGGGCTGGAGAGTGCTTGTTCATGCAAAGACTTCTGGGTAGTTTTCCCATAAGTCTTCACGAATAGCGATACGATCACGGATTAAAAATACACAATGGCTACAGAACAACAGTGTTCTCAATCTCAAACAAATCAAGAACAGTGGAAAGATGGCGAAACTAAATTTGGAAAACAAAAAGCGCCATCTTTAAATAACGATGAAGAAGCATTAATCATTCCAGGGCACGCTCTATTTGTTGTGTCTGGAACTGGATTTCCACCTCTAAACAGGATTTCCAGTGCGAACAGGAGGATGATAAAACTAGTGTTCAATTAGAACTGGTTCACCTGGAACCAGAAAAGAAACTAGTTCTATTTGTAACTAGTTTCGTAGTGCGAATGTAGTCTAAGTTGTCAAATGGCGAAAATAGAA
>JAHWFO010020078.1:859401-880171 GCA_023313115.1 Rhysida immarginata
GCGAATGTAGTCTAAGTTGTCAAATGGCGAAAATAGAAGTCGAAAGTTCTGGAATCATTCGATCGCAGAATTATGAGTTGGGTGACTCTAATCAGAGAGGGAGTAACTATGCAATTGCCTTAAAGACAATCAATCAGAGATATCAAAAAATTATTGCCAAATGATTGATCCAACAGGGTCACTAAAATATTAAACGGATGTTTTCCAGTGGTCTGTGTACAATTCCACTTTAGTTCTTGGATAAATATGACCCTTCTTTATGATTGGAACTTTTTAATATCAAAATAATTCCGGTAGACAAGATATCCTACTGCGGGACACCAAGTATGCTACTTTAATGGAGAACATTTAAACTAGGTAACACGACTGTTGGCATTATGCTTGGCTGTTTTCTATACAGTCAACACGATGACGAACTTCATGGTTTATGTCTACATCTCCATTTATCAAGTGAGGATATATTTTGGATTTTTATTTATTCTAAAGAACTAAAATTTATTTCGTGGATATCAATTATATTTTTCTTTCATTTTCTGAAGGAAGTGTTTTTTGGCATATGGAATTTCTTTTGGATTATTAGTATAATAATTTGGTGGGTCATATTGATGTTCATGGTAAATAACTCTCACTCTTTTAACAATAACATGAACAGAACAAAAATAAAAATAAAAGGAAACAAGAGCTTGAACACTATTATAGTTATTAACCTGTTTATTTTTTTTTAAAGGTATACACAACTTTTGGATGTTGGATGTATTATCTGTTTGTGATGAAAGGAAAACCAGTATAGAAAGAAAAGGAATTATAAAATCTGAATTATATTTTTCCTATTATATTTTACTTTTTATTTTTATGAAAAGACCATCGGCGATATTTATTGAGTGAGTATTTTTTTTGTACATAAAATTGATTTATTAAAGTTTAAGCAATATCTATTAAATAAAATCTTTTTTAAATTAAAATTTTTATTAAGAAAACGTAAAAGAAACTCAAAAAATCCGATAATAAAAGATAAACTAGTCCAACGATATTAAGTAGTCCACTTTTTATGTTGCAATAAACTTTTTAGAAAATAAAGCATGAGAGCAATTTTTTTGTTGAGTAAATTATATGTAAATGATTCCACGAAGCCCCTAAATTGATTTCGTGGGCTACCGATTACCAAATATAGATCATAAATAGTACTGAAAATAGCTCAAAATTCCCAATTGGACTGCGAAATGTTCTTATACCATAAATGTGATTATGCGATTTGAAAATGCTGTATTTATTGTTGAAATAAGCATACAGAGATACGGTAAAGCACAAAATATACGTTCACATCAAGTTTCGAAATGGTGATTTACAGGTTGAACACACTGCACAGCGCACGTTTACTCGATAATCGATGTTTTCAAATACTCTTAGCAGTAGCAGCTTGTTGAAAGAGATTAATTATATGAATTACATTATATGAAAGTCAATATACGTTTATTCTTACAATAGCTTAAGAGATACAAATTCGTAGAGATAAAAACTCAATTCACCATAAGAAATAACCTTTTCTCTTCGGATATTTGTTTTGTAAAAAATTAAGAAATGACTCCTTGACTGTTATTCAAAAGCAACTTCTTATATCGGGTGTCCCAAAAATGAGCGACGTTATGAAAAGTCAATTAACGGGAGGCAATAGAAATGTACAGTTTTGCTGCGTTCTGCTTAGGAAACCAGGGAATTGACTCGCACTAAGTTACAAAATTAGTTACAAAGTTCGTCAACAGATGGCGCTGCTGACGGGAATAACTATAAAACATGTTTTCAAAATAACCACCATTTGCAACAAAGACATGGCGCAGTCCGAGGACAAAATTCGCAGATGCCCGAGCAAACATTTCAGTTGGAATGCTGAGCAAGATAAAGAATGCCGATCTGACTAGACGGAATGCGCAGAGAATAGCAGCGCCATCATAAGAAGTGCAAATTTAGGGCTTATTATTGGTAGAAATCACGGTCTATAGATATAAATGGTCATCGAGCTCCGCTGAAAAATGAAACTTAAGCTTCTAGCTCCCGATAGGACGGGAACTCCATTGAAAAGTGGCACTTCACAATCTGCCCAACTGCGTCTGCAGCGCGGCCCTACCGGGAGATAGAAACTTTACTTTCATTTTCAGTTTCAATGAAATAGTGTACATCTATCGTAGATCACGGTCAACCCTGGTGCGATGCACGTCAGAAGCTCGATGACCATTTATATCAGTGGATGGATGGATCATAATACTGTTCCTATTAACTAAGCAGCTGGTGGCCTTACAGTATAACAGAGGGACATCAGGAGTTCCAACTAGTTTCGCCATTTATTCCCTTGACAAAGCCGGGAATAAATGGCGAAACTAGTTGGAACTCCTGATGTCCCTCTGTTATGCTGTAAGGCCACCACATTTATATCTATAGGCCGTGATAGAATAACAACACCCTTCTTATGATAATGTAACAACGAGGCCAAGAAAAACACAACGCCTGGAAGCGGAAAAGTCACCTGACCATCGGGGTACTAGCAACAATCAAACCTTCATCATTTCCAACAAATGGAAAAACACTGATTGTTAACATCCAAGATTGAGACAATGAAAGTTGGATTGTTGCTAACAACCAGATGGTCAGGTGACTTTTCCGCTTCCAGGCCTTGTTATCTCGTCGGCCTCGTGTAACACTGTATGACGTTTCCGTGCGGAGGATTTCTCTCTAGGAGGTGTTGGTTGAGTAGAGGTGGTGTTGGTTGAGCAGATTTCTCTTTAGAATAACTTCAGTTTCTCTTTCAACGTGGATTAATACCAGCTTGAGCATGCGCGCTTCGTTTTTAATTCGTAGATCGCGGGACAAGGCTAAACTCTCTTGGTACTTTTAAAGCCACATTACACGAAGATGAAAAAGTTACAGAATAAAACTTTCGTTTTCTGATACAATATCAATGCCAGACATAAGGTAACATCTTGTGTAAATGCGCCATTAATATACGTGACATATGGAATATATATTTTACCAAGATAAAATATTTAAATAGCTTAAATTCTACAATCGGATTTCCTCAAAAACGCTTAATTCTTCAAGGTAACAATAGCTTTATTATTAATGCAATAATTACAAAGCAACATACTAAATAACGAGTACTTTGAAACAAAGAACGACTAAACTTGGATAGCAATGATAGAAGCCTAAAATTTTAAGTAAACAGCTGACACCTTTTTTCCAACCCATCTGGCCAATAGTTAGCAAATTTTTCAACATTCAAATTTTCATATCTCATATACACTATATTTACAAAAATATTCGGACATTAGTAAATACTGAATTGATCAAAGGATGCGGTTTACGCTACGTTCCACGGAAAATCTTTGCCAACGTCGACTATAAATAATGTCGTCAAGAGATGGAAGTAGGCATTGGTAACTCGCGGTTAGAACCCAAGTGACTCCTTGGCATTAAAAAAAAAACGGTGAAAGACTGTAAAGCATACATAATCCAATTATTGAAAGAGAATTGAAATGGAATAGCAGTCGGATGATAGAATAGACAAAGAAGGCGACCGTCTTGGGCCCGTAATTTTCGAGAGGGCCGACGATGGGTAAATTGTAAATAGATACGCGCTCAAAGCATATCAAAAGAGGACCCGAGCAAAGTTTTGTCTCGGACCCGATTGGAGGTTAATCTATCATTGCATTCCCACATAACGGTAAAGCAAAAGAAAAACGACCCATTACCATTTTTAACCAACCGGGTACAGGGCAACACTGTAGGACAGAAGAACCACGGATTATGTATTTTTCATTAACTGAGGACATTTCTATTCGTGAAGCATCATTTGGACTGATGCGTCTCTGGTCCTAGTCTATGAGTGACTGGAAAGCTGTTCTTTGATGTGATGAGTGGTGACTGTGTTCGTCTTATCGCTCCTTGAGTATGGATATTTAAGTTTTGTTAACTAACATGCACCATCAGGCTCGGACCCGAGAATTCAAGGAATATTTCTATCACATTTAACTCTCTCAATATAACCTGTAATGTTCATTACTAAGTGTCAACTTCTAATTAGATAGATATATAGATAGATAGAAGGTTGTCATAGATGTCACTATACATGATTACAGAAGGTTCTAAGACAAAGAAAGAGATACTAGAGCCATGTGTAAGGCTTTCTAGAGAAGCTTTGGATCCCACTTCCTTTTTATAGACAAAAAAGCTTCTCCATATAGGAATATCGAGGGATATTTTGAAAGTTATATTAGAGTATCTAGCAAGATCTCCGGATCTGAATCTTGCAGAATATGTTTGTTATAATGCATAGTGTCCTTTATTTTGCTCTTTAATAACTTTATGAAAGCGTATAATTAGTTCATATTATTAAGATAGATTAAATGTAAAAGACAAATTTTAATCAATGCAATATGCGTTTTCCCCAATAATAAAATTTTTCATTGTACAGACTTTAGATTCGTGGCCCATCTTCGTTGGCGCAAAAAATTCTTTGTTAACTGCATCCATGACTTCATTACAGAAGGTAAGTAATTATCAGCGATTAAAATATTTACATTATTAAACACACTAATGGTCTCTAAGCAATTTACACTATCAAATTTCATCAATAGCTTATTTCTTTGGTTTAAAAAGATACATTAATAACATGACTGTTTCATTTTTATTAACATTTTACAGGAAGGTGCTTGGTTATAAATAAACTGGCCCTAGTTTAAGCCTTCTAGAGCTCGAATTCACAATCGATGCTATCCAAAATTGGAAAGCTATAGAGCATAAAGATGATGATGGCATAGAGCCTAACTAACAGAGATTGACGTTGGTCCGTGAGGAGAGGAGCTGCAACGAGCGGTGGAATTGACTGTCAGTACTATGACGATTGGTTAGGAGCTTTGTTCTAAGTTACTCCCATAAGCCAAAGATACTGTCAACACGAAACGAGGTCTATGCCGCTGAAATGAGGTGACATGGAGTATGTTGTTCCCTCAGTAAAGTTAGGCGATGGCAATATAATGCTGTTAATCGTGGTTCGTTCATTTCCATTGGTCGTGATCGATAGAACCATGAACTCCCAATGCTGTGTGGACATTCTGGACAATGCGACATTTGCTACATTACTGAAAGCGGATCCATGAAGAACCGATAACAACATGAGGTGGCCAAAAAAGTCTATCCACGTTACACAATTTTTTTTTACCAATTTTTGGCCATTCTGTACGGGGAAATGCAGAAATATTTTAAATATCGTGTATTGAACCGCCTTCAAATAGTGGCCAGCAGGCATAATGCACTTGTCTCAACATCTATTCCATTGCTTTACAAAAATTTTTATATTCGTCTGAAATGATGCTGTTTAGTGCCTTCAGGTCTTTTTTTTTATCGTACTGCCTCTTTTAGTACTTCAAAATAGTAATGTTGGTTCGCTATAGTCCCCTGAGGAACAAGTTCATGGTGAACGATCCTTTAATACCGAAAAAAACAAATCAACGTTGTCTTCACGCTGGAACTAACTTGCCTTGCTTTCTTCGGTCTTGGTGATGAAGTCTTCCACTGGCTACTTCTAGATTGTTACTTCGTTGCTAGGTCGTACCTTTAACAACACGATTGGCCGCCTGTGAAAAATTTAACAGAAATTCTAAATCACTTTCTAACTATTCTTTTGACAGACACCCACACGGTTAGCTCTCTGGCTGTCGGAAAGCATACGCGGAACAAATTTAGCCGCGACACGTTTTATCTTCAAATCTTCAGACAAAATTTGTTGGCATGAGCTCCAAGTTATTTTAGTTACTTGCTGTAATTCATCATCGATTGATTATACTATTGATTAGACGTGATCGCATCTCGGACTTTTTGGTTGCTTTGGTCTTGTTCTGGACATCGAGAGACATTATCGTTAATTTTAGGTTCCCGTGGTACATCTTCCCACAAACCGCACTTTGAAGGACAGTATTATCTAGCTGAAAGCTCTATTCCTAAGCTGAAAGAAAATCTATTGGATGAATTAGAATGTCGAGTGTGAACAATCATTGAGCTTAGAAGAAGTGGGCGAATATACCAACATTATGCTTCCACAACTACTGATGTTATTACGGCAAAGGATATCTCTCAAGATATTAGAATTATTATAAATATAGAATGTCATCACTCATTTCAAATTAACATAATTTACTTGCATGAAAAGCTCTTTAATTTTCTAAAAGATCACTTAAAATATCTTTTCACCAATCTCTAAAAAAGCGTTAATTATCTATTACAGATATGCACAGAGGATAAACTGTATTATTTATCATTTCGAGATGCTTTTTACCGATCGAACTACCCTACTTATTTCGTAATAGTCATAACAATTGGATTAGTAAGTATAATAAGATAACATTAAATGAAATTCACGTTCTTATAACTTTAGTTAGATGCTCTAAATATTTCCCACCCGTTTTTCAAAGCTATGATCCATTTATAATTACAGTGTTTGATTTATTTGGAGTTAATGTTCCTCTTTAGTGTCATTCTACATGATATACACAATAGCCCGGAATTTTTCCAACGTAAGTTTGTAGATGTTATTGGATGCCAAGTACCCGTGTCTTGGCTCCTTGGTTATTTAGTAATTTTTCAAAATTCTTTTTCAGAAGTCAATAAGGTACTCTTTGCCATCTTACTTATCGGTTCTGTCTCCAACGCGTTGCTGGTAAATAAGACATTGTCAATAGTTTTTGTCAAAAGATTGTTGATAAATATTATTATTAACACATATATTCTTTCAATTATTACAGGAAGGAGTAACGACGGATTTCATTGGAACAATTGTCATTGCGATTTATTTAATTATCGAAAGTTTCTAATTTACTTCCGATAATAATAAAAATCTTCTCATCTATCACTGTGTAAAGATAACGACCAGTTAACAACCATAAAGAGAACAAAAGAAATAATTAAACAGAAGAACCTTAACAATAAGGGATCTTCCAAACTTGGCGAAAACAACTAATAATTTCATATGGAGATTCATCTTGAAGAAGCGGTATGATGAGAGGACGTAATCCGGCAATTTATGGAAAACTTGATTGACATTATTTATTAAAAAGTGAAACTAATTATAATCTAGATAACATGTATTTGAAATATATAAATAACTATCATAATCTAAAAGTTATTTAATAACAATCACCATTCATTTTCTTACATAAGGCTGATCTGGACTAATCCGACCAAATTTTAAAAATATGGACTTACTGTATTTCAAATCAAAATTTAAACATTACTCCAATGTTTATCAGACTAAATTCTGTAATGGAACAAACCAGTACTATATCTCTGATGAAAAGCAACTAATATAATAAAGAAATTCTCTCCAGTTCTTTAACTTGTATTCTTATACTTTCTCAAGTGCTGTTGGGCTTTATCGACTTTTTACCTGTTTCGTATTTTAATTTCAGTTTATCGTTTTCTGAATATTAATTAAACGACAGGTTTAATCCACACACAAAAATTCTCCTTTATAAAAATTATATAACAAAATAAATTAAAGTATAAAATGAATTACACCAAATGTAGTTTCTCATTTCTTGAAGTGATGAGTTTTGTGGGAATGAGTCAGATGTTGAAGTAAAAATACTGCAGAGATTGGAGTTGAAGAAATTGTAGAGAATTAAAAACCAAAGAGCTCGAAAGCACTATACTCTGTCCGACGAAAGTTTGACAGGGCATGTCCAGTTAAATTTCAGTTTTCAATTGTTTAGGCATTGTTGCAAAATAAAATTAACAATGTCTGACAATTAAAACTGGAAATTTAATTGGACACGCTCATTCAAACTTTCGTTGGATAGAGTATAAATACTGAAGAATGAAGAATGCTGCAGAATGAAATATGAAGAATCAATGATTTGAAGATCGTGACAGTTAAAAATTATTTTCTTGTTGAAACAATGTCGAACTCGAATAATGAATGGAATCTTGAAGGGATGATGATATTTAGAAAATGTCTAGAAAATTTTTTTTGGAGATTGTCCAAAATAATTTAAGGATTTAAAAACGTTTTCGAGAGATTACGCTCATTTACAATTATTGAAGTTTGAAATTTTTAATTGTATACAGAGTAGTAATAAAAGATAAAACAATGAAATTATTTGCGATTGTTCAGTATTTGTAATTATGTTTTGTTGTATTTAAAAAATTTTTAGTAACTTATTTTCCCAAAAACCTCATCACTTTTGGTGTAATTTATTTTACCTATGTGTATTATTTTAATATTTGATTCTGGGCGCTATGTTATTAACAATGGTATTAATGTTATTAATCATTAACAATGGTACTCCTGAGCTTCATTTTGGACGTTAATTCCTAGCAAATGTTAATAGTTATCGCAACTCTTATATCGAGGAATTATAATTGTGAGCAACTATAGCAGGCCAACAATGGAGAGTACACGTCTAAACAAAAGATTTACCACTTTCTTGAATGATAATAATTATACAGGCCAATGAAGTAGAAACAATGTGAAAATTATGTAAATTTTTATTAATTCGTTTTTATGCGAAATAGTTTGAGGTCATGTGACTCAAGCGTTTATTTATCACCTATTTAAGATGTTGGGTTAGTCTATCATAGATTTGATCAGCATCAGGGAAAAAGGAGTCATCTATTTAAAATGTTTGAATTGCAGTATTTTTTTTTTATTTTCTCCATTTTCCGCAATGTACAAATCGGCTCTCAATAAGGGATTGGAATATTTGTTAGTTATATTGAGCGTTCTTTATACTGAGGAGGTAATTGTCCCAAACCGTGCGAACATTGTACAAATGAACTGTTAATGCTGGAACAAACGTAAATGGTAAGCTACTTTTGGACTATCTTTGGTCTATGGGTTGCGAATTGGATAAATTATCCAATATAAACATCTTCTGTTTTTGACTTAGAAATTTTTTTTATCCATAAACTTCAAGTAAGACTCCCATTCAGTTCTGACAATCCAGGCTTTAAGGTTGGTTGTGTATTTCAAAGAGAGCGATTTGACATTCTTGAAGGAGCGAGGATTTATTGATTTACCAATATTCAATACAGGTAACTTTTTGTTGGTTTCTGCGTCCAATCGACAATTTGCTTCTCAGTAACATTGCAGATTCGCCTTTAACCCCAGAAATGAATAGACTCGAATTTCCAGAGCCAACCAGTACTAGCGGAAAATCTAGTTACACACGGTTATTGTAAACGTCTTGGCACCCTTCATCAAAACTAGAGTAGATACGGGAAAACTTTTGGTTTTAACCACTTTGAGCACAGAATAACACTTTGAACCATTTAAGGCATACCATTTTCACATTGGCATTTGCTTCTTCGTACTTTTTCTGGTGTTTATAAATTTCAGAAAGATAGATTTGTCATTATAGCACTGATTAGGAGCTTCGTCTTTATATCAATGAAAATACTGTATACTATCACGTGGATTTCGGCAGAGATGTCGATCAGCGAGAATGAAAGAAGCTGATGACGCGAAGAGATTACGTCAGGAAATGAGAGCCGCTCCGAAAGCGACACGTGAAGGAAAGAAAAAAGGAGATCGGAGTGGATCGCGGCAGCAGCAAGGACGGTCGATCCGGAGTACGAGACAGCCCAAAAGTGAAAGCGCATGCTAAGCCAAGGAAGCATGTCTGGCGTCGAGAAAGAAATGACGAGCATTTCTGCATGAACGAAACGCCGGCAGGAAAGTCTTCTCAAGGCGGACGCTTCGACGGCGAGCAGGTGAAAACAGCCGGCGGGCGAGAGAGCGGCCCTCGTCAACCGTTAGGAAACGAACGGGAACCCATCTTCTCGGCATATCTGGACGACCCATATCGGCTTCGAATGGCAGAGTCGTCTCTCAAGGGCTATCGAACGGATTATTGCTGAGCTACACGACGACATACACCAGGAAAGCGACCTCGAAAAGAGCGAGAGAGTTTTGCCAGCATCCCCCGCACCACCGTCAGTAAATGGATCGTGCCCGACGGGAGAGAGCGAAACGCAATTCTTCGGCTGATTTTCTCCAGGTATGAACTTTCTCTGGTGAATTATGAAATAGACAATTTAATCGCAGCAAGAGCGGTGTCCAACCTCACGGTATTAGCAACGGAGATTGGAGCGACGCAAATTGAGCTTTGACAAGTTGCGTTTACATACGACGCAACAGGACTTGCTATCGGAGATTCGGTTCTCGGGGTCTATCCCTTTTCTCTTGGCGCATATTTCCTGAGAGGAGCCGGGGGATTGATCCCACAGTTTCGTAGATCTGAGCCACGCCTCAGTCATGAACTTAATTAACGTAATTAATTAGCCCAGGCATCTAAGTGCCGTTAGTTCCATGCATCATGCAATTGCAGCCGTCTTTGCAATAACTTTATTTAACAATTCAAAGCACGGAGGAGTATATACGGGACGTTTATTTATCCAATGTTTTGCCAGTGTCCTATATGGTTCGACATGTACAAGTCGTCCATAGTTATTTTGATGTTTTCATTGTAGCAGCGGCGTTCGTGTGTTCAGGCAAATTTTTGACGGAGCGCCTCACGTCACCCCATCAGCGTTATGTCGTAAGAGCAGGAAAAGATATCGGGAGCAGATTTATCTACAATTCCTACCTTAGCAGTTCGGCTAGCGACAGCTTTTTCAGGGGTCAACGTGCAAGTGATTGCGGATCACGTTCTGACATTGTGTGCTGCGTCATATTGGCTAGATCATTGCTAATATTCATCGTTATGTGCATGATGATTCGTTTTGTGTGTGTCCAGCTGGATTAAAGTGATTTTTCAAGGCGTATTATTTTAGTGCTATACATATGTGAGATTTTTAAGAGTCCTGATCTCTTATTGGTGCTTCAAGTGCTCTGAGGCAAAGCCAAGAGCAATGTATTGTGTCTGCATGTTCTTTTGTGCAATTTTCTATGCTCCTAAGCCTAGAGAGCTAAGTGTCTTATAATTTTATTGTCATATGCGTGAATCGCAAAGGTGCAGTTTTTTTATTCTGTGAATGTTCAGCGAATAATATGTGATTCATTATTAGCTGTTCCACAAGTGTATTGCAAGCTACGTCTTCGTCATCGTCTCGACTAGATTTCGTCGAACAACAGAGTGCGTCATTTACTACGCGCTACTTTATCCAACTCATCACATTATCTTCCGCCATATTCTACAATAGTGTCCAGTCGTCTCGGTGAGTTAACTAGCC
Source organism: Rhysida immarginata (assembly GCA_023313115.1). NCBI lineage: Eukaryota > Metazoa > Arthropoda > Chilopoda > Scolopendromorpha > Scolopendridae > Rhysida > Rhysida immarginata. The sequence goes on from JAHWFO010020078.1 coordinate 870,616, forward strand.
TCGTCATTTTCATTCTACGGTGGGTGACCTCTACTACTTTGGACCTCAACTGAACTTTGATTTATATCTCAGTGTTTTGACTACCAATTGTTACACACGAGATCCTGTCCTCGCCTCTATGTACCTGCATTCGCAGTTGCTCAGTCGTTTGGACATTAATATATATTCTCCTCTATGTTGGTCTAGCGTGATAAAAGTTTAATACTTGGAATTCAAAGACTTCATTCAGTTTTGACTCCTACCCCGGACCCAGCTACAATTCGACAAGTCAACGGATTGCGTTAGAACTTTGGGCTCTTCATTTAAGATAAAAAGAAGAACTTTGATTTTTTGGTTAACAATTTATCTTCCACTGTCTATTTACAATAGTCATTTTCTTTTTGTGTTTTGTTTCCGTATGTGGCAGCGCCACCTTACGAGAATTAGCAGAATTTGCGAACCAATAAAACTTTATCTTTTTTTACATTCACGTTCCTAGTCTCTTGTTCATTACTCTGCAGAAATCCACATGACATATACAGCCACGACCTACAGGATACTGAGGATCTGCTCATTTAGCTGATTTCCATTGTTGTTTCAGGCAGACAGAACTCTTTAAAATTTCCCGATCACCCTCTATCGGAAAAGTTCAAGCATTTTTTGTACCTGACTTGAAAAATATTCTTTTAAATAAAATGTTATTTTATTTTCACAAAAATTATTCAATTAAATATTTTCGATAATATTAAAATTTTATAACAATATTCAACATTTACTCAAGATATTATGACATTTCTAACCGTAGCCTACAATCCGCTATCACTGTAGGCTATGTTTCTAATTTTACAGTGAATTTCCTTTTTTTTTTCGTCTAAATATTGAGAATTAATATTTTTGATCGGAAATTTTTTTCTGCGAATATAAATTATATAATTGCATTCAGAATTGTTGTTTCAGGTAGAAAAAATGTTTGAAATTTCCCGATAGAGGGTAATAATACACGGGAAATTTTAAACTGCCTGAAACAACAATGGAACACAGCTAAATGAACAGGTCGTTGGTATGCGGTAGGTCGTGATAAAGCATAAGTGTGTATAGTAATATATATATATATACCATTATAACAACCCGTTTAGGCTAGCTACCTTCAAATCGGAGTTTCATAGGCATTTCTTCCGATATGTTGAAAAGAGTTTTGAAACCGAAAGTAAAAGTTAAAGAAACCAGTCGTGTCATGGCAATGATTGCTATTGCCTACCGAATTGCCGTTCGTTATACAAATAGTCACCTAGGATTTTTAGATAATGAGAGGGACCATCCGAACAGTTCATTAAATCGAGCGTTTCGTTTTGCAGAGTCGACTGTGTTTTACAATTTCTTGGTGTATCATAAGGAAAAATGAAATGAAAAATTCTGTGACCTGGGAATTGCCTTTTATCTGCACTGATCAACATTAAACGATTCTCTCCAGTTTGTTTATTCATCAAGTGCCTGGATAATGTTTTTTTGCTATAGTTGGAATTTGCAAGATTCAGCAATCCTAACCAGGAAAACGAGGACTTTTTTTTGGACGATACTATGCTATTTAAGCCTAAAAAGAAGACATAAAATTGTCAAGCATTGTAAAATTAAATCCTGAATGAAAACCTATTTAATCCAAATGCACAACAATGTCACAGGTTTTACAACAATACCTTTATATTATCAATATATTTTAAGAGCCAACAGTCATAAATGGAAACTTGGTTAAAAAGGTGGATTTCATAGAGGATGTTTAAATCAAGGAAACAATAATAGTGAAGAACTTTTTTGAGCATTCGCCAAAGAATATTCTAGGTAATCCATAACAAATTTTAGGTAATATTTTATATATAAGTTGTAAAGGCGAATCTTCAAAGTAAACACCTGTAAAGGCTTAGATTTATAACGAGTGACATAAGCCAAAAGCCATACGTCGTTTACAACTTTTGAACAATTTTCTCGACATAATAAACATAATGCTTAAAACGATTATTATAGGAGAGCATAGTAAACATTTTTATCGAGAATCGATTCTCTGAACTTGTGGTTTACAATTTCAGATTGAAAATTACGGAAGACATCTGTAACATATAACATCCTCTAAACATATAATGAAAATTCTGTGTATGGATAAATTTTGTGTTTCCTGTACCCTCCAAAGTGCCATCAGAACTGCTCTCTGCATGACGATAGTAATTGAAATAGAACCATTACAATATACTTTTAAAAATTCTTTTTTTACATAGTTGCTGACAGAAGCTATTCAATTTTATGTATACTTCCACAAATAAATTCTCTTGATATGTCATTAATATTGAGTCTGTATTAACCATTTTAAGTAAATATAATGCTTTTGTATAGGGATTTCTGAATGGTCTGTACAAACATTCGGGATATGAAAACGAGCAGAAAATACCATAGACGAAATTAACATTAAAGCGTATAGGAGTTGAAAACTATATGATTTATTTCTATACTTGTTGTCAATGGCAAATGCCATAACAAAGGCATAACAAGTAAAGTGGCTTCTGGTTCTTTCTCGTAACTCTTCTTCTATTACAGGACACCTTCAAGCCGTTATAACTCTAGAAAGAAGCGTTTACAACACCATGATCATATGGCATTCTCTGCTTGTTTTAATCTCTCTGGAACATATCCTAAAGTTGTACAGACTATTCAGAAACACATTGAATATGAATATATAAGATTAAATTTTAAAGCAAATTTAACATTCTCCGAATTTTTCATTATTGCTACAGATTCTGACTTTATATGGCCTGGCAGTTGTTGTATTCTATACAGTCTACATATCTGACTCATCGACACGGAAAAGACGACTACTTGGTATATACTATAATTGTAAGTTCTTCATTAAAATTTATATAGTGCATAAAACTGGTATTATAAAATTCGTCATTGAAATGTGAAATATTGTTCTCTTCTCTATTTAGATACGATTATAGACTTATCTCTTCAGTATGGGCTAGTAATTCTAGGAATAGTTTCCATCATCTGCTTTATTATTACATTGCATAAGGTAAAGTTACAATAAAAAAGTTAATACACAATGAAATCCATATATATCATATTTTTTCTTTTCTAGGACAGCTCAAAACTTGTCTTGATAGCAACAATTATTCATCTCATTTATGTAGTAGCTAACATTATTTTCCTCGTCTACGTTACAGTGCTAGTGGTAATTATTTTCTGGAGAAAGTATGAAATTTTGAGATTTACATAAGAAAATATCATTATTTTAGTTTTCACAAAATTGACTATAACTTTCTTACTATATTCTTAAAGGTATTTTATTCAGAGAAGGATCTTGCATTTAACCAAATCTTCGTTAATAATCATAATTCTGCTCATATAATAATACTTGGTATCTTATGGATGTTTATGGTAGGTACAGAAAACTTCACTTACCAACATGTATGGAAATGACGGCATTCTGCTCATCAGTAAATTGGTTCTAACGTCTTAAAGATATTACTACAGAGTCCGATAAAAAATGTTAACACAGAACGGCCAGACGTTTATCTTCCATACAATGGAACTGATGAATTTTTTCCAACAAGAATGATACACGATAGCGTGTATCTCAGAAAACCGACAACACTGACGGCCCTTCGGTGAAAATTATAGAATCGGCATGTGCACACTTTGCTAGCAGTTCGCAGTTTGAAAGCTAATAAAAAACACCTTGTAATTGTAGAGGACCAAAGTAACTTGCATTCATCTGGTAATGTCTGAATAAGTTTAGTATATTTATACACATTCTCTTTGGCTGAAATGCATATACGTTTTTTGGCGGACTCTGTATATTCGTAGCGTCTGGATTTCAATATCATCTCAACCAAATCAACACAAAACCAAATCAACAAATTTCTTAAGTCTCATTTTGACTATTTTAAGTTGAGATGTGCATTTTATAATTAGTCTTAAATCATACAAGTTAAATCACTCTTGTTTAAATACAAAATGTAGCTTCTAGGTTTAAAAAGGAGAAATGAAATTTCATTTTTCTTTATCCCATTTCAGATCTATGTAAACTTTGGCTGTTGGATGTATTATCGTTTCCTTAAATTTGATATGCAGATGTGAAAAATCGACAAGAGGATCTCTAACACTTGCTAATTGTTTCCTTTCAAAATTGTAATATCATATGCATGCTAGTTTTAAATAAAATGTAATTTAATAATGTATTAAAATACACTATTTGAAAGCATGTTGATTTTATTATTTTAACAGAATAATACATTTTCACATTTTAGAAATAAGCACCAGTTTATTTTATATTACTGAATGCACCACAATTTTTTCTCCATCCCCAACAATGGTACGAATGCGAAACTTGAGATATGCATTCTTTGAAGTGTTTTGGAGTGCGCGCGCAAAGTTTCCGTTTCTTCCGATAGATAGCGTACGTGCAGCAATGGAACAACATGGCGTCTGTAAGTGATGTACGTTACAAACAGCGTGTCTTTATTGAATTTTTCACTGCGGAGCAAGAAACGATTGGAAACATTCACAAACGTTTATGTGCAGTTTATGAAGCATCAGCATTCGACAGAAGTACGGTTAGTCGCTGGGCACGGAGGGTGAGGCCATCAGAAAGCGGTTCGGCGGAGTTCCAAGATTTGCCGCGGTCGGGGCGGCCATCCTCGGTTGTCACACCTGACGTGCTGATGCGATCATTCGTCAGGACCGACGCAAAACGACTCGGCAGTTGGCGCTGGAGCTGTCAATCAGCAAAGGAAGTGTGGGTGAAATCATTCGTGCTCTTGATTACACAAAAACGTGTTCACCATGAATTCCGCGCTATCTTACGGAGGAACATAAAGCTCTGAGAAAAAACATTTTTTCTGAGTTGCTGCAATGTTCTGAAGCTGAGGGGGGAGCCTTCTTGTCCCGGATTGTGACAGCTGATGAAATTTTAGTGCATCATTTTGAGCCCGAAACAAATCGACAATCGATGGAATGGCGTCATCCGTATTCTCCACAGAAGAAAAAATTCAAAGCAACTGCTTCTGCTGCTAAGATTATGATCACTGTGTTTTCGGACTGTGATGATGTCATACTCTTTGATGTGATGTCAAGAGGCAGCACCATTAATTCTGAGGCTTATGTGAACACATTAACCAAACTCAAGAAGCGCTTCCATCGACTTGGACGCCTTAACAACCCAGCTGATTGTTTGTTTCAACACGTTAACGCTCGCCCTCATGTCAGTTTGAGGACGTCGGAACACATCACGAAACAGGGTTGGACAGTTTACCCCATCCAGCCTACAGCCCTGACCTAGCGCCCTCAGACTTTCACTTGTTTGGGCCATTGAAGATTGCCATTCGTGGAAGACATTTTGAGGATGACGAAGAGGTGATCCGCACAGTGAAGACATGGCTGCGTGAACAGAACAAGAACTGGTTCCGACAAGGCATACAGCCCTTATGTCTCGCTGGAGGAAGGCCATAGAACGGTACGGAGATTATGTGGAAAATAGGGAGTGTATAGAAGAAACATCATGCTTTCGTGTGTAATAGTTTCATTGTGTTCAATAAATAATTGTTGAAGAAAAAAATTGTGGTGCATTACTTTCTGGGCTACCCTCGTAGTATTAAACCAGGTTAAAAATGCTTGCTACAAGTATATTAGGAACCCCCCCCCTAATATTGCGCTAAATCTAAGAGATTTAATTTAACCTAATTCAAGCCAGGGTTTCCAATTTAGCGCATTTATTTGATAGGAATATTTATTGTTGAATATTGTTATAATACAAAAATAAACAATTTACAACAATTGAAACTTTGGACATGAAAAGCGCTAAATTGGCAACACCAGGTCAACCCCCTTAAAAAGTAAAGTCGGATACAATGGCGATAGTATTTCACTGTCTCCAGCTATATTTGCATTTACACTATTTATACAATACGTTTAATTCTTCGCTTCTTAAGATTCCAAATTATTTGATAAATCGGCCAACTTCGCCTTTTTTAGAAGTTTAATTATCCCAATCAAACAGTTTCGGGGGGAAAACCCATTTATAAAATTGTACAATTCATATAAGTAAAGCAAAGATAAGATAGTAATTTAATATTGTCTCCATTTTAGATTTTAACAATCAGTGTTTTTTCCTTTTTTTGGAAACAATGAAGGTTGGATTGCTGCTCAGACTACTATGGTCAGCCAACACCTCCTGAAGAGAAGGCCTGCTCGCAGAAACATAAAAACTTGTCATACATTGTTACATCATCATAAAAAGTCACAATTTAGGGCTTATTATTGGTAGAAAAACGAAGTAAGATCTGATTAGTTGGGAACAATTTGACCACCCTCTTTACAGTCCGGACCTCGCGTCCAGTGGCTACCACTTGTTTCGGGAGCTAAAGGAAATCATCGGCAGCCTGCATTTCAGCGACGATGAACAAGTGAAAACTGCGTGACTTTCTTCACCGGCGGCAGCTTCTATGAAGTGATCATGCGAAAGTACATTGAGCGCTATGACAAGTGCTTAAATAAACTTGGAAACTATGTGGAAAAATAGTTAAAGGTATATAGAATTCGGTAAGGAAAAATTGAAAATATATATGGTAGTTTTGTTTTTATTGCAAAACGGACCTTACTTTACGAATAACCCTCATATATGTTGCCATATGTTGTCATAGTTCTAAAGACCACGCGATTGCTATTCCCATAGGGCGTAACAGAAAGGTTCATTACATTTCAAAAATCTATATTTAAAAAAAAAAAAAAATGAAGATACAGAGATGGACGACATATTGAAATGTTTGTAATAATCTGAAGTTTTGTTTATAAGTGTTCTATGTGTCCACCTCCTGCTGCATGGCACACATCTAGGCAATAATCAAATTCCTTCAATACCTGCTAAAGGATATCTGGAGTCACTTCACGAATGGCGGCTGTTATGAGAGTTTTTAGTTCCTCCAGATTTGCAGGAAAGGAGGCACAAAACCACGATCTTTTACGTATCCCCACAAGAAGAACTCACAAACAGTTGGTCTGGGGAACGAGGTGGCCACAAAAAAAGGCTATGTTGTGCGTTCGCCATCTTGACAGTAATTGATGGGCCCTCCCTACATGTTCCAGAAGCACCCTAGAGATCACTACAGGCACTGAATGAAAACTTGACGTTTCCCTCTTTCATATGGTGTGCAGTTCATTGACCTGGGACCAATGGTTGCCGAGCTATTTATGACTGAAATGCGATGAACCTTCATGTTACACCTGTATATGATGGTTATTTCCTACATCGCAAAAAAAAACCGCAGTAAAACCTCCAGATGGCGTCCACATGCTGCAAAGCACGTTATAGACAAAATTGCCGAATAAGGCCCAGACGGGGAGCAACGGAATTCAGAGGTGGAAGGTGGTAAGATTTTTTAACTTCGAATGAGGGGTTATAAAAGTGTCTTCTGAATAAAATACGATTTTCAGTTGACAGAGCGCTTTGTCATCAGCTAACAAGCATTAATGATGACAAAGCATGTACAAAGCTAAAGGGGCTGGGGGGGGGGGGGGCAACAATCAGTCTCAGCCTGTATAGAGTATTGTTTGCCCTCCATAGCCACCCCAGTACTTGACCCAGAACACCCCAAGCAAGGAACACTATCTTCCGCCACTGTTGCTCCTTCTGACTTTCATCTGTTTTGTCCCAAGAAAAGGTTTGATTCTGACGAGGATGTGAAATCGACCTCCGCAAATTGCTTTACAACCAGAAATCGGTCTTTTACGCAGATGATATAATCGAATTGTTGCCAGGATGTGACTAGGCTCGATGGGAGCGACTAGATCCATTCGTTGAAAATAGATAAACTCTGTATAGTTTCATTATCTTTATTATCAACTAGCAAAGGTACCCGGCGTTGCCCGGGATAATTTCACATGGATGTAAACAGAACAATCTCAAAAAATTAAATTAAATTTTGCAATATCTTAAAAATAAACACATGAAAATGCTTAGAATTAATACAGTAAAAATTCTTAATGAAAATTCGAAAAAAATCTTTTTAAAGGCTCACAATGGCTGGACCTCTCCAATAATTTCTTACTCACGTAATCTTACCTTAGATGTATACTTAGTGTTGTTGCAATTTCCACTCTTCTCTCGATGTGTTGAAGCAAAATTTGGCCATTCATCACTTTGTGCAGTCTAGCGGTCGCGGATTCTTCTATTTACTTGCTTCCCATTTGCTCAATACATCACGGAGCTAAAGGAGTGCTTCTACTGTCGTCTTTCCACTCTTTCTCAATAGTCTGCTAACTCTTCATTATCTCCATTTACTGATCATTTTTAAAGATTTTCAAGAAATTGTTAAGTACTAAGAACTCTCTTTTCTAAGAAAAGCCTGAATAACTGGAATTCTATGCAGTGTTACAAATTGAAACTTATCCATATTGCATTGTTATAATTCTTGGAAAGGACTGCTTTATCATTGCATCATCATTTTGAGCTCATTGTTATTGGTGAATTGCGTGTTGAAACCATTGTTGATACCTATTGTTGCACAAACTTTTATTTGCATTGTTGGTCATGCGATATTTCTCATTAATATGCCCTGCTATAACCATGAATATCGATTTTTTATCAATAATTATTATTTTTTCGAAATCTGAAGTAGACAGTGACCTTCCTCATGCTTTGAAGGTCATGTATGCGAAATTTCATCAAGATCGGAATAAAACTGTAGATTTGTATAAAAAACGTACAGACCCACCCACAGACAGACCCACAGACCCACAAACATCCATCTTTATATATATAGATGTTCAGTTATGCCAAAAAATGATATTATGAGTTACTTGTTGAAATGCCTCATACATCTATACATGTCCTACCTAAGAAAAACCGGCCGTGTCAATAGTTATTCATTATCACAATAAAAATTAAATATTGTACAGTGATTGGAACTGGGCATATAAATCGGATGCACCAGCGCTATGTTCACGCAGTCTTATATGTAATCCCAATTTCCTGCAATGAAGATGACTTGGATCCTTACATCTTCAAATTAATGATGAATTTGAGTCTGTACAGTCTTTTTCACTTGGGATCCGTTCAAAACCCCCACCACACAAAACCCCCAGGCATAAAACCCGCCGGTAAAAAAAAACCCAGGCACAAAACCCCCAGCCTTAAAGTGCAAGGGAGGGAAAAAACCCCAGAGTAAAAGCACTGATTGAGTTTTTTCTTCTTATAAGTTTGATCAATATTAATAATGTAACAATGTAAAACAATTTTATTTATTTATTTATTGAAAATTCTATACAATAATAATAATAATATTAATAATGATGATGATGAAGATGTATGTAGCAATTTCTTTTTATTAATTTTCAAAATTAAATTTGATATAATTATTAATAAAAACGAACAAAATAATTAAACAGAACTAAAAAGTACATTAGAGATGCAGAGATTTTCAGCTATGTAAATTGATTGTAATCATTTTCAAATTCATTAAAGTTCCGTCTTTACAATGTCCGTCCGTCTGTCTGTCCGTCCGTTCGTCCCCTTCATAATTTCCGCATTTTTTGA
>JAHWFO010020078.1:895171-982541 GCA_023313115.1 Rhysida immarginata
ATTGCTCTCTGCGCAACATCAGGAACTCACGGAGCCATCTAATGTTGTGGAAACATTCTACCAGTCACAGCTTCCTTGAAACATATGACATTTTATGATACCATCCCTTAGCTCTGAGAAAAAAAATAGTTGCCATGACTTATGCCCCAACCCTCGTATTTTTAGCAGTTATTCAAATAAAAATTAAAGTTTGATTATAAATTAGTTTATAGCTTCTATACACTCCCTTAACTACAGTTTAGAATGATTAAGTTTTAGAATGGTTCACTACATTTGATCTCTTCGAAACAATTGAAAGTGCTGTGAATGAAATAAGACACATTTTGGAAGTGTTCTACATGACCATTGACAATTGTTTAGAAGATTAATATTTGGTTGGATCTCCTATTTGGACTATTTTGGTTGGATATTAATAACTGCTTTGTGTCTAGCTGGGAGTGATGTAACAAGTTCTTCACATATATCTGGTGGTATTTCTTTCCAACATGATTTCACACTTTCCTTCAGTTGATGGAGGTTTTTGGCTTTTGCTTTTTAATAGATTTTTTCACAGACACCAAGCACCAGATTTTCTGTTAGATGGTCATTCTAGATGCTAGATTCTTTTCTTCAAACCACTTGTTTACTTTGTTTGCGCGATGGCCATTGTCATCTTGGAAGGTGAATTCCTCATCACGGAGATTAAGCTTGGAATTAAGCTAAATTTATTAGTTACCTCCCTAAGCACTTCACATTTGAATGTTCAACATGCAAATCAAGAAATTACCAAAACTTACCATGAAGAAAAGCAAATAAAAGGCATGTGTCAGCATGCAGAAGACAGAACAATTATGATTAACTTTGGAAAAAAATTAGTTATGCACTGTGGTTGTTTGTAAATTACAAATAATTGTGATTGTTGGTGATCCGTTCATCAGATTTTGGAAATTTTTTTTTGTTTGGAATTCCAGAAGTCTTCAACTGGAATCTTTCGTGTATCTGTTACGGTTTTTAAGATAGGATTTGAATGTGGCCTAATTTGCATATTTGGGATGATGAAAAGTGCACCATGGGATAGGTCACCCACAACTTCCTATACATTGAATTCATCAAAATTGACATATCTGCTTCGGTTACGAAAATAAAAGGGGGGGGGTCTCATTTTTGTATCCACCCTATATACCTTCAAAACATGAAGAACGTGATGCTGATCGCCGGAAAGCCATTCTGGAATTATAAAAGCGTACAACCCTTACTAGCATTGAGAAGTGTAAAATTTTTAACTTAAAGCCGAAATTTTTGCCTAAATCTCTTTTAGGAAGCTCCCTTCATTGGTTTGACAAAGGGAGAGAGAAAAAATTTATTAAAAACTCAACTTTCAAAATGAACACCCCTCACGAAATTTCCAAAATGTGATCCATTTTACGCAGAAGGCATCAATTGTTTCGAAGATATTAAAGATAGTGAATTATTCAAAACTTTTGTTTGGGGGATGTAGCATTGAATGTTAAATCGTTTGCTATTGGCTAATCTTCGCATTCTTTTCGAACACATCAATGAACAAAAAAATTGTTCTTTTCAGGAATCCGTTAGGTTGGCATTCTATACAGCTTTGCTCTTCACAATTTACGTGCTGTCCAACGTGGCATTTATTATTTACTTCTTGGTTTTATATGTAAGTAGAAATACGTGAAATAGATAAGATAGGTTATAAATAAGTAAGGATAATCCCTATATTCTTATTTTAGCGAATACGTGCAAACGGAAAATTATACAATTTTACTGTTCTTAACTTTCATGCTCCATATTAACTCTAGTAAATGCATTATTAAAAACTAAAAAAATATTACAATTATTGACAGCATTTTGGAAACTGTTTTTCTTCTTTCTAGCTTTTATATAAAGATGAGTTCTTCTTCGCTTCGATTATGCTGACTTTCTGGGCATTTGCTTTGTTATATATGGTAAGAGAAAATTTTCTTTCTGGACTTGGCCAGTAGCTTTTCATTGACCATTATTGCATTTTGAAACATTGATTATATACCGTTATATACAAATACTGTAACTACTTTCACTATTTAGAGTTTATTTTGATTATCTTTTTTAAAATCTTCTTAGGTATATATAGCTGTTGGATGTTGGACGTACTACGCCTATATCAAAGAGAATCAACAGAGGAATTAAATTTTAAGTTTCATCTATACCTTCTTCATTTAAAAATTTAAGCAGTCAACATAGATTCATTGTGTATTTTAAGTATATGCATATGTCTTTTGTCTTTTTATATCTGTAAAAACTAATTCCTAAAGGGAAACAGAAAATAAAAGTATAAGCAAAAAATAATTTCAATGGCATTTTCCTTTCTCATAATAAGGAATAAATAAAATACCTATAGGTATACGCATAAAGTTTATACTTGTACAGTATATTATTGAAGTGAAACATCAAGTCATTTAAAAAGTCCTTGCATATTTTCATTGATACATTTGAACTCTCATAACCTTTAAAGACATTCAATTTATTCATCAAAATAATCCTCCAACCATCAATAACATGTCTCCAACGGGTGGGCAATGTGTGAAATTAGAAATCTGTGCTTTTAGAAGGTGAAAAAGCCTATTCCAGGGCATGGCGATTTCTTAACGTAAAAGCACAAACAAGCGCCGCGGCGGTTATTCAGTTCAGAGCAAATTCGGTGCAGCGCTTATTTGCAGTGCGGCGTTTATTTCTCTCAATAGGTAAAAAAATGAAGTGGTGAAGAAATAATTGTTTATTGAACAAACGATACAATTATGAATTATTTACAATTCTTTATCAGAATCTGAATTAACATCACTTTCGTTAATCACAATTTCGTCAATCAACAAAATTCATTAATAAACAAATAAAAAGTTTGCTTCTCAATACTGAGCCCCATATTTTATCGTCCTGGCAATAACGTTATTATACAAATTAGAAAACGTCTCATCCATGGGCACTAGCTTGACACAGAGGAGGGGCTTCAATAAAAGATAAAGTACTTAAATATTAGGAATTTTAAAAAAATAATTATTCATTGAAAGAGAGATAAATTAAATTTTTTCTCATATTGGTCATTGGGTAATATTCTCTTACGTCACGAAATTTTATAAAGTTGAGCGATCCTTTATAAAACCGTACAAAAAAAGAAAGATAAAGACAGAAAATTTCGATAATCGCCGCGGCGCTTATTTGCGCTTTTGTGGATAACTGCCACATGAATATCAGTGCCATATGATTAGCCAATGATTTATACAGGTGATAATTATTCTGCAAATCTGTGTACGATCTTGCATTGTCCTGTAACAGTACGAGGCCTTTGCGATTTACCAATGCAGGTTTTGTAGGAGGAGCTTCTGATGAGTCTTGTACATATGTGCTATTATCGTTTGACATTGATCAAAGTCCACACTTCAACTGCTCTCCATAAAGCAGTCAGCACCACTTTCTTTGGGTTTAGGACAACTTTAGGTTCTTTCTAGGAGATTCCTCTGATGATAAACATCGGTAGGTGCAATGAATATTCTTATAGATGACCCATTTTTCATAGCATCTGTGATGACGATGATACATTCCAGCAGTGGCTCTCTGTGATGACGTTGGAGCAATGAAAAGCGAGCGGTCAGGCGTTGCATTTTATTGACTGCCTGCAGAGCATTGGGAAGCTATTTATACATTTTTTTGATTTTTCCCAGTTATACAAGATGCCATCCACGGTTCCCTCTATCACAAAGAGTTGTCTGGCTAATTCAAGATAGGTTTGGTCTGGATTAGCTTCAATGAGTGCCTTCAATACATCTTCATAAACAGCAGACGATCGTCCAGAAAGAGCGTTATCTTCGAGGCATTCATTTCCATCCCTATGTGTCTTGCTGACAAGGCATCTTATCCAAAGCTTTTGCTTACGCGATGACGCTTTCCCGGAAACTGTATATGCCGTCGTAACCATTGATAATTATTTCGCCCAACTATATTGGCAAGATCATTCACGAGGGCACTAGCCCAGCCGATACAAAGAATTTTTACCCTTTGAAGCTCATAAGAGAACCTGTATCATAGTTTCACAGCAAATTGAAATATTCTACTCACCTAAAGCCACTATTGATGCTTTCAAATTCTTTCAAAATAAATTACGAAAACGAAAAATAAATCGAGCCCCATACCCATACAAAAACCTCATTATTTACACCATAGTTAAAGCTGTATACGAGGCCTGTCCGAAAAGTATCCGGATTGAGGCTACAAAAAAAAGTAGAACTAGCTGCACCTTTTTCCTATCCGGATGGATTGTTGTCCGGACCCCGATGATCTTGTGACATTTGAGTGCCCTGGCCTGTCTCTCGTTGGCCTCGATCCGGGTCGAGGCTAACGAAAAAGACAGGCTCCGGCACTGAAACTTCACCTGACCAAGATAGGTTTATTAACAATGTAACTTTCATTGTTTCCATCTTGTATTTTAACAATCTGTGTTTTTTTCGTTTGTTGGAAACAATGAAGGTTAGATTGTTAATACACCTATCTTGGTCAGGTGACTTTTCAGTGCCGGAGGCTGTATTTCTCGTTAGCCTCGGATCCGGGTCGTGTGACGACATTTCTGCTGATGACGTAATGAAATTTGCAGCTGTTAAGAGTGCCGCGTGGTGAAAATGACAGAAAACATTGATCAACGACATTGCATCAAATTTTGTTTTAAAATCGGTAAAATCGCAACGGAGTGTTATGAATTGCTAAAACAAGCATTCAACAATGATGTTATAAGCTGCACATAGGTTTTCGAATGGTTCAAGCGCTTTAAGAAGGATAGAGAATCGGCAGAAAGTGATCCGCGGCCTGGTCGGACTTCAACGTCAAGAAATGACACCACAATTAAACAGGTTCGTCAACTTGTACGATCAAATCGTGGTCTCACTGTGAGAGAGATTGCCGAAGATGTTGGAACCTAATTTTTTTTTAGGCCTCGTATGTATTAATGTGCTTAACAGAACTTTTTTCCTCCACCACTTCATAAAATGCACGAATCCACTTCACATGAAAGCAACGGAACTATTTCCATAATTAGGACGAGCAAACAACAATTGAATGGATTCTCAAGTTTTTAAACAAACTTTTAGTTTTCAAGAATAGATTATTAAAATTAGGTAAATGCTATCCTGTTAGCAAAAATCTATATAGCAATTAATAACCATTTCCTTAATTTATTATTTTATTTTATTGATTGATTGATTCCGTAATTTTCGTAAATTTTCCGTGGCTGACATCTTGTATTCGCGATTAAAACGAGGGCAGGGCTGTCGAGTGATCTAATAGGGCAGCCGAGAATACGAATATGCGTTGGTGAGGGGGTATGTATCCCGGTAGTTTATAAAATTAAATAAAAAAATATTCATGAAAGCTTATCTCATCTTATAAATTAATTCCAGACGATTAATTGCACAGCAAAATTAAGGTTTTGTGCTTAATAACACTGCTGTAACTGCAATTTCTTGACGATTTTGCTTCCCCTTTACCGCCATGTTTTTTTCCTATTCACTTCCGCTAACGCCAGCGCTTCCAAGGTATGCTTGCGCGCAAGCAAAGAGTCCCGTGTACAGATTAGGATGGTTCCCTTGTCAGTCAGATCTAAATATGATAGTATTACTAAAGGTGCACGCTGTATATGAAAAAATTGATGCTTTTCAACTGTAGCTGGACGTTTAATCATGCAGCGAAAGCATAAAAAATGAATTCCCACTACCATTTTCAACTCGTAAAATTTACACTTGCAAATAATGTAACACTTCAGTGTTGCGGTAGTTAACAATGAACAATTTTTACCTTTTCGCGTGATTCCTTGTGATTATATCATGCGTGAAGATTTCATGCGCCTTAAACGCTTTAAAGCAGTGCTTAATGGACAAGGTTAAGCCTAAAATGGCGGCAAAAATAAACACGTCTTGGAAAGGGTGAATATTCGCCCTTTCCGAAAAGGATTTAAGTTATTCCCTAATTTGGTCTCGTTGTAAGTAAAAATTCATCAGTAATGTTATTCAAAGGTTACAAACTACTTCCTCCTCAGAACAGGGTCTTAGTGAAATACGAACCAGTAAAGTGATAATGTGAAGAGAATTCGAGCTATTTTAGAAACCCCAAATACAGAGAACCATATGGCCAAGAAGCTGAAAGTGCCTCAAAGAAGTGTCAGACGCATGTTTCGAGCAAATCTAAAACTACATTGTTGGCACAAGGCTCGTAGTCATAGTCAGACAGCATGGCATATCGCGAAAGCTTCACCATCACTTGAAAGCGTTACGAACCGTACCTTGCACATGATAGATGGCAAATGGGTGCCCTCCCCCTAGATGGTTACTAACTTTAACAGAAGGTAATGAACCCATTTTACCATCAAGAAACTTGACAGTAAGAAACTTGAAATATCCATATGGATAAGGCGTCGAGACACACCTCACGATCTTCACTGGCCAACTATAACAGGAAACGAAATCAAGGTGATCCGTTTTTCTTCCATCCTGGTTAAGCCCCAGACGCCTCATTCGTCGACTTCTGTGCCTTTGGATTCCTAAAAAGAAAGCTTGGAAACCGTCTACCCACAATACTGAGAATTTATGGAATGTGTGGATCAACATCCCCCCTTTCAATACTTCCCAAATGCTTGTTACAATGGAAACTAGGATGTTGTCTATAACATGCATGTGATGAAAAACCTGTATCTCTAAGAGAAGATAAAGGTGAAAATCGTTCACTTTTAACTGCTCCACCTTCAGTATCTCGCAGGTGAAAAAAAATCAGTCAAACTTTCTAATTCAAACAGAATTAACGCATTCCTCTTTCCATTAAACCCATTAAACTGTAAACTTTGTTGAGATTCTGAAGGGCTCATGTATTTAAATTATAAGGATAGCAAACAATTTTATATTAATTAGAGAAAGCCATTTAATCTGTGTGATTGTTTACGTCATAACGACTTCCATAGATTAAAATAGTTTAATTAAAAATAAACACAAGTAATAATGAAGAAAGAATAATTTCATCAAAAATGAAATCTCTAATGATTTTCTCCTATGAGGATTTCACTAGTCTACTTTTATCAGATTTCCCCTTTTGGGAAGAAGATATAAACAAAAGAAAACGCCACCTCAGTTGTTACATTATTTAATTTCCAAGAAAGGTATTGCTACATATACAGAAGTTTTCATTAAGGCTTTTCAATTGTTTGAAGGTATTTTTGATCCCGCTATTTTTAAAGGGATAATTTACATTCCTTTCTATCAAATCAGGAGAAGGCTACCAAAAATGCCTGTGGTGTATACATTTTGTGGCGTTTGCTCTTTACGTGGTGCTATAATAACAGCTATGACCCTCGCTATAGTAAGCACTCTATTTGAAAGATTACACATATTATAATCTACACTCAAACGCCAAAACTCATGCGATAGCTACTCAGTAACGTGTCTAGTCCGATGATGAGAAGTAGTTTGATATGGTTGGAACACCTCTGGAAGTAGTTCGATATGGAACCAACAGTCGGCAAGGTACCCTCATAGGATCTGCACCACACATGGACACTTCTACCAACCTTATGTAACTAGAACTATGATTCGTCGTACCATACAAGACGTAACATGTTCACAAGCTTAAGTGATGCGCTGTATCCTGTGATTTTGTGGTATTAATGGAACCCTTGTTGTACTTCTGCTTCCTTAACTCATGGATGTTACAGCATGCCACATAGTCGCGTTGGATATGGGCCTAGAAGCGTCTAGATTTAATGTGGCAATGATATAATATGCTGTGGCTTATCAGTTAGAATGGACACAATTCTAGCCAGACGCCGATGGTCGGTCACTCCGTTATCCAAGGCGAGTGGTTGTACCTTGAATACGCGGGACACCGTGGATCGGAGAATGTTGAATTCCTGAAGAATCCACTATCATCCCACGTTGAACTTCATATCCTCGTCTTCTTGCGTCTTCGGGCATCCATTATCATGATCACAACAAGTAGTAGATAAAGTATACATGGACGTTTTGGATTAGTCCATGTCGTCGTGTGAAAGTGACAGCACTTGTCAATTTGCAAACTACCAGTCTATCAATTTTGGCTTTTGAGTGTATAAAATCTCTTCCATATTAGTCTAAGTTGTTTACATAAAACCATATTAAAAACCAGATTGACTTTACTTTTTAACATTCCAAATAACGATTAATGTTATATATTCTGGATACTTTAGATTATAAACATTTCTTTCACAGATTATTACTGTAATCAATTTCCTTTTCGGGATGCTTTACTTAATTTGGTTTAAGCTGTCTCCCAAAGAACATAAGACAGTATGTTCTCGTAAGTTTGCTTGATTATTTGCAATTTATAAAACTACTACATGTTCAAAAAAGAAAGTCATACATGTAATAATAGCTTTGAAAGAAATATAGCTTACAAGAAATGAAACCAACTCTTGGAACTGTTTAGGTAAACTTACACGTTCACAAAAATGTAATTGTGTCATTGAATGATCAAATTCTTGACGAATCTCCAGTCTTCAAAATTGCTGTTGCAACAAATGGTTGTGACCGAAAGGATATAATATATTTTGTTATCAAGAAAAAGCTACATTGCTATATTTTTAAGCACCGAAAGATGCTTTATGCTTTTACTGTGTGGGAACGTGTTTGTTGTCTGTATGTCCGTAACTCTAACTTCTCGAAGCCTATGAAAGATTTCAAAATCTGTTTTTGTCAATCGATTAATATGGTTCATGACAATAACCCGTCATGAATATGATCGAAATTTGTTCAATGGCACGTACTATAATGGTACTCTTATGACACCCCCTAAAATTTTCAATGATAAGATATAGCAAGTAGTACATCAAACAATTAGAAATGACAAGATAAGAACGAATATAACGTTTTTACGAACTTTTCTTCCATGAATGCTCAATCGAGTTCATTTCTGGAGATCTTACTGGCCACTCGATGCGCATTTTCCAGAAAGTCCTCCACCATCAGAACTCTGTTGGGACATGGAAATCATGCGTTGTGTATTGATAAGTCCCACTGAATAATAAGTATATGAAAAGTGGCAATATCGCACATTGACTCCATGTCAAACAGACTGATCTTGTAAATGTCTTAGGCAGATGAAGTGTCGAATTGGAGGATTCATATTCATTCTTTGTGGGTTATACTTAACCAAAGCTTCAACGGACTCACAAATAATTAATTCTAACGGTTCACTTATAATATTCATAAATTATAACATTATAATATTTGAAAAAAAAATAATTTCGTGTATTAAATCTTTTTTAATTCTTTTTATTTCCATAGATTTGTTGATCCTTACAATATTTAAGTTCATTCTCGTTGGATGGGGAATTCTTTCTTCTTTTCTATGCAAGCTCACCTTATGTGTGGTAATTGTTTAAATATACTTACAAGGGGACCGCACAGACATGTCATCACGGATTTGGTTGAAATTTTAGGAGTTCAATCTATAACATTTTGCGCCATTATTATTTGTTTGCACTTTAGATAATAACATGTATATAAGCAACGATTGCGCATAGACCGTCGGTAGAGCGGATAGATCTTCATCGTTTCTTTTTCATTTCACACGCCAAATTAACATCCGTTTTCCGTTTTCGGTTACTATGATAACGGGTTTGGGGGGAGGGGAGGGGTGGTTACTATGATAACGGATCCGTCATCGCATCTCATCACCGCCACGTCACCGCCAATCACGGATCGGCAATGACCGTCCGTGAAAATATTGTACAATGCATTTTGCATATTTTTTGACCTGTGACTTTGCTTATGCATGTGAATGCTACGATGCAAAGTGAAAACAAATAATAATATCGAAAAACACACAAAAAATGAAAAACAATGAAAAAAAAATGACAGGAATCGAACACGGGCCAGGAAATCACAGAGCCTGACAATAGCCACGGCGCCACTGCTCTTCTTACCACTTGGCGTATCTGATACTACAATAATAAACGTAAAAAAATTTATGTTTTTTCGCCGAAACGAAAGGTCATTGATTAAAATTCTTTTACACAGAATGTATATTAATGTTGTAGACTGACCTCCTAAAATTTCAACCAAATCCGTGATGACATGTCCGTGCAGTCTCCTTGTGAGTATAAATTAGAATGGGGGCAAAATAAAATTTTTGTCACAAGAGCTTAAGTAGGTGAATCCAATGGTATTTTGAGTACTGAATTCAAATTTGTCCTTGTAATTTATCCATCATCTATCGCTATTACAATAGGAGAATATTTAACCTTGACCTTTAATACAGTGTTTATTTTCTGATATTCTTCCATGTTTCTGCTATACCACTTGTATACAGCCCGGATCTCTCCCCTTCTTGGGTGGGCCAACCCAATGAGGAAGTGAAAAAGGCTGTCCTGACGTGGTTTCGACATCAGCCTGAAGATTTCTACAGAACCGGCGTCCAGATACTCCCAGAACGCTGGAAAAAATATGTAGAAAAGCAAGGAGAGTTCTTTGAGAAATAACTTATGTGTGTGTGTGTGTGTGTGTGTGTGTGTGTGTGTGTGTGTGTGTTTGTGTGTGTGTGTGTGTTTTGTAGTAGTTTCCTGATTTTTTAAAAATATAAAGTCCAGGTCAAATTTGAACGCCCCTCGTAGTACTCCTTTCTCCGATAGCAATTTTCAATAATAAATCAAATGAAAGCTATCCAAGCTCGTTACTAAAACGTCGATGTTAGATTATTACCAATGCTAACATACAACCAAGAGTTTTGGTAGTTTGAGTGATCCAGTAACAGATATAATAGCCATATTTAGTTCTCTCCAAAATATCAAGATGGCGAAGAACAACTGCATGAAACATCCAGTGAAAAGCCTACCTTATGTTTTCTAGCATATTTTCAAAAAACCCATCCAATAATCAAAATCAGTAGAAAAATAGAGGAGGGAAACCACTAAAATCACCATAATAATATCCGTTACATAGAAACGGTACTTGATGGAGTTGTAATTACATATTTGAATTCAGAAGCATAAAATGCATAAAACAATAATGGCTATTTTTGTGACAAAATTCTTGTTGATCATTTAATGAATTACCTATGATAAAATTAAATTTTATGTACAGAATTTTATGACTCTTAAATAAAGTAATAAGATTGTTTATAACCTTTTTTACCCAAATACTAGAGCTCCTATTAATATCTTTTGTAGATAAAGAAATATCTGGCATTTTCCATGGCACTTTCCTTTTCGATATTCGTGGGATTAAATGTCTGTTTTCTAATTTATATATTATTTTTACAGAAGGTAAGCAACCTAATCTAAAACTGAAATACATCTCGTGTGAAGTAAAAAAATAAAAATAAAAAATATATCTTTACAGTCGTAAGTTTTTTTGGTTTTTTTTTTTTGCTTAGAAATTGAGTGAATATTTGTGGACACCACTTTTGGTTATGGCCGCCATTTTTTGGTGGGCTCTATTAATTTACATGGTAAGTTCTTTAAGCTTTATGTTCCTCTACGGCTGTGAAAAGGATGCCTTTAAAGTAGAAATAATAATTGTAACTAAAATAGATAATCGACTCAGTGCTTTTATTCACTCTATTACAGGTGTATGTCAGTTTTTGTTGTTGGATGTATTATTTGCTCGTGAAAGAGCAAGAAGAGGAAGAGGAAGAGGAAGATTTGTGAATCGAAGATACTATAGATTGTTAAATAAGGGCTCTATAATGGATATAATAATGTTATAAGCTTATATGCTAATAAATATTTGCGCATCATATGTATTAAACCAGGAATAAAATTATTTATTCTTTTAGAATGTTTTTCACAAATTAATAACTAAACATGAGGGTCGTTCAAGGCATTTGAAGTGATAACATGGTATAATTTTCGAACTTTTACCGTTTTTCAAAAAATTGGGGGATGTAAAGGCGGTAACGAGTAGAAATGTTGACTCCCCTCAATTTTTGAGGTGCATACAACAGAACGCTCAATTTCAGTTAGAGCCGCATTCAGGAAAAGAAAATGGAGTAAAGGAAAGAAGGAAAACTTAACAATTGTTTAAAAAGATATGCGCGCGCGTAAAATAGCGCTATTGTTGAAGTAACAATAAGATGTTTGAATCAATGATAAACTTAAACAATTGACATCTTGAAATTGATGATAACGGACGGAGGAGAGAAGGTCGCCTGTTAAGCAAGTTAGTTGAACGAATATCGCTGCTATAGCGCAATTCTTTAAATTTTATTTTCAAAACTTCCGTACAACCCAGCATCAATTTCCTTTTCAGCTTCTTGTGTATATTAGCTCTTTTGAAGAGAATTTTATGCCAAAAGAAGATAATGTTCATCAATCGCAAGTTAATATTTGAAAATTCAGTGTTAAATGCGCCCACACACTTAAAGGTGCAAGTTGTGTAACAGTTTGTTTTTTTTTTCACTATTAAACTTATTATTTATTAACTCTCGTTTTATTTTTTTTTTTTAGAATGATACATGAAACAAAATTAGAGTTGGGATGGTTTGGGTGAAAACGTTTTGTATTTTTTGTCCTCATAGTGGAGCCGTATTAACAGCTGCGGTCATTGCAACGGTAAGTAAAGGAAATGCATTACTACATTACACTATCTACAGTAATGGAACAGGTAAGGGAAAATTGTTATTTTATTAAATAAAGTCTGTTTATTGCCAACCTACTCCACAGTTTATCTGAGGTAATAACCGCTTTACAGCGATAATACTACACGAAGATATAGTTCCAATAAGCTAACTTCATAATCGGAAACAAAAGATTTTGTAAATAACGGAAGGTCCAAAAACAATATGGATAATAGTGTTTATTGCCGACGCGTTTCAGTTTTACACCATTCTCAAGGATAGGCTAAATAGTAACAAGTGATAAATTCGACAATCGACATTCGAACAGCGCAGGGAGGACGCGAAACGAGCGGTCCGGAAGCAACACTTCCATTGCCATACTCGCCTAGTACACTGAATTAGGCAAGAAGCCAGATTAAGTCATCCAGAGGATAAGATTTGATAGAGTTGATTGTCGATTGACGAGGGACACGAGGAGCTAGGAGATCCAGTATTCGTGAAAGATGTCCTTTTGGATGTCGTCGAAATTGATATCCAGGATGGAAGGAGGCCTGAGATGCCAGAGGAAATTTCTAAAGGGTGAGCGGATGCTCCAGAATATCTCCAACCAGAAGATTGTGATGGTCCTTAATCTTAATATTTTCATGATAATAAGATATTTTTAAAATTTTATTTATTACAAATTTTTATTGTTTTAATAACAAAGTTTTAAATTTTATTTTTTAAGTTAAATTAGCAAATTCATAATTTTTAATATATTAGCAAATTCATAATATATTATTCTAAATATTTGATTGGAAATTTTTAATATTTTTTATATAAATATTAAAAAACATTAAAATTTTTTTCCATTAAAATAGTAAAAAATTTTACAATAAAATATAAAACACAATAATGCATATAACACAAAACCGCACAAGAAAAAAATAGACAAATTATATAAAAAATCATAATGAAAGTTCGCTTTCTCTGTTGATACCGTCTTTTTTTCCTAGTAGATCAGGTTTTGCCACCACCCTAACTCACTCTGTTTCTTGTGCAAAATCTTTGAGCCTTAACAAAAGAAAGTAGGTTATTGCTTCAGGAAAACTGTGAGTTCGGTTGGCAATAAACGGACTTTAGAATGGAGCACTTATTAGTTTTTCATCGACCGTCTGTCTATCCGTCCTGTTCATATTTTCCACATTTTTTGATGTAGAAGGTTGAAACTTGTAACGTAGCTTACACTTTACTATTTATTTTGGTTTTTATTGGCCCGCTCAGGTCGGAGGTACGGGAATGGGAGTAAGAGGGGACCAAGCGATCTACGTGTATTTAGATATGTAAAGGAGTGAAATTCTTTATACAGATTCGTCTAGGCAAGATCTACATTACTATGAAGTTTGGGCCAACTTTAGAATTTTGATAATATATGTCATGTGATATATCATTCGACGGATAACATGATAAAGAAAAGAAGATAGAACTCTTTTTAATTTTATAAATATTACGTTCAAGAAAAGCAGTTTTGATAAAATCAAATTGGGAGGTTAAAAAGTGGAGATAAAGAGGTAAAAGTTTCGGCTACTTAGAGCTTCGGCTACTTTCCTATACCCTCCTGGGAAGATTAATTTCATCTTTTTTTTTAATCTTGTTGTATCTCCGCCTTCTGGCAGAAATTCTACATGATTCCGATAAATAGCTTCCGATATTTGGGTCCATTCTTGCTGCAATAACTTAGCCATGTCAACTGTGGATGTCAGACGGGCTTCTTGGTCCTCACCTGACGCTGCAACTCGCCCCATAAAATATTAGATCGGGTTAAGGCCAGGGATCTGTGCGGGACACCCGATTATCCAAAATGTCCTTGTAGGTTTCAAAATTCATAGTGGCTACAACCACATGCAGGGATCCCAACAAACCACATGCCATAAAGAAACCACTTGCCACCAACGAACTTCATGGTTGGAATGATTCACTTAATAAAAGGTGCTGTCAGGCATTCCCCAAACCCATACGTGATTCTCGCTCCACAAAATGTTTTTCCACTCTTCGACAATCCAATGTCGCCCCTTTTAAACATCATTGGAGTCTGGCAGCCTTGTTGTTTGAATAGTGTGAGCTAGCAGAGTTCGTGCAGTTCCATACGTAGAGTGTTGTAATGTACACTAACACCTACTATACTATGAACTAGATGAATGGATACTATAAGACCCAAATATTTATCAGGAATAGATATGCCAGCAATGTTGCACCCGATTATCATTCAAACACACCAATCCTCAATCAATGTTTAGCCATTCTTCCCCTAAAGAAGCATAATTACCCCACCAATACAAAATCACATCAGCCATAGATGTGCGTACACGTGGGCCAACTTGCTAACCAGAATTCATGTAAATTAGGTGGTGTCCGTTCCATTATTTTAGGGTTGTGTAAATTGCCTCTTAATTTTTTATTTAAATGCTGCAGAGATGTATTTCTAAATGCTTCAGTCCAATTAAATTGATGCACAAAAAATCCATTTAAATTATAATTTGTAATTACCCAACCTACTCTTTTAAGCATTTAATGTATTCTGTGTAAAATTTTAATCAAATAATGAAGTTCTCAATATAATATTTTTAATGAATATAAACTGGAGCTGATCCTCCAAACTATGATAAAGGCAAGGATTGTGTTGGCCCGAAGGCTAGGGATCAGGAAACCCCGAAACGGCATGGCTAGTTGGATGTTCGAGAGCTGCCGGTGTTAGTACGCATGAAAAGTGGAACAAGGACCGTGAAACCGAGCCGTTGGATGTCCACGCGTTTCAGCGAATGCAAACGTCGGAAATTGTCCCACTTGGTGAAAGCAAATAGGCAGCTGCCGATGGGCTAACTGACAGCGGAATACACTGCAGATTCAAGCACAAGTGTACCTAACCTAACCACCCCCTCATAATCTGCGGGAATTGCGTGACCTCTAGTTGCACATCTAGTACACAATTCCCCCCCCCCCTCATTTAAAACATAAGCCACAGCGGGTTGTAGCTGTTTAGCTTGCCAAAGGTATAAAGATGGTGGTCATAATATATTGGGTGATCAGTGTACGATACATCTATAATATTATAAAGCTAATCTCATCGGATTCCATCAGAATATTATATATGAAAAATATTTTGTATAATATTTAATGGACTAATTTGTTTTACAGATTATTACCATATACAACTTCCTCCTTGCATTGATATACTTGTTTTGGATAATAATTTGGCCTGAAGATGACGAGAGCCAAGTGTACGATTGTAAGATTTTTTCATACATTTTAGTACAATTTTAAGATTACAATTTATATAATGGCCTATATTTAAGGTAACCAAAACAGTTCTTGCCATTTATTAACACATTCCAACTGCTGCGAATTTGGTCTTCAACGATGGTTGGCCCGTTGAGAGCACAATTGGCAACTTGTCCACCAGATACTAGATCATTTCGGGGTTCATCAGAAAGGGACAGATCTCCCGACCTAACTTTGGAAGCAATGCCTGGCAGTGCGTTCATTCACAGCATTATCTCCAAAAGCATTGTAGATGCGTAATGCACCTATATTGCTCAAATAAGATATCTCCACTCTCACCTCAACCATATTTTAATCAGGCGACGCACTTATTTTCTTATCAGAGGTCACTACTTCCCATGCTCCGTCACAAACGGCAGCTTTTTGATTACAGTTGACTGCGCCCTTAATGTGGTGTTTTGTCAGGTAAACTGGTTCTCACATAACAGTGGGATTGTCTTCACTAATGTCGCCATTTATCATGTTTAAAATGAATATTATACAAGGGAGAGTCAAAAAGTTAGTTGCACAATTATTTAATAAAAATAAAAGTTTTGAGACTTAGAACAGACTTACGGTTTGTTTAATGGAAGGTACTAAAATAATGTTTAATTTTCCACATAGCCGCCAAGATACTAGTTTTTCTATTCATTCTTCGAAAAATTTCCGTTCAATATGTTATATAACCATTTTAGCGTTGCCTTTTTTGACTTCTGGGTCATTCCACGAGAAATCGAGCAGGTGGGTTTGCTCGACCATTTCTGACCATTTTTTTTATTTTTACACCATGGTCAACCCTATCATTGAGAAGTACAGAATAATGTTTTATTTTTATCTTAATCTGCTTTGGATCTACGCTCATTTTTCTTCGCTGCGGCGAGGTAAAAAGCGGCTTTGCAAGGGTGTGGAAAAATGGCTACCATTTCACTCCCTTTAAAGATAGAAACTTCTGTTTTCATTAACATCAGGATGAAATTTCAAGCTTTCAATACATGTATAGGATTGTCTGAAAATGCTTTTCCTTCATGGAGTTAATCAACCTTGAAATTAGCGATTCTTGCTAGCAAAATCGTCATTATTGATGACCTATTAAGTTGACTGGGGGAGCGGAAAGAAAAGTTGTTCATTTTTTCTGATAACTATGGAAAAGGTATATTTCGATTCTGGAGAAATAAAATTTGTGTTACGCACCCTTTTTTCTTAATTCAGGCTCAAAGTTCGGAAATTTTCCAATTTTGCATATTTCTAGGTCAAATATCTCAAAAAGGGGAACAGATAAAATTTTATTTTTTCACCAAGCTACCTCTCCTAGTACTCAACAAAACCTATAAGTTTCATATTGGGGATCGAAAGCGTTTAAGGGTTACAGGCGCTCAAATATTGTATAAAAAATGGTCACAGGTGCGTGCTCGGAAATAAGAAATAAAATTTTATAGTGCCCGGCACAAAAGAAAAAGGAAACTGGCGCATGTGTAAATGAATAAAACTCGTGCAACCAATCAGAAACGGACAGGGATCAAGGCATTACCTACTACTGATGCCAGGTACGTAAAAGTAATACCTCGTTTCCAGTCCGTTTCTGATTGATTGAACGAGTTTTTTTAATTTACACATGCGCCAGTTTCCTTTTTCTTTCGTGCCGGGCACTATAAAAAGGAAAAATCGAGATGTTATTTATGGTTAAAAAATAATTTTCATCCTGTTATACAAAATAAAAAATAAAAAATGTAAAATAAAAAATGATCTATCTTGAAATGTTGATATCTCCTTAACTACAATGTATGAGTGTTTTAGGTATATAGGAAGGACGAAAAATCTAAATCGCTCAAGTTACTTGATAACTCAAGTGAAGTAATGAAAACTGAAGAAAATTCTTCATAACTACAGTTAAAATGAGTATAAAATGGAACTAAAGTTCCGCGAACTAGACTCGAATTAGGAAGTCGTAGGTAGGCAATCTGTTCGTGACCTTCTGATGGCCTGCATTATGCAAATTAGTAATGCATCTTGTAAATCATTACAGAATCGGACCAATTTTCATTACCAACTTGATCCGAATTCAATTATGAACACCATAAAAAATCGCATCATAACCAGACCAACAGATCACTCAAAATTGAAATGGAAACATGCCAATATGCAAATCATATGCCTATATCCATACAGTTTTGTATATACTATGAAGTTTTTCACAAGGGTGCCATTTTTCCGTTCAGTTCGCATAAAAAAGCAACATTCACGCATGTGCAGTACGATGACTGAGTACACACAGTTTAGGAATTGACGGCCATGTGCTATGGTGCTGCTGCTGCAGTACAGCTTTATTAGGAGGAACATATTCATGTAAACATTGAAAATTATACGTAAAATTATAAGTTATAAAAATCGTACAGACGCTTGCTTAAGACAAGATTCGGTAGGAAACTGACAATGTAGTTTTCGATATCCAGGCGGATACCTTCCATAACATAAAGAGACGTGTGCTGATATGCGTAAAAGATTATGGCTAACACTTCCGACACTTGCTGTGAGGTCAACACACTTTTCAGAATTTATTAAATATCCAATATTAAGCGAAAATTAGGGACTGAAAGCGTGTGGGACAACCTGCATTATACGCATTACCTTCAGCTCTAAACTCTTGTTTTCATTTTTTATTTTACATCTGGCTTTAGAATTTAGAACAAACTGGGTTATATTTTGTATAACAGGATGAAAATTATTTTTTAACCATAAATAACATCTGGATTTTTTCCTTTTTTAAATTTTATTTGGTATTTCCGAGCACGCACCTGTGACCATTTTTTATACATATTTGAGCGCCTGTAACCCCTAAACGGTTTCGATCCCCAAAATGAAACTTACAGGTTTTGTTGTATACTAGGAGAGGTAGCTTGGTGAAAAAAATAAAATTTTTATCTGGTCCATCTTTTGAGATATTTGACCTTGAAATCTGCAAAAATGGAAAATTTCCCAAATTTGAGCCTGAATTAAGAAGAAAGGGTACATAACACAAATTTTATTTCTCCATAATCAAAATCGACCCCTTCCATAGCTATCATAGAAAAATTAATAACTCGTCTTTCCGCCCCTCGGTCACCTTAATAGGTCATCAAAAATGACGAATTTACTCGCAAGAACTGCTAATTTCAAGGTTGATTAACTCCATGATGAAAAAGAATTTTCAGACATTTCTATACATTTTCTGAAAGCTTGAAATATCCTCTTGATGGTAATGAAAATCAGAAGTATCTTCTTTGAAGGAAGTGAAAGGGTAGTCATTTTTCCACACCCTTGCAAAGCCGCTCTTTACCTCGCCGCAGCGAAAAAAAATGAGCGTAGATCCAAAGCGGACTAAGATAAAAAAAAAAAAAAAATTGTTTTATACTTCTTAATGATAGGGTTAATCATGGTGTAAAAATATCCGAAATTGTCGAGCAACCATTTATTTCCAAATTGGTCGACCCTTCTTCATCAGATTGGCAGCGCGTTATTGAAAGTAACAAAACATGGAAGTCACAGGGGGAAAGGTCGGGCTATAGGATGAATGTTCACAGACCTCTCATTTGAAATTATCCAAAAGGGTTTCTGTGAGCGTGCTGAATTGTCGCGAAGAAGCACACGATTTTAGAGATAATTTAATAAAAATTGCTTTTTCACCATACACTTCGAGTAGTTGGCTTTGAATTTCATTTGGGTTACACGTTTTCCCCATAAAAAAGTCACTGCACGGATTTTTACAGTAAGTTCTATGCGAGTGCAACTAACTTTTTTTACTCTCACACGTAGATCTGACATTTATGGGAGTTATAGCGAAAAATATGGGTTACAAGGACTTTAGAATTGCCTTGGAAGTATGGATAATAAAAGAAGAAGTAGGCTTTAAAATCAATAATATAACAAATGTATAGTTTTAAAACTGTAATCATAACGAATATAATTAATAAGTATGATTGCTTGCGTCGTTTTTCTGGCGTATCCGCAATTTCAGTGTGGCTAAAACTGAGGCTCTGGTCCTTTCAAGACAGCCTGCTCAATGCGCTCTTCATGTTAGGGGAGCCTCATTGAGACAGGTGGAGAAATTCAAGTATATCGGGATTGCATTCACGAGTGATGGACGGCAGGAGAAAGAATTGGATGCTCGGATCGGTGCAGCAAGCTGTGTCAGACGTGAACTGTGGCGATCCGTGATAACGAAACGCGAGCTGGGTAACAAAGCCAAGCTCTCCGTCTTCAAATCTATCTTTGTCCCCATTCTCACCTATGGTCATGAGGCTTGGGTAATGACCGAAAGAGTGCGATCGCGGGTACAAGCGGCCGAAATGAGATATCTGAGAAGTGTGGCAGGTGTTACCCTACATAGGTAGAGTGCACAGCAGCAAAATAAAGGAGTCTTTAGGTGTTGAGCCGCTACTTCTCAGTTGCGCTGGTATGGCCACGTGATACGGATGCCGCAAACTGATCTTCCTAGGCAGTTGTTATTTTCCAAGCCGGTGGGTAAGAGACCAAGGGGTCGGCCTAGAACCAGGTGGCTAGACTACATGGAGAATCTGGGTTCGAGTCGCATGGGTATTACCAGGGAGGACATGCACCAGATGGCGGAAGATTGCGATTGCTGGAGATCCTCCATAGGGCTGCTGCCCCCGCGACCCTAACGGATAAGCGGGTTTGAAAAGTAAGTAAGTAAGTAAGTAAGTAAGTATCCGCAAGATATCACTGCGTGCGTTATCGACTAGCGAGTTGCAGGATTTTAGCACTAGCTTACAAGGGAAAAAATGAAACGTTAAACTGTAATTTTAAAAATTAATTTTCAAACATGGATTTCTCTTTTCTCTTTTACTGTTACTTAAAGGTAAACTCCATGAAAAAATGTAACTTTTTTTTTTTGCATCCAGGGTATATTTTTCGATTTATCCTATAATTTTGTTAAGAAAATGCCTTTCTTCTATCGGAATGCCTTTAAATTGTTCTCTGTTTCAATGTATAAATAAGAAATCCGATAGAAACTTCATGTTTCATAGATTCTGCAATCAGAATCGAAGAATCAGTGGATTAGCTATTGCCAGCGAAGAATTGGTATCCAAATGCGAACAACGTAGTGTGCTCAGTTCATTTTGAAGCGTCGTGCTTTTTCTAAGATCCTGCCGTTTTAAATTCATTGTCAATTAAAACGAAATTCACTGAAACTCGATTCTGTTACACTCTAAACGGTCCTAATTCTGGTGATCTTCAAGAACAACGATCGCGACAGTCAGACATTTGCTGACCGCCGAAGGAATGAAGTAGGCCTATCTGCTATCTTAAGTTATGTGCACGAGTAAATACAAAGAGTAAATGAATTTTTTAAACTTAACAAACAATACAGGGTGTTTCATAATTGGTGTCCCGTCTTTCGTTCCAAATAACGACTCAAGGGGAACAGATTGGGGGAAAATGAATATTGACTATTTGGTTTTAATGTCCCCTAATTCAGAATAAAAACATTTCGTGTCCCTGGGGGTGAAGGGGTAAATTTTGAAAATTTTAATTTTGTAGGGGTAGGGGTTAGGCCCCATGTGTTATTTAGAAAGTTGTAGAGCATCATATAAAATGTGGGTTTAACAAAAAAAAACGGTTTAAAAAATCTCCTCCCCTGCCCTTTATCGAGTGGGTAAAGCGAAAGGTATGGCTAGCCGATGTGGACAAAAACCATACGCATTAGAAAACAGTAGGGCCTACATTTGGAAAATTAACGAGTGAGGTCAAGACCATTAGTTTTTCAGGGTAACGACTCATTCATTCTCATTCATTTTCAAATTTTTGCTAAACCCACATTTTACATGATGCTCTACAACTATCTAAATAACACATGGGGTCTAACCCCTACCCCTACAAAATTAAAATTTTCAAAATTTACCCTTTCACCCCCAGGGACGCGAAATGTTTTTATTCTGAATTAGGGGACATTAAAACCAAATAATCAATATTCATTTTCCCCCAATCTCTTCCCCTTGAGTCGTTATTTGGACCTAAAGACGGGACACCAATTATGAAACACCCTGTATACAAATTACACTAAAAACACATTATATCACGCTCATTACTATAACACTGAAGCAATAAAATATAGGACAGAAATTTAACACGAAACGTGAAATTGCCATTTGCAATAAGCAGGATTCGCTATGAAGTTGGTCGATAGCGACAGCAGCGCTTTATTTCACATATCCGTCACCTCACCTGATTTTAGCTTTGGTTACTACGAGAGTAATCACGCATATGAATCTATTCGTCATGCTGTAATTAATGTTTTATTTTTGATATGTATCCGATACTGTGTTTCTCTTTAGATTTGCTAATGTTAGCAAGAATTAAATTTGCAATTATAATCTTTGGAGTTATTACCAGCATACTATGCATCATGTCAATAATACTGGTAAATATGCACATTTAGAAAAAACTTAAAATCGTATTTACTAAATCTGTTTATAATAAATGCTTAGATTAATTCAAAACATTTCTGTAATTATTTTAGATCCGAACATCGGTGGCCTTCTTCATGGCGTTTTTCTACACAGTATTCGTTTTTCTTAATGCGGCATTCGTCCTTTATATTATGTTAATAAGAGTAAGGAATTAAAAGATTAGGATGAGCTCCATACAAAGTGCTTCAAAAGCAATGGCCTAAAATTTATTGATGAACAGCATACATTGAACTAAGCAAATAATTATTAGTGAAAAAGATCTGCAAAAAAATTAAAATTTGCAAGATAATGAAAAATTTATGTACAGAGATATTAATAAATCCTCGATAACTTCCAAATTTGCAATCGATACGAAACAAAGGTTAGTGACCCCCTCGAAGAAAAGCTATCTAAAGTAAGAAAAGTGAGAGAAGCTGCATCTAGTTTCCATCGGGGATTGCAAGGCGTTCATCTAACTTGGCTAGTTTGTTTTTCATTTTATGTCTCAGAGACCACGATCCTCTGTTTCATTACCAAGATGCATTTTCTTGAATCTATAAAAGAATTATTTTGTATGTAATTATTTTAATGTGTATTGTTCATCTAAATTTTTGGTCTCTCCGTGACAAAAATAATCTTCTGGCTATACGTAGCCAGTTTCTACACAACTTAAAATAATGAAAAAGTTTATATAAAGATATATCCTAAAATGGTTCCTTGAAGAATTACAGCCACAGGACGTTATTCGTATAACAAGGCCTGCTGGATTAAACGGTCGAGTCATTACCAATTGGTCATTACCGGAATAGCCACAAAGTACAGCTCGGGAAGAGACTCAATGAGATGCTGGAAAGTGTTCATAGAGACATTGAGCCACTCTAACTGCAGTTCAGTTGACAACTTTTGGAGGATGCGAGATGCAGTATCCGTGGAGCGAATCGAGATGGCCCACAGATGCTCGATTGGGTTCTTTCTGAGAAATTTGCGGCCAGAAAATTTATTATACTCTTCCTCGTACTCTTCGAACCACTTACGTACATTACCAGTTGTATGCGAAGAAGCATTGTCTTGCTAGAAGATGCCTCCGCCAGCTTATTGCCGTCCAGAAATTGTTAAAGAGTGTTTGTTTTCTAATGTTCAAAAACATTCGATGGAGCAAGAAACGTGATTCATCTGAGACGGCAACCATTTGCCAATCGATACCTACCGTGCAAATTCCAGCCTCTTCCACCGATGCACAGTCGTTAGCATAGGTGCTGTCATAATTCGTGCGCTGCGGAGCCCCATACGCAGCAACATTCGCTGAACTGGACACACGCTACCGCAGCCTTCGATCCCCCTCTTTCATCTATGGTTCCTTGAGTACCACAATTTCTACGTCGCTCATTTTCTATAGTGCCATTTTGGCATGCTCGGTGCACTTTTATCACAGCAGCACGCGAACAGTTCACAAACTGCGCAGTTAGATACTCCGTTTCTGCATTGTTTCTGCTCTACATTGAATTTTTTTTTCGAATGCCCACAACACACTGTAAATACTCACCCAATCTGCTGATGATTCGTCATTTATCGCTTCATTTATTTAATGCTTTCTGCAATTGATTATTTAGCGCTGACATCACATTAATGAAACTCGACTCTTTATCTTTATGGAAACATCTTTCCTTATGTTTAGGTGTAGAAACCGACTACGTATAGCCAGCCCTACCTTTGTTACTAGTTGTAGATAAATTGATAAGAAAATTAGATTGCGATCTTATACTAATGTATATTAACTGGAAACTATGATTTTTGACACTAAGGAATTAGCTCACATTTTTTGGACTCCACTTTGGACATCGGTAATGGTTTTTTGGTGGATCTTATTGGTGTATATGGTAAGCAAATAAAAATTATTTCTTCAACACAACTATTTAGTAGCATTCATTTCAGTGTTTTGAAATATATTTCAGCTATATACTGCCTTCGGCTGTTGGATGTATGTTCAGCTTGTAAAAGAGAAAACCGAGAAAGAGAAAGCAGCTTATATATATGATAGTTCCTGAATATTTCCTACGTAGTAAAGTTTATTATTAAGTATCTGTAATATAAACTTAGAAATGTATTTGTCAATGTCCTATAATGAGTAATAAAAACTACATGAATAATATTTCCTTTTCTTTTATAATAAAGTTGTAGTTAGGATTTGTAATAGTGTCAAATATTTGAAAATCGCGGATATGCCTTCCCCTGAAAAAAATACTTCGAAAAACTTAGAAATGGACAGCTCATTAACAAAAAAAAATAAAAAATAACGCCACCTCACCATGCGCATATGATAACTTACGTCACTGTACTACGAGAGTCAAAATACACTGTGGGTTCTGCCACACTATAGTATCTATTATAAATAATCAATCCTTAGATCCAACATGGTTAACAGAATTCGCATATAAACCTCGATTTTGTATAATTTTAATTTGTTTTCAGAATTTTTAATATCATTTTGATATTTAACTCAGGCAATATAATATTTAGAAAAAATTGTTTTTGGGCGAGAATTATTCTTATTAATACATCGATATTGTTGAAATACGGAATACAAGTAACGATTAAAGACAAAGCCAGTTAGATGAACAGGCCCTGACCAACACCACCTAGATAAAGAAGGCCTGCGCACTAAAACGTCATACATTGTTACACCATCTTCAAACTGCCAAATTTAGGGCTTATTATTGGTGGAAATACCATTAACAATGGCCTTTTTTGTGTGATGTAACAATAAATGACGTTTCAGTGCGCAGGCCTTCTTTTCTAGGCCGTGCTGCAACACCTAAAAAGAAAGGCTGTGCACTGAAAATTCATACAGTGTTACATCATAAAAAGGCATTGTTAATCGTATTTCTACCACGGTCTATAGATATTCATGGTCATCGAGCTTCGGCCATTTTCCATTGTTTCGAGAAGCTAAGGAAAACAGATCGCGCCAGGAGCCGCATAGATCGCACTATTCCCGACCGCAACCTGCGATAGAGATTTTCATTGAAACTGAATACGAAAGTAAAGTTTCTCTCTGCCGATAGGGTGGCGCTGCAGGCGCAGTTGGGCAGACTGTACATGCAGCGCCACTTTTCAATAGAGTTCCCGCCCTACCGGGAGCTAGAAACTTTAGCTTCATTTTAACAATGGAGCTCGATGACCATGAATATCTATAGACCGTGATTTCTACCAATAATAAGCCCTAAATTATGACTTCTTATGATCATGAAACAATGCATGAATTTTCAGTGCATAAACTTTCTTTCTAGGAGGTGTTGGGTGTTGGCATAGCCGAACACCACCTAGACAGAAGGCCTGCGCACAGAAACGTCATACATTGTTACATCACGCTAAAGCGGCTAATGCGCTATAGCAACGCCTCCTAAAGATAAGGCCTGAGCGCGAAAACGTCTGACTTTGTTACATCATCATCCGAAGTTAAGTTTAATCGCATTTCAAGACTTATTATTGGTAGAAATGCGATTAAACGTATCTTCGGATGATGATGTAACCAGTGTTGGGCAAGATAAAATAAAAATGATATCTAGATTAAGATAAAGATGAGAATTAAATATTTATCTAGATAAGATAATAGATAACATAATTTAATACAATCTAGATAAAGATAAAAGATAAAAACAAATTATCTAAGAAATTAAGATAAAATTTAGCCTTTATTTAGCCAAATTTTCAAACTATCGGTATATCGTGATAAATATAGGAGTTTTTGCGATAATAGGCTGTTTGCGCCACACTCTTTTCCGATATGTTAGGCTGCTCGTTACATTTGTATCGTGGAAATATAATGTTCTTCTTCTTCTTGCCTTTTGAATTCTTCTTAGACACCAGGATTCTTAGCTTGAGATAAACGGTAAAAAATGATGGAGTATTACACACATCCTTTACGGATTCGGTCATTAAATGTCTATTAATTTTTCCACCTTAGTATTGGAGAGTGGACAGTTTTTAATAAATCACCATTAATCAGAAAATGACTCGCAATATTTATTATCGATGTTTGGACTATAATGCTACAAACTGTACATATTTCATTCTTGACGTACCTTTCTGAATCACCATGTATAATATAATTTCTTAATTTGTTTTAATGCTTCGAAAAGTGACTTGGAGCTGGAGGAGTGAGCTTCGAAGCAGCAAAAACACAATGGCTGCTAATGGGAGCAGCAGGGGAACAGAAGACTAGTGACGTCATTAACGGGTTAACTCTGATTAGTTCCGTTATTTTCTTATCGATCGTAAGTTTGATAGACTTACACCTCTCGTTAAGCATTTATCGATATCGGACAGCCTAATGTAACAGAAAATAGCATGGCGCAAACAGCCCATTATCTGCTGTTCAAGCGAATGATATCGAAATACGATATTTTAGAAAATATACCCATCACTACTAGGTACCTTCAAGAGCTCTTTTCTGAAATACTGTCAACTCCGCTTATAAGAGCCCAGTCGGGGAAATTGAAAAAGGCTCTTATAAGCGGAATCGCAGAAGACAAGACAGTTATTTTGGGAAAAGTGGCTCTTATAAGCACTTAGCTCTTTTATGCAGAGCTCAAAGAATATCTCAACTGGTCACATGATTACTTGTGAAATTCAGTGACTTTGTCTAAAAAGAAAGAGCCACGAGCCCATAATATTAGTCGCTGGATGCATGTCTCACCTATTTAAGGTCAACCAGATCCTTACAATTTTAGAAAAGTTTTTTCAGTAAATTGATAAGATAAAGTATGCTTAGATAAAGATAAAGATAAAAGATGACATAATTGAAAGTTTATCTAGATAAGATAAAAGATAAAAACTTTTCATCTAAGATAATTATCTGGATGTAACAATGCTTGACGTTTTCGCGCTCAGGCCTTATCTTTAGGAGGCGTTGGCTAAAGTCGCATTTCTACCAATAATAAGCACTAAATTTGGCCGTTTGAAGATGATGTAACAATGCATACAGTTTCTGTGCGCAGGCCTTCTGTCTAGGTGGTGTTGCATAGCCTAATGATATTGCATGGTGTTGCCCTGACCATAGTAATAGAAAAGACCATAGTGTTGCTCTGACCATAGTTGCCCAGATCAAGGTGTGCGCAGGCCTTCTTTTCTATTACTGTGCCCTGACCAATACCACATATAATAAAGGCCTGGGCGCTGAAACGTCAATCATTGTTACATCATCATCAAAAAAAGCAGAAATTTTCAGTCGGATAGAAGAGATGAAAACAGGGAGTGATATCATAAAATTTTTCAGCTTTGTGGTTTCTGCCGTTGTTTTTACGCATGTGGGAACCACGCTTTACGTGGCGTTTTACGCAGTGTGACCCAGGCTTAACTGCTACATCCAAAAGAATTGAATGCTCGGATCGGTGCAGCAAGCTGTGTCAGACGTAAACTATGGCGATCTGTGGTAACGAAACCTGAGCTGGGAAACAAAGCCAAGCTCTCCGTCTTCAAATCTATCTTTGTCCCCATTCTCACCTATGGTCATGAATCTTGGATAATGACCGAAAGAGTGTGATCACGGATACAAGCGGCAGGAATGAGATTTCTGAGAGGTATGGCAGGTGTTACTCTACTAGATCGAGTGCACAGCAGCACAATAAGGGAGTCTTTAAGTGTCGAGCCGCTACTTCTCCGCATTGAGAGATCTCAGTTGCGCTGGTATGGCCACGTGATACGGATGCCGCAAACTGGTCTTCCTAGGCAGTTGTAACTTTCCAAGCCGGTGGGTAAGAGACCAAGGGGTCGGTCTAGAACCAGGTGGCTAGACTACATGGAGAATCTGGGTTCGAGTCGCTTGGGTATTACCAGGGAGGACATGCGCCTGATGGCGGAAGATCGCGATCGCTGGAGATCCTCCATAGGGCTGCTGGCCCCGCTACCCTAACGGATAAGCGGGTTTAAAAAGTAAGTAAGTAAATATGATTAACAATGCCCGACTGAGGTGATGTAACAATATATGAGGTTACAGAGCCCAGGCCTTTATTATAGGTGGTATTGCCATGACGCGGAAAAACCACCTAATCATCTTAGTCCAAGCAACAATGTCAACTTCACTCTTTCCAACAAGCGAAAAAACGCCGATTGCTAAAATCCAAGATGGAAAACAATGAGAGTTCCTGGTTACTCAGACCACTGCCTACTATATAATAACTATATAATAATTTATTTTATAGTAGGCAGTGCTCAGACAACTATGGTCATATGGCTTTTCCGCATCACGGCCTGTTCATCTAGGTGGCTTTGGGTTAACGAATAATGATGTAAAGCCTTTGCTGAGTAAATAAACAATATTAGTAGAGTTGTGGTTCATGAAATAATGGATTAAAAAAAATAATGGCCATATAAGTAATACTTGATATAAAATGGATTCTACTTAAATAAGTTAATAAACCCTTGTATTGTAAAATGGACATTATGGAATTATAACTATATACACTATACAATATAACGTGCGTAAAATAACGAACTAGTTATAAAGTTATTTATTTATTCAACTTGTTTTGGCAGAGGCTGCAGAGGAAGTTTTATCTTCCGGAATAAAAGAAATTGAACGGTTTTTTGAGACTGCATATAGGATGGGTTGGGGGTGTGATGTATTGTCGTAGCAGGGTTTTTGGAATTGGCGAATGAGAGGTTGGGTTTATGGGGTGGTAACTGTAGAGGTCAATTGCTGTGCGAGCAAGAGGAGAGAGGCTGAGGGACTAATAGGGGTAATGAGTTAAGGACTATGAAAATGTTAGACTAAAAGGACCAAAAATAGGCGTCGGTAATTTTTTATAATATGGACTACACATAAAAGCCCCATTTGGAAGTTGGCTATTGGTTCAGTTTAGGTGAGACACCTTCCATATCATCCTCTTAGTCCAATATTTTCATAGTCCTTAATTGATTAACCCGTATTAGTTCCTCAGTCTCTCCTCTCCTGCTCGCACAACAATTGACCTCTCCAGTTACCACCCCATCAGCGCAACCTCTCATTCGCCAAACCAAGAAAACCTCCCACGATAATACAACTCATCCCAAATATAGTTTCAAAAATTGTTTCAGTTTCTATTATTCCTGAAGATGGGATGGAACATGTTGAATAAATAAATAATTTTATATCAAGTATTACTTATAAGTCCATTATTTATATTAAAATAAACAATACTTATTTATAAACATATGCAATTGTTACTATAATTGCTTCGAAATTTCAGCCAATAACGATCGAATATGTAACCGACAATTAATTAATTAATCAATGAGAAATGAATCCATTAATGAAAGACAATTAAAAGTATAAATCTTAACAATCAAGTAAATAAATTCTTGTTAACAGCTATTATTACAAAGAGCATCAACAAAGGCATTCAAATATTTTTCTTCAATATATAAAAATGGCAACGTGATTTTAAACAATGCACTTTGAAATTTTCATCCACTGTTTTCAAAATGAAGCGGTGAATTAAATGCAAATTGAGATATTCTGCTTTGACTCTTCCACCTATTTATAAATGGACAGTTTATAAGTAATTTTTTGCTCTACTCCCCTGATATTATTCTGAAGTGTATATTTTTCCACTATTTTATAAAGTGACAATAAATCATTTTCATAGATACCCACCCATTTAATGGAAATCAGTTTGCTACACTGAGAGAGGGGAAAAGGAAGCAGAGAACAACACAGAACGTTGGTAAAGTTTAATATAAAAATCATTTAAGGGAAACGGACAATTTAAGAAATAAATAAGGCGATGCGCGTTAGAAAATTCTGCTTATATTTCAATCCTAAATGCGTTATGTACGTTGTCTTTATTTTAACACTGGTAA
Organism: Rhysida immarginata; assembly: GCA_023313115.1. NCBI lineage: Eukaryota > Metazoa > Arthropoda > Chilopoda > Scolopendromorpha > Scolopendridae > Rhysida > Rhysida immarginata. The sequence goes on from JAHWFO010020078.1 coordinate 925,342, forward strand.
GCTATAATTTATTCAAAATATTTATATTTACAATTACTGTTGTTGGTTTAAATTGTTTTAGTGGAGCATGGATTTATTGCGTTATTTGTCTGACTTCACATGTATGAATATTTTTAATTTTAATGCCGAGACATTAATATGTAAGCTGTTAATCTTTCCAAGCTAATGAAAATTGCTAGGATACAAGGTGTCTCACCTAAAGTGAACCAATAGATATCTTCTAAAATACAAATCTGACAGATTACTTTCAATGGAAGAATTATAGTAACTTTATGTGAGGGTTTTTTTTTATCTGTATTCCATTTCCAAAAAAACTCACTCCATTTTTGAATATTGAAGTCAACTTTAAAATATACAATAGAAACCCCTATTTTTAATGGTATTTTCGGATTGTACACAACATTTGAGAAATATTTTATTCTTGCTGTCTTTTCAATTGATCAACCGTTTAGGAGATAGAGGCATTGAAAATGTGAAACTTTTAAAGTTTCGGTCCCAATTTTATCGATAAAGACAAAGAGATAGAGAGTGGGTCTTAGAGACATTCCTACTCTATTTTTTGAGGGTCTTCAAAGAATCCAAGTCAGGACTTCAAAAATTCTAAATTTTATAATACACACACACAGTGTACTACAGACCCACCTTCTGTCTCTTTTTCTTCATGGATAAGATTGGATTCAAAACTTTAAAAGTTCCACACATGCAGTGCATCTATCTCCTAAACGTTTGAATCAATTGAAAAAAAAAATACCAAGAATAAAACATTTCTCAATTCTCGTGTACAGTCTGAAAATACCATTATAATAGGGGATTTTTTTGGAGGTTGAATAAACATAAAAAGCCTCACATAAAAGAACAAGAATTCTTCCATTGAAAGTACTCTGTCATATTAATAAACATTTTGGTGAAAACTCCGTTTTATTGCAGCAATTGCAGTATGCATCAACCAGATATCATACCAGGATACATTCTTAGTAAATTTCAATGTGTCCCCTTTGCACATCCTGGCACAGCTTTCAGCGTTCCACTGTGGCCCGGAAAACAATGCGCAACATTGCCGTGTAATGTCCTCCACCGCGGCTGTAATCCGTTGTTTCAACTGTGCAATGGTGCGTAATCCTGACCTGGTACACCTTGGACTTGATAAAACCCCACGCAAAGAAATCCATGGGGGTGAAATCTGGGGACTGTGCAGCCCACAGTCTTGGCAAGCCCTGACCAATCCATCTGCCTGGGAATGCGCGATTCAGGTAGTCCCAACGATGTTGGCAAATGGGGTAGTACCCCATCCTGTTGGAACACAACGGTATCCTAAATCCTTCATCTCGCAACTGTGGCTCTAGGAATTGCTCCAACATGTCGAGGTACACGGTACCATTGAAAGTCCCCTGGGCAAACATGAAGGGCCCATAGACCTCTGACTTTGGGTGTGTTTGGGTGTGCAAATAAATGAAATTCGTTAATGATTTCACCAAAATGTATAGTGACTTTATAATCACCCTGCATTAGAAGTTAGCTATTGGCTCGCTATAGATGAGACACCCTATATTGAACAGTTTTAAAAAATTATCTCTTTAAATACAAGCATAATTAAATTAATTATACAGGAAGAATCTACAATAAGGGAATAAACTGCAAAATATGGTTTCTCATGCCAAAACAAGTAGAAAAAAGGTCATATAAATATATGACGGCAACGTGTCACTAATTTCCACAAATCAGCATCTGTGGGCGTGGAATATCCACGCGAAACAATGACTACTAATAGCAATTTAAGATCAGTGTACATGTTACTGTAGGTCTTACTGGCATTTTAAGACCATTAACGAGCTTCCAGACGCTCTCCAGAATTTGCCCCTAGACGTAAAGCAAGAATATAGTTTATAAATGATGGTTATCCAGTCACAGAATGTTTACTAATATCTACCATGACCGATGGATAGGTAGGGAACTCAATCTGCTGGATTTCTGTCTGTAGGGATACTTCAAAGCTACAAGTATATGCAGCCACAAATGTGGAGATAGCTACGCCTGTGGGATTTATGAAAGGATGCGACAGTCTATCGTCCGTACATGCGTCAGCCCAGGCGGAAGACATTTCGAACATTGATTTGTAGGGTTATCACATTGTGGTTTTGTACGGACTATTTATAAGAAAGAGATACTATTCATTTCCAGTTTCTCAATGTTCTATGAAGTGGAATAACTCAACAAACAGGCTCTTTAGGTCATATGTTTATGTTGAACTTTTTTACTTATTTTGGTTTGAGGAACCAGCCTCTGCAGTTTGTCACCCTACTGAAGATTCGCCCTGCATTTGTAATAAGACAATTTTATAACATCACCAAAAAAAAGTAAAAATTAATTATTTTAATGAGAAACTTTGATGTGTTCAATGTGTTCTGCAAAATGTTTAATAAATCAGTCAATAAGAATTAGCTTAAACTTAGAAGATAAAGAAGCTTGAATCTGCAGTTTAAATTCCATTCTATCATATTCGTAATTCTTAACAGGTTACTGCTTTCATCTATTTGTACTTGGGAGCAGTTTTCTTATATTATAAAGTGACTTTAGTGGACAAGAATTATAAATGTGAGTACGCTTGAATTATTAATGAAGTATTTAAATAAAGTAATTCATCCATTTAAGCATAAATACCAATAGTTAAAAGCTTTACATTTAAAAAAAAATTTTTATAACTGAGTATCCTAAAGGGTCATTCCACGAGAAATCGACCAGGTGAGGCTCCTCGACCATTTAAGATATTTTTTTTTATTTTTACCCCATGCTTAACCCTATCATTGAGAAGTAAAAAGCAATTTTTTTATTTTATTTTTATCTTAATCCACTTTGAAACTACGCTCAGGTTTCTTTGCAACGGCAGAGTAAAAAGCGGTCTTGCAAGAGTATGGGAAAATGGCTACCATTTCACGCCCATTAAAGATAGAAACTTCCGATGTTCATTAACATCAAGAGGACATTACAAGCTTTCAGAAAATGTATAGAATGTCTGAAAGTCTTTTTTTCATCAAAGAGTTAATCAACTTTGAAATCAACTCGCGAGCACAATGGTAATATTTGATGGTCTATTAAGGTGACTGTCCGCGATAGCACAATTGGTTAGAGCAGCGACAGCGAAAATCGTGTTCCCTGGTTCGAGTCCAGGTCGCGGAAGTTTTCATTCCCTTGATAACTACTCCAGAATTTAAAAAAAACTGCTGCAGCCAACAAATAGGAAGTCGTGGATAGACAACCACGTGATATATGTTCGTGACCACCTGATGGTCTGTATTATGCAAATTAGTAAATATATAAAACGTATCTCGTAAATCATAACAGAATGGAACCAATTTCTAATTACCAACTTCATCTTTATTTGTGTCATATATCTATCAAGTTTTGCATATTTTGTGAAGGTTTTCAAAAGGGTGCTATCTTTTCAATTGGCATAAAAAGCCACATTAAGACGTGTGCAATTCCTTGTGCAATACGATGATTGAGTACACAGTTAAGGAAATGACTGCCATGGTGCTGCTAAGGAGAATGCTGCTGCTTTACCATGAGAGACATACAAGCATGTAAAATTCAAAGTTATAAAATTTTCGCGAGTCTGTCATTTAATTCTAATCGTACAGACGCTTGCTTAAGACAAGATTCTGCAGGAAATTGAAGTGTGACTCTCGATATGCTGGCGACTATCTTCCATAAGATAACACGGAGAGACGCCTAAATGATAATGGCGAACACTTCCAACACGTGCTGAGAGGTCATCACAGTTTTCAAACACCATAGTAAATAAGCGAAATCAGAGGCCGAAAATCATAAGTCCTGTAATGCATTAACCTAAGCTTTATATTTTTGTTTTCATTTTTTTATTTTACATCTGGCTTTTGAATTTAGAATAAATTGGATTCTATTTTGTATAACAGGACGAATACCGGAAGCTTCTATCTTTAAAGGGAGTGAAATGGTAGCCATTTTTCCACACCCTTGCAAGGCCGCTCTTTACCCTGCCGCAGCGAAGAAAAATGAGCGTAGATCCAAAGCGGATTAAGATAAAAATAAAATAAAAATTGCTTTGTACTTCTCAATGATAGGGTTAAAATAAAAAAATATCTGAAACGGTCGAGCCACCATTTATTTCCAAATTGGTCGATTTCTCATGGAATGACCCTAAAGTTATATAATTTTATAATTTCCTTCTCTTATTTTAGGGTGGAGAGGCATAGCAGTCTCGTATTTTGTTTGTGCCGGTGTAGCAACTGTTATTTGTTTTTCTGTCTTCGTTGTATTTAGAAAAGTAATAAACTTTAATATTACATAATAAATTAATCCTTAATTTTTAAAAAAAATGGCACAAAAGAGTATTTTAAATATTCATGAGAGTATGAATGTTAATGTAAATATTTTGCCTCTGTTAAATCTACGCTAGAGGAGAGCATATCTTGTCATGATCATGGCGGCGTTTCATCTTTTATACCTAATTGGGGGCATAATCACTTTCATCATTACCATCGTGTCTTTGGTAAGTTATAAATATTACAGATAGATACTGATAGATTTTTTTTGTACTATGCACTGCTTGACTATTAATATTCATACCTGTATCACTTTTATTGTATTATTTAATATCTGAAGCTGATGATCAGTATTATTGCGGCACTCTCATGGACTACATTACACCAATCTACTAGATTTGTGTAAATAGCAGGTTATATTTATATAAAAAATACCCCAGATTAGGCCGTTAATTAACTAAACCTAATTTTATGGGCGAATCTATCAAAGATTCAGTTTATCTAAAGAAGTCCGAGGGTTTCAGAACAAGAGAGGTGGTTGTCCAAATATATTATTGACTAACATACGCTCGAATCAGTCTGTTCGAAAACATGATGATGGTTTGAAAAGTATGGCATTGAGAGTTGTTATACGGCTACAGATTTATAATTTGAACTCTCCCTGAAGTCATGTCAAATTCTTGAAAGTGCAAACATTATCTGGTATATCGTAATATTGCAAATCCTTCGTCATCTTGTCAATAACGACTATTGGGTCATATCGAAACTATAGTTTGCAACCCCAACCATGAGTCTACTTCAAATAAATTTTCATTCTCAGAGGACAATGCAATTTGGAAACAACAGGTACCAAGCATTTGCTACATTCATATATGGCCATTATAATGGTAAAGCTCTAATGTCTACGTATCTTTTCCAGTATTTCTCTTCTGGATTGGTGAACTGTAACACTAGTACAACCAAGCAATGGCTTATGAACAGCTATACGATCATGGGAACCCATGTACAGGGTGATTATAATGTCACTATACATTTTGGTGAAATCATTAACGAATTTCATTTATTTGCACACCCAAACACACCTAAAGTGAATATATGGATGGGGGTTACACAATCAAAGGTCCTTGATGTTTGCCCAGGGGACTATCAATGGTACCGTGTACCTCGACATGTTGGAGCAATTCCTAGAGCCACAGTTGCGAGATGAAGGATTTAGGATACCGTTGTGTTCCAACAGGATGGGGTACTACCCCATTTGCCAACATCGTTGGGACTACCTGAATCGCGCATTCCCAGGCAGATGGATTGGTCAGGGCTTGCCAAGACTGTGGGCTCCACAGTCCCCAGATTTAACCCCCATGGATTTCTTTGCGTGAGGTTTTGTCAAGTCCAAGGTGTACCAGGTCAAGATTACTGCACCATTGCACAGCTGAAACAATGGATTACAGCCGCGGTGGAGGACATTACACCGCGATGATGCACAGTGTTGGTGGAACGCTGGGAGCTGTGCCGGGATGTGCAAGGGGGACACATTGAAATTTACTAAGAATGTATCCTGGTATGATATCCGGTTGATGCATACTGCAATTGCTGCAATAAAACGAAGTTTTCACCAAAATGTATAGTGATTTATAATCACCCTGCATTTTTATTAAACCTATTACTCTCACCAAAGGGTTCTTTGACTTGAAATAACAATAAAATACGATTGAGAGCACAGTAATTTGCTGGACTTCGTCCATTCTCTCAGTTTGATCTTTTATAAGGCTGCCGGACAGTTTTTTTCTCTTCTAAGGTTATTAACAATTGACTTCGAAATCCCCATTGCTTGGTTAAATGTAGCTTTCCAATGCAACATCTGTTCAAAGCATGCCTTTTTATAATATTTTGTACTCTTTGCACCGGTTTCCTTATCTGTTATGTCAATATATTAATTGTAGAGCAGTGCACATACGAATAAGCGAAATTACTCGTCAATTATTGTTATTTTTTTTCCAACAGAGTGAGGATAAGGATTGGACCCGTGATCTCATTATATGCGCGATTTGTTTGTGCATCATTGATATATACTCGGTAATGATCAAGTACATGTTTCATATATTCAACTTCGACAAGAACTAGAACATTTAATATTTAATATGCATTAATCTTTTCTTTCCTTTCAGTTTTATGTAAACTACGGTTGTTGGAATTACTCCAAGTATTTGAGTGACCCTATTGCGTTCCTTTCTTAAACCTAGGATATTTTTAAAAGCTATTTTTAATTTTAAATAGATTAACAAACGAATTAGAATATGTTTATAAAATATAATAGAGTATTAAATATATGAACTTGAAAATTGCGTTGTCTTCCACTTCCTTTTTATAAAACAATACAGCAAGCAACACTTACTGTTCAAGTAGTTCAGATCAACTAATATCTATCTAAAAAACGTTATCTAAAAATGAAATATGGAAAATGACAACTCCGAATACATAAGACTGATGGGTTTATCTGCAATCTAAACACCATAGATTTCACCTCTTAAAAGTTTTGCAAATCACAAATACAGAAGTTTTCAAGAAGGATTGCTGAAGCAAATTAACTCAACTGGCGAAAGTTTTTCACATTCAGATAACCACTGCTATTTATTTTCGTTCACGTAACTGTAATTTTGTTTAGTATCAAACAATAATTTCTTAACGAACACTTTGAATCGAGGAGCAGTGAACTAAAACTAAGCTCGATTGCAAGTTCTGAATCACCCTATATATATTAAACAAATATCTTATTACTATTATTTTTGTATTTACTCGATTACACACAATCTATAGAAATAACAAAGTACTTTATATTTTACAAAATGTGCCCGCGGCTCCGCTCACGTATAACTCGAAATATGCTTCCCGGGGAATACCGGGATAAAAAGTATCATGTGTTATCCCTTGATGAAAGAGATAATTTAATAAATGGAGAAAATAAAATTAATAATTTTTGTGTGTAAAAAAAGCCTCTCTGTAAACAATGTTATTGGTAATGTTACTTGGCGCGTGTACAAACAGATTGTTGGCATCCCTGATGCGAGAAAGAGCTACGTACAATTGGCCGTGTGAGAAGCAGCTCGTAGTGAGGTCTATGCCCGCGGAACCCAACATCTGTCCCTGCGCTTAATTAATGGTCATTGCAAAGCAAACTGTGATAGGAAACTGCACGCGCTTGAATCTGAATGATAAGTTATTGGGTATCAGAGGAATCTGGGGAAAAAATACTTGTTCACCCGCACCACATCCCGTCAACACTTCAGCCTCTGTCAAGTTTCGTTGCAGAGCAAGCGCTCTCAGGCGGATGCCGTTACACAACTTGGGTGGGCTCAAGTTCCTCAAAAGCATTATAGGAAGTTCCTCAAGTTCCTCAAACACTATTAATTTTTTTTTTGAGATGGAAGCCCAGGTGCAGACAAAGAATTCAAAAATTCTACCAAATTCGGCATGAATTATGTTAGGGGTGTCGTAAAATCCGCTCCGAATTTTATTAGTCCATGGTAGCTGATTAGTGAGCGCTCTTTACTCTGGAGAATCGGATGAACGCTGGTCCTGGCTCTCCGCTAGCCGAGCTTCACGTTCTTCATTTGTTTCCTGCGTTCGTATTTGTCTCATTCTCTTAGCATTTCTTAGTCCTGAGAAAGATCTGACCTCTTTCTAGAAGGTATATTTCACTGATCTCTATAATAACAAGTTGTTATAGAGATCAGTGGCATATTTAGAGAGCCATATCTCTTATCTGGCGACATCTGTTGGCAAGTTTAACTACCACTCCAATGAGCCGTTTTGGCATTTTCCCTTGGGAATGAGACATTTTCACGCAGAAAAAATATCCTAAATGTTGACTCAGACTATAAGCTAAAATCATACTAAGTTTCATCAAAAGCCGTCCAGTAGTTTTTGTGTGATGCATGCACAAACACGGACACCTTACAGCTTTTTTTATTATACAGGGTGTTTTTGAATTGAGTACAGATTTTTTGGAAGAAGATAGAAGAGGTCCTTAGAAGTATTTTTTGTCATATGAACATGGGGTCCCCGCAGCTCCATTTACTTACAATACTGCATTGAACAATCAAATGACACCGGGATGCAGTGTGCGTTGGTAGGCCTAGATTATTTTATTTTTAACAATTAACACAAGCAATCTACTGTATGACTTTTACAGTAATTGTTCGAAATGACCGCCATTTGCTTCACAGCACAATTCGCAACGCCTTATGATGGATTGATGTACGCGTGGAAACAGTTGATTAGCACGGTCGCTGATGTCACCTGCTGCCGCGACAACACGAGCCGCCAATTCTTCTTCGGTATCTACGGGTTCGGAGTACACCATTGATTTTATGCTTCCCCATAAAAAAAATCCATCGATGTGAGATCTGGCGATCTCGGTGGCCAAGGAACTGGTCCGCCACGACCAATCCAACGACCAGGATATGTCTCATTTAGGTAATCTCTAACTGCTCTTGTGTAATGCGAAGGTGCGCCGTCCTGTTGAAACCACATCAAATGTTTCGTCATTAGTGGAACATTTTCAAGAAGACCAGGGAGCTCCTCCTTCAGGAAACCAAGGTATGTTTGCCCTTTTGAAGATAAGCCTACCAAGCATCAGGTAAAGATTTTTCTATCGAAATATGGAAGGAAAAATTGTGCGACCATTTTCGAGGAGAGAAGGCCTAACTATGAATTAATCCATCAGAGATGAACCAACATCTCCTAGAGAGAAGGCCTGCGGACAAAAACGTCATACATTGTTACATCATCATCAAGCGGCTATTGTTAATCGTAGGGTAGATGTACCAGTAATTGACAGTTTAAGACGTTACTGTGAAACGAAATTGTATACGTAAATCAAATTGCATTATAAAACTTTTCTACTTATACCATTAAATTGTAAATAGATTGCAGAATGTGCCAATCTCTAAAACTCTGTTACTACTAGAACTATTGTCCATCGATCATACAAAAAGGCTCACGTAAAATTAATAACAAATATTGCATAACATTCATGAAATCAATCCAAGTAATCAAACCCTCGCGTAGTGGTTAATTACAAGGAATTTTCGACTCGGAAGGGCATTGAACAAACAACATGTGTTTGCGGCCATAATAGAGAGCAAAGTTCCTAGTTTTTTTGTTTTTCTGGGAAGCCTAATACGTCGTTTAATACAAGGTGGCAACACCAGTTCCGTTTCTTGCCCTGTTACTTTATTAAAAGCGTTTAAAACGTAAATTGTCAATTATTGGTACACTATCAACTACTGGTATATCTACCCTATTTCTACCAATAATAAGCCCTAAATTTGGCTGCTTGATGATGATGTAACAATGTATACAGTTTTTGTCCGCAGGCCTTCTGTCTAGAAGGTGTTGGATGAACTCAATAATGAAACACAATTGGAAGTATAAAGTTTAACAATCAACTAAATATTTCTTGTTAACAGCTTTTATTACAAAGAGACCAAAAACAAAGGCATCCGAATATTTTTCTTCCTCACATAAAAATATATTGATTTTAAACTATATACTTATAAAATTTCGTCCACTCTTTTCAAAATGAAGCGTTGTATTTAATGCAAATTGAAATACTCTGTTTAAACTCTTCCACCTAATCAGTAATTATAAATGACCACTTTATAAATAAATGTTTACTCTGATTCCCTGATATTACTTTTTGAAGTGTGTATTTTATCTATTATTTTATAAAGCAAAAATGGAAAGGAACAATAACTTTCATATATACCGACCCATTTAATTGAAATCAGTTTGCTACACGGAGAGAGAGGAATGGAAGCAGAAAACTACCGAGAACAGGATAAAGTTCAATATAAAGATCATTTATATTGTAGATGTAAATGAAATAAAAATAAGTTTTTTACGGAAATAATATTGCAGAATAATGCTCCATAAAATCTATATTATATATTTCCAGTAATTTCTGAACATTTGAAGGAAACGGACAACTTAACGAATAGGCAAATATTGCACCAGCAGATTAGGTAATAGACGATGAGCGATAGAAAATTCTGCCTTATTTTCAAACTCGAAAGAGTTCTCGTCACAGTGATTGTTTTGACACTGGTAAGTTATAATTTATTTAAAGTATTTATATTTATAATTGCTGTTTTTAAGTAAAAAGTTTTAGTGGAGAATGAATTTATCCTGTTAACTTGTCTGACTTCAGAAGTTTAATCTATAAGCTGTTAGCCCTTTGAAGCTATAAAAAACCTAACCTATGAGAGTTGCTATTAAATTAAACAGTTTTCAAAATTTATGACTGTATAATTAAATGAACTGCACAGGATGAATTTATAATAGGGAAATAATATGCAAGCTTTGGTTACTCTTGCAAAAACTGTGAATAAAGTAAAAATAAAGATCATATAAACATATAACCAAAAGTGTTTGGTCGACGAGTTATTATTCCACTACAATCATGAAGGTCAGACTACATTGGAAATGAACAATTATCTATTGTTTGTATACAGAGTGAATACAAAAGTCTGAAACCCCCTTTTATTTTTTGAACCGAAGCAGATATGTCAATTTTGATGAATCCAATGAATAGGAAGTTGTGGGTGGCCTATCCCATGGTGCACTTTTCATCATCCCAAATATGCAAATTAGGACACATTCTAAATTTATCGCAAAAACCGTAAGGAATAGAGAAAAAAACCCAATTGCAAACTTGTTCAGCATAAAAAAACAAAACAAAAAAATCATCCAAATCGGACCAACCAATCACCCACAATCACGTGGTGAACTGTTTGTAGCTTACAAACAGTCACGCTGCACAAGGAAAACTGAATGTTGATATTTCCACCATGTAAAGCATGCAAATCAAAAAATTAACATAAATTACCATACTCACATTCACTTTCATGCGGAAAAGCAAGAAAAAGGCATGTTTCAGCACACACAAGACAGAACAACTTCAGGATGGTCAACATGATATTCTGATTGTGGGTGATTGGTTGGTCTGATTTGGATGATTTTTTTTTGTTTTGCTTGTCTTTTTATGCTGAACAAGTTTGCAATTGGATTTTTTTCTCTATCCCTTACGGTTTTTGAGATAAATTTTGAATGTGTCCTAATTTGCATATTTGGGATGATGATGGGATAGGCCACCCACAACTTCCTGTTCATTAGATTCATCAAAATTTACATATCTGCTTCGATTCAAAAAATAAAAGGGGGTTCAGACTTTTGTATTCAACCTGTATTATTCGCGCAATAACACAACGTGTTAACCTCATAAGTCAATGTTCGAAATGATCTCCGCCTGTTTCGACACACGAACGGATCATAGGCTGTCGCAACCTTTGATAGACCCCATGGCCCTTGCGGATTGCTTTATAGGCTTTGAAGTATCCCCACAGATAGAAAAAGTAGGAAAATGGCCGAAACTGTGGATACCGCTATATAAATAAACGAAAAACGGAAAACACTACTCCACATAGGTATTTTATTACAGACTCAGATGTACATTTCGGATTTCAAAAATCCATCAAAGAGAGTGATTTACAGACAAATCGACAATCGAACAGTGAAATGTACATTTCTTCGGATGGGACGAAAGCAGTGCTTTCACGAAGCTCACCTTACCAGAATAAATTCCACATGAAATGATGTTTTGGCACCATTATTATTTAATTTATATTTCAATGATGTTTTGAATTTTAATTTGTTAGGTGTTACTTATGCTTATGCAGATGATCTTGTTATTCTTTACTTAGGAGAGTTCAGTTTAAATTTTAGAAATTTAAAGAGTGATCTAGCAGGGATAGCTAGGTGGCTTTTTGATAATGGTCTGCGCCTTAATCCAATTAAGTCTAAATTTCAAACATTTCAATATAAAAATATGTTTATGGAACATTCTGCATTATTTTTTCATGATTTTTTATGTAATGGATCTTGTTCGGATCTTTGTGGAGAAATTAGAAATGTAAATAATTTTCATTACTTAGGTGTCATTATTGATTCAAATTTAAATTGGGACTTACAATGTCAAACACTTTTAAGTATATTAAAACGTATTGGTTGGCCTGAAATATATTCTACCTCACTCCTTAATAAAAATAGAACAGATAAAGAAGCTTAAATCTGCAGTGTAATTCTATTCTGTCGTATTTATAATTCTTACCAGCTGACTTGTATCCTCAGCTTTGGCATGGCAGCGTTTACATCATGGAACTTAGACAAAAAGGAACGTAAGTACACTTGAATCTTCTATCTTCTCTTCTATCTACGAGGGTTGGGGCATAAGTCATGGCAACTATTTTTTTTCTTGTAGATATGTGAACGGATCACAAACGTATATGTGTCGTGTGGAAGTTCTGCAGGCCTAGTGTGTACGCAGAACAACAGATGGCTCTGTGAGAGCTGGTAGCAGCGCAGCGAGGGCTGTGAAATCAGTCAGTTGGTGAGTGTCGTGCGAGATGGAAGTAACCCGTGTTGAGCAGCGCGCTTACATCAAAATAGCCGTTCTCCGAGGGAGAAATGCGATGGAATGTCACAGTGAATTAGTGGAAGCCCTTGGGAATAATGTCCTACCATACCGTCCAGTAGCACGGTGGGTAGGAAAGTTTCAGCAAGGACGTGTGTCAACCAGTGATGAGCAACGTTCGGGCTGATGGTATTCAGCGCCTGAGGCTGATGATACTCAGCGCCTTCCACATCGTTGGCAGTAGCAGGGGACTACTTTGAGGGTCTTTAGGCCCAGGTTTGTCATGTCAACTTTATGTGTACTATGTTGTCATTCTTTTGCACCGTGAAGGCCATATTGCCTTGTATACTACCGTAATAAATTAGTGTATTATGATATTTCAGTGCTATTCATTATCCACTGATATAGTTAAAACCTTGTCGTTTCGTCTGTATATGTCACATTTTCCAACCGGACTGGTATCTTTAAGAAAAAAAAATAGTTGCCATGACTTTTGCCCCAACCCTCGTCTATCTATATATATTAAGAAGTATGTTTGTTTGTGGGTTTGTTTGTTTTTTATACAAATCTACAGTTTTATTCCGATCTTGATGAAATTTTGCAAACTCGACCTTCAAAGCATGTGGTAGGTCACTGCCTACCTCAGATTTCGGAAAAATAATAAATATCGATAAAAAATCGATATTCATGGTTAAGGCAAGGCATATTAATGAGAAATATATCATGACCAACAATGCAAGACAAATTTTTTGCAACAATGGTATCAACACGCAATTCACAAACACTCTGCACGGACCAACAATATATATCACATGGCTAACAATGCAAATAAAAGTTTGTGAAACAATAGGTATCAACAATGGTGTCAACACGCAATGCACCAACACTATGCAAGGATCAACAATATATGTCTCATGACCAACAATGCAAGGCAAAGTTTGTGCAATATAGAATTCGGTGCATAGAATTCCTGTTATTCAGGCTTTTCTTAGAAAAGAGAATTCTTAGTATTTAACAATTTCTTGAAAATCTTTAAAAATGATCAGTAACTGGAGATAATGAGTTAGCAGAATATTGAGAAAGAGTGAACGACGATAGAGGAAGCACTCCTTTAGCCCCGTGTTGTATTGAGCAAATGGGAAGCAAGTAAATAGAAGAATCGGCGACCGCTAGACTACAGAAAGTGATGAATGGCCAAGTTTTGCTTCAAGACATCGAGAGAAGAAGGGAACTGCAACAACATCAAGTGTACATCTAAAGTAAGATTACGTGAGTAAGAATTTATTTAGACTAGCACAGGCATCCTTGGAGAGGTCTATCCATTGTGAGCTTTTAAAAACATTTTTTATCGAATTTTCATTAAGAATTTTTACTGCATTAATTCTAAGCGTTTTCATCTGTTTATTTTTAAGATATTTCAAAATTTAATAAAAAAAAACAAACAAAGGGTCACGCCGGGGTTATCACCTAGCTTATTGGGCAGCACAGCAGCTCCAAACATTTCATTAAAATACATTTTGACTATATTCTGTGTGAATGTGAATATTTTGGAAACTGAGATGATGATAATGTGATGATTGAACGTTCATTTCCAAGAATTATTAATAATGAGCATCAAATGACGATGCAGTTACAACACATAAATAACACAGCATCTATTGAGGAGGAAAAGGAGTCACACGTGTCTCCCTTGAGCTCCTTATCAAACATCCAGACGACTGGCAATAATTTTTGGGTCTGGAAAGGAAACAGAAAGAACGAGTATTGGTCAGAGAAGCTCTGCAGCTAAAACAGAAAAGACTATACGGGCAATGGAAATATCTGAACAATGGAAGTTTCGAATAGAGCAAGAGGGTATAGGAGCTTCTGCGTCAAGGGCAAGAAGAACTTAAGTCTAAAGTATCTGGTGATGCTCCGCAGTAGTGAGGCAAGACAAGAAGAGTTTAGATAAAGTCCCGGTATATCTCCTAGACTTGCTCTTTTTCGTATTTTTCTTAGAATGGATAGTCCCTTTGCTCAGTGTTGTACTGTTTGAGTTATTGTTTAACCGATTGTGAGTTATAATTTAATTTTTTGAGAGATTGTTCTCTTTACCTACAAGTGTAGTTATCCCGGGCAACGCCGGGTACCTCTGCTAGTTCTTAACAAAATATTCAAATAAAGCACTTGTTCATTTAGGCTGCATTAAAAATTACCAATTGTTCAGAGTTTACATTTTAAAAGAAATTTAATACGTGAGTATGCTAAATTTATATACATGTATTTTTCTATTTTCTTCTCTTTTATTTTAGAGCCGAAGTGGGCGCCCATATTTTTCTCATACTTTGCTTGTGGCTGTATAGGAGCTTTTATCTGTATACTGGTCGCCCTTTTATTTTTAAAAGTGATAAAATAAATTATTCCTTAAAGTTTGATATCTTTAATTTATTAAGTTTAAATAAAGAAAGTTTTTAAAATATCCATGACAGCATATATGTTAGTATAAATAATTGCTTCTTTTTGATGATCTACACTAGAGGAAGTCCTATTTTGTCATGATCATGGCGGCGTTCCATTTTCTTTTCCTAATTGGGGGCATACTCCTTCTCATCTTTACCCTCATCTTCCAGGTAAGTTATAAATAATACAGATTTCTACTATACACTGCTCGACTATTAATATTTGATAATTGTGTATCTTTTATTGTATCTTTAATATCTTAAGCTGAAGCTTTTATTATTATAGCTTTCTAGTGGACCATATTACACTACCCCCACTAGATTTGTATACATTTCAGTTTATAGTTTAGATAAAAATATACAGCCCACATTTAGCTCTTGAGAAGCTTAGCCTTATTTTATAGGCGAATGTATGCAAGGATTCAGCTCATGTAAGGGTGCTCCAGAAGTATGATATTCCTGTTATGCTATTTCCACAGTACGGTATTGAGCGTTGTCGTGCTGCTACAGGTACGACTTTCCCTGCACTCATGTCATCATATAGGAAGCGCAAACATGTCTGCTATATTTTGGTATTGCAAATCCTTACTCTTCTGATCAATAACGACTATTAAAGTCAAACACTGAAATGCAACTCCAAACCGAACTTCACTTTTAAAGCATTTGATGCATTCAAGTATGGAAATTAAAATGGTAAAGCTCTAACCTATATATTGTGTATACACTATCTACCCAAAAGCAATTGGACTCTTTCGATTTTAGACGTTTTGTCAAATATTTAAAAAATACTTGACGAATTATCCTGATACTTGCTAATGTAAATAGCATGCTACACCTCATATATTTCGGTGAAGGTTTTATCCCGAAGGCAAATAGGAGATCAGCAACAAATTGAACAAATAAATAATGTTTGGGATTACCCTGAAAAAATAATGCTTGAAATGCGCTGTAAATGTAGCATATGATTATGAGGCTTCTTTTACTTATCTTTGTTCATTTTAATGAAAACAGCATCCAGCTCGTATTCATGGAGATAGAAAGGTGTCTTCAGTAAGTTTTTTGTTTATAACATGCAGTGTTTTCAACCCAATGCAATGCTATTTTCAGGATTGGCATTTTCAGTTGATAAACTACAGTAGAGACAACACCTTATAATCAGAATATAAAAACATTAAATATTTGATGAAATATGAGCGTTTTTACTAAATAATGTTTAACTGCGCATGCGCAAGCGTTACCGAAATGTCTTTTTCATAGTTTATTAGCCAAATGTATATATCACCTCTTATAAAAAGCCCAAGCAAATATCGTGAAAATCAAGCAAGATATACACTGAGTGGCCAAATTATTATGACCACGTGACAGTTTTAGGCAAATTAGCTATTGCGTCACAGCGCTGCCGCTAGAGGGCTAGATAGCTATAAAAAGGGAATGTAGGTGAGGTGAACCATCAGTTGCACGGTGTTTTTTGCGACGATATGGGCAAAAAACGTGATTTAACTGAGTTTGAACGCGGGATGATCGTCGGCGCGCGCAGTGCCGGAACCAAAATCAGTAAAACAGCTGAACTTGTGAAGTGTTCAAGAGCAGCAGTTAATAATGTTTACAGAGAGTGGACTACCAAGCAAAAAACCGGCTCTCAACGTCAAGCGTGTTGTCGTCAATGCTCGAGCTGAAAGGAGATCGGCCAGAGTTGTCCAGCGCGACAGAAGAGCAACAGTGCGTCAAATAGCGGCAAATCTTAATCAAGGACAAACTGTGACCGCCTCTGAACGAACTGTTTGCCGCTCATTACACCGTTTAGGTTATGGAAGCCGACGACCAGTTCGAAAGCCTCTACTGTCAGCCTTGAACAAGAGCAGACGTCTCCAGTTCGTCAAGGAGCACAAGGATTGG
This sequence comes from Rhysida immarginata, assembly GCA_023313115.1. Lineage (NCBI taxonomy): Eukaryota > Metazoa > Arthropoda > Chilopoda > Scolopendromorpha > Scolopendridae > Rhysida > Rhysida immarginata. The sequence goes on from JAHWFO010020078.1 coordinate 942,444, forward strand.
ACAGTAGATGACTGGAAAAAGGTCATGTGGTCCGATAAGTCACAATTTCACATGCATGCCCAAGATTAATTAAGTATTGTCGCAGATCAAGTACATCCCGTTATGTTAATGGTGTAATCTGACGGGGATGGATACCTCCAGCAGGACAGTGCTCCTTGTCATAAGGCTGGCATCGTCCTCAGATGGTTCGAAGAACATGCCGGCGAGTTTACCTTGCTTCGTTGGCCTGCACAATCGCCAGATCTCAATCCCATTAAGAATTTGTAGGATGAGATCGAACGGGCCATCAGGCAGCGGGATCCAGCACCATCAAATCTGCAAGAATTGGAAGGTGCAGTTCTCAGAGTTGGTCTTAACTTCCTCCTACAACCTACCAACATCTCATAGAATCCATGCCCCGAAGAATGCAAGCAGTAATAAGAGCGAAAGGTGGCCCAACACTGTATTAAGGGGGTGGTCATAATAATTTGGCCATTCAGTGTAGGCGATAGAAGGAGTTGAATTTCAGTTGCTCTCAAAACTAAACAAAAAATAAGGGGTTCTCTGCAAATTCGGGGTTCTCCTTAGTTCATATCAGCATAAGGAGAAGTTGATACCGGTGTCTGGTCAAAAAATAAAAATTTGGAGAAAAGCTCTTATCGTTGTGTTTATTAGGATCAATAGGTATTATGTTTTCACAATGTGCGTCTGTCTATCCGTTCATCTGTCTGTTGGTGCTCTAACGTTCGAATGCTTCCGAATTTTCGCCATTCGACAACTTAGCCAAAACGACAGACTGAGTTCGTTTGAAAAATTGAACTAACAGAGTACTTATAATATAAAGAATATACAGGGCGTCTTAAAAAAGCGTATTTACACTTTGAATGACTATAAAAACATTATTTATGAACATAGAGACAAGTTTAGAACCTTAAATTACAGAAGACAAATATATTTAAAGAATCATGTTCGCAAATGTTCAAACCGAATGTTGATGACCGTCATTATCCAGACAAAGCTGATAATGCGCACCAATGGATTCTGTTTGTCGTAGAGATTTCAGTTGGAATCGAATGAGGGTTTCCTGCACCTGCTCTTCTTTTCCAGAGCTGGTGGATGTCCGTGGTCGTCCAGAACGTTTCTTGTTGACGTTGTGAACGGATCCATCTGCTTCAAATTTATCTCTGATGCGAGCAATGGTCCAGTGCGTTTATCGAACTCCCTTCCGTGGCGTTTTTGGTCTTCCTGAAAAAAACAAACTGTAAGTACATTTTTTGAGACACCCTGTATAAATAAGAACACAGACTGACCTTGACGATCAGTGGATGTTCTGGTGAGAAGGAGGAGGCGATGGATTCCACTATTTCCACAAAGAATTTATTTGACATTCCATAAATGTACATTCGGCTGTAGCCATCATCTGTATGAGTCGTTTTACAGAGCAAAATTTGGGGTATTTATAGTAAAGTTAAGCCAATGAAAAAGAGAATAGGAAGAAGAACCTGTTGGCAATGGTTGACCATAATCTACAAACTGGACATAACTTTAGTATTGACAAACTTCAAGTCCTGCAGGTGGTTGATGAAACCAGGAGACTGGATTTTTTGGAATCCTGGGAAATCATGAAAAACCAGGACTACCCTTTGCTTAATGTAGACACTGGACTCTTGGATCTCCTTCCTCAGAAAAATTTACTGGAACATACAAAGAAAACTTCTTCCACCTAGCAGAGCCCTCTCCTAGGTTCGCGCTTTCCGAACCAATAAGCTTCCAACTTCAATACTTTTCTTCCTACTCTCTTTTTCATTGGCTTAAGTTTACTATAAATACCCCAAATTTTACTCTGTATAACGATCAGGACATACTAGCTCTTGAAGGTGACACCTCTACTCTCATTGCTCTCATTTCACGGTGCGCCCTTTTCAGGGCGATATTCACCTTCTGTTAGTCTTATGTGCTGGTCCCTGTCGTTGGAAATAATATTACCGAAAACCACTATATCAAGACGCTCATTATCCTTCTGGATCTCTGGCGTTGGGATAAATTTTCTCGCAAATCTGACTAAGGACATTTCTGATATTATATATTACCATTCTAATCATTCACAAGTGGGTCCCTGGCGTAGAATTAATTTTCTCGCAAACCTGACTTGCTCTTTTTCTTAAAGCTAGGTGCGTCCTTGTTAGGACGGCTTCTTTAGCACACACTTAGATGTGAGGGTATTCTCCCCCCCCCCCCTGGTTCTGTACAATTCTCTTTTAGGAATATGATGGCTTCGTCCAAATTAACGACGCTGAAGTCGGCAAAGGAGTCTTTGCTAGCGCCTGACGGTAAAAGTGTGTCCTGCGAAAGGGCCTACTGGGATGCCTGTTTGGCTCCTAGGTCGGCTGCGTTTGACCTAATATTTAATGAAATGGTAGAATCTCTCAGGGATGACATAAACGTCAAGTATAATGCACTGGAGCCGAAGGTCGAATCCTTACGAACAAGTTTTGAAGAGAAATTCAATGGAATCAACACGGAAATTCAAAACTCTCGTACAGACGTCATCAACAAGGTAAGTGAATTTAGAGAAACCTTTGAGAAATGTTCCGGGACTCCAAAGGCGGGAAACTCCATGGAAGAAAATAAGGTAAAAAAAAATTTCAACGTATCTCCCTTCCTAACAAAGTGCATGGACTAGAGTCCATGGAAATAAGTGATGATCGTGACTGTTGACAAACGGTGGCAACAAAAGAAGCTATTCCGACGGAAGTGATGGAGAAGTGGAATACAGTGCCTGGCCAGTTGTTCGTATCAAAAAATCCAGAAGGGGGACGAGGACGGAAAATTCCCAGATTAAGGTAAGTGAAAAGAGAGCTATTTACTTTCCCCCTATTATCGTTAGATATCACGGGAAACCGATTAAGGAAGTGCTAGATGAGATAAAAAAAATCACATAACTTTAGATAATATTATTCGCACACCGGACGCTCACACACTATCAAAGTTAAATGCCACGACGAGGAAACACATAAAACCCTCGTGTTAGGAATCAAAAAGTATGGTGCGCTTAAAATCCAGCATCATCAGCTCAAGCCTGAGAAACTTTTAAAATACGTTGCCCGTAAAGTAGATATAACTACGTCATGGAAGATTTTGTGAAGACCTTAGAAAATACTTTCCCGATAAGGCAGTTAGAGTTAAAAAAGCAAATGGTGCTGTTGAGATGCCAATCGTCCTAGTCCTCCTCCAAAACACTCAGCACAATAAATCTTTCCTAAATTTAAAGCATTGGTTCACTTTCTGTAATAGTTGAATTGTTTAGGGGAAACAGGAAGCCCTTACAATGTTACAATTGAAGAGCTCGGGGCAATAAGGACCTAACCCTTATCAAATCTGAGTTACGTATTATCACCAGAGATCTCCTGTAGCTTTGTTCTAACGCCTAGACTATTAACATGTAAAAGTTCTCGCCATCGGGTGGGTTTTTTAAGAACCGCCCTTTTTCAATATTTCTGAAACTTATCTGTTTTTATCAGCAATAAGGGCATATCCCACAACAAAAATGAAGGTTAGCAGTAGCAACGTGCAAAACTTCAGGAAACAACTTGAAGAAAGTGAGGTGTTTTCTGATAAGGATTCACTTGTAAATAGCGGAAGTGATCCATCATATCATGCTACATGTGAGGAAGAGTCAACACATGAATCTCAGGTATATATTATCGTGCTTTAGCAGCACATGTGGAAATTGTGACTTACGACTTTATTGCCTCAAAAAACTTGCCCGTTTATAAACAGGGTAGTATAGTTTTTCAGGCTTAATATTAGCGTCGAAAGATGTGTTTATCAGATATTACAGACCCCCTACTGTAACATTGATAACTTCATTGGCTGTGCAAACAATATTTTTTACTGTTTTGAAGGTTACGACCTTATTGCACCAAAAACAATGTCCAGGGAGAATGAAACTATGCCATTTGCAAAGAAGAGAGCAAGAAATGTGGAAAACTGGGAACGTGTTAAAGAACAAGGAATGAGCAGCTTAATCATCTGCGCTTCTTAGTGAAGATCGTTTTCGAACACTCTTCTGTAATAAATATAACATTAAATTTAATTTTCCGAAAAGTGACACCTGTGCAATTTGTGATGGCTACAAATACGAATCGACCAACTTGAAGGTGAAGAAAGAAAATTAGTGGAGCAACAAAAGGAACTTCATTTGCAGAAATCTCAAGCTGGTAAAGGTCGCATTAAAAAGCTTAGTCAAAATCATCGCATTAAAAAGCTTAGGCGAAAGATCATCCAGACAAACGTCATAGCTCTGGATCTGCAGCAATCATTGCCTACACCCAAACTCACACTGAGCCATGCCTTTTATAAGCGTAAGCTGTGGACCTATAATCTGGGAATTCATGACTGTGGGAAAGATATTGGTTAAATGTTCATTTGGCCAGAGAACAAAGCTAAACGGGGTCAGATGAAGTCCTCGCTTGCCTTTTAAAATATTTAGACATCGTAAAGCCTCATGCGGATGTGCTTAATTAAAAGCCACTGCAAAGGTCAAAAAAGAACTGGAATTTTGCAGCATTTGTAAGTAGAAGTGTTTCAAGGAAGTGCATTATCATTTTCCTGTAATTGGACATACACAGCTCCCATGTGACCGTGACTTAAGCAGAATTAAGCTACATGGCAAAAAGAGACATCCCTTGATATATTCACCAACACAGTGGGCCAGTATTATATGTGGTGCGAAGAAATCCAGAAAGTCACAGAAATGACTACAAGTGATATCAAAGACTTTTCTAAATAAAACAAGTCAAACTTAGGAACACCTCTGAAATTCAGCGAGGTAATGACATTTTCATATACATCTGAAGAACCAATGAACATGAAGGTTGCATACAACTATGTTAGCAATGTTAGTATCATATAAGTGAATCTCAAAAAGGGGACGATCTGGAGGAATGAATGTCAATTTCCAACTTCTACCACAAAAATACAAACATGATATTCCAATTAATGGAAAAAAATATACAGACGTGATCTCACTGCTTCCATACATCCCACCTGCCTATCATCCATTTTACAATAGACTCATCGGCGATGATCGAAGCATGGAGATTGAAGTTGTTGATGAAAATCAATCTGATACAATGAAGGTCGAACTACAGCTAAATTAAGCTTCAGAACATGGAATAAAGCCAGTTTTCTTTAAAAAATGTGTCGATGTTTGATTTCTCAAATGCCATTTTGCAAAAGAGCCAATACAACTTTGCAGATCAATAAGGCCGTACCCCCCAATACGTTCTGTACAAGAAAAATATTATCATTCCTTAGTGTAAAAGTCATTGATTGTGTAATCTATTTACAGTATGTTTCAGTAACATCTGCACAATCAAACTGTAATCACGGAAAACCAAAACATCAAACATACAGATTTACAGATGTTTTTAAAACTATAACAACAGTTTTCTCAAAAACTTCTTCCTGTGGGTTAGGTTCTTATTGCCCCGAGCCCTTCAATTGTTTACGCTTTGGGCATGTGTCCCAGGGGTGCACCGAGTCGCGCCCACCAGTCAAGGGACTGCACCAATATAAAAGGTAAACGTATTCGATGTGAAGGACAGCACACATCGAGTTATAGTAAGTGTCCCAAATACCCACAATTTAAAAGGAATAAAACTTCCAAAGTAGCTGAAGGAAGAACTTCTGCTTCGATTGCTTCTGCTTCTATTGGTAAGGGAGTCGTTGACCACGACGAGGGACTAAAATTCAAAGGTATCTGGGTTACCTAATGAATATGTTAAAGGATAGTGGCAAAGTTTTGCCGCAGACCACTCAAACTGAGACAAGGAAATAATCATGGATGTTATTTCCCTACAGAGTTATAAATCAAGGTAAGCTACGTTGCACTATATGGAATGCGAGGGGAATCCCTCGCAAGAGTTTCGAACTTTATGATTTCCTTACAAGCTGGAACATCGATGTTGTCTTCTTGTGCAAAACCCATCTCAAACAGAGTAGAGCTTTCAATCTACCAGAGTACTATGTTTATAGAAAAGACAGGCCCCTAAAAGAGCTTCAGATCCATATTTATTGTTGTTAAAAGAAGTATTGAACACACAAAGATTGTCACACCTAACCTTGTGAATATGGAGGCAGTTTCCATTGTCATTAAAGATCCTGACGTTGAAGAGGTTAAGTTTACTTCCCTGTACAACCCACCCAGGCCCAATTTAGACCCTCGCGACTAGATGAACTATTGTCTGGGCCCACTCCAGTAGTTATGGCGGGTGATTAGAATGCGAAACACCCACACAGAAATTCCAGATGCACTAATCAAAGTGGCTCGGTACTTTATAGGTACATGGTAGATCAGGTCGACACTTCCGTCATTGGCCCTCTTGAAGATACATGTACATACTACTGTGATCATTCACCCGCTAGTGACGTGCTCGACATTGTTCTCAAGGGGTTTTTTCAAACCCTTTAATATATTTACAGTAAATGCCTTATCATCTGATCACCTACCAGTTGCACTAAATTTTGAGGGGATAAATATCAACTTGAGAATAAATCTTCGTTATAAGCAGGACTGAAAATTTTTTAGAGAATTTATGAACGACAGCAACATTCCCTATCAGGATCCCGTCACCAGCATTGATGAAAATATCTAAAACATCACTCACTCCATCAAGATGGCTACAAATGCTTATGCTACTCCGGTCGATTGCAAGCGGCCAGACCATCTGGAACTTCCTCCCTCCATCAGGCAACTCATCCACGACTTTGGCAGCGTACCAGGTTTCTCCACTTCAAGATGAAGTACAACAGGCTATCCCGCAAGGTAAGTGAGCAGATTAAGGATTTAAGGAATCAAAAATGGAACGACAAAATCAAGAGTCTCTCCGTCCAGGACAACTCTCTCTGGAGTACGGTCATGGCCCTTAAAAGCAACAGGACTATATTTCTCCCTCCTCTGCTTACACAGGGTGGTGATTTCGTTAGCAATGACTAGGACAAAGCACAAATTATCGCCGATTCAGTGAAGAGCCAATTCTCTACGCCCAAAGAGGATGGTCTGGTCAAAATTACTCGTGAGGTCAAAGACGCGTGTGACAAGTATGGCCACACCCAATGCGCTCTTGCCTCTCCTGATATCATTGGCACCTCTGAGATATTTAACATCATAAAGCGCCTGAAAAGCAAAAAGGCAGCGTGCATCGGCACCATTACCAACAGTGCTCTCAAGAATTTGCCTCCCAGTGTTATCTGCATCATCACCAAGGTCATGAATGACTGCTGGCTTAACGGCCATTTCCCTAGTGCCTGGAAGGACTCAGTCATCATCACCATTCCTAAACCTGGACTGGATTCTGCTCTTTCTACAAGTTATAGCTTGTTGCCCATGCTTTCCAAGGTCTTTGAGCGCACTATACTCAAAAGGTTCAACGACTACTGCGAGGCAAACAACCTCATTCGTAGTGAGCAATTTGCCTTATGTCCAGGCCACTCTTGTCAGTTTCAGTTATGGAGACTCCTTGTCTGAACCCTGCAAAATTAATGCTGGTGTATCCCAAGGATCTGTCTTGGGGCCAGCCTTATTCAATGTCTTTATCCATGACTTGCCCAACTTTGCAAAGTGTAATCTTTACTTGTTCGCTGACGACGGGTCCTTTATGAACTGGGCACGAAACCCAGACCATGTCATCACTCGACTCCAAAAACTACTTTCAGAAGGCCACAAATAAAAGAGGGAACCACGTATGTTACATGTCTATACATCGATCATTTCTTTCTCTTCTGAATATGGCATTGCATTACACCGAAAAGCCTGCATATTATAATCAAAAAACTTACGAAAAAATTTTAACTTTTTTAAAGAAACCTTTATCATATACACTGAGTTAGCAAAACTCATGGGATAGCAAGCACATTGATTGATGGGCATGGCTCACGAATTCACAGGGGTAACGGATTCTGGGAATGGACCATTATACGTTGTGGGAAGAGCTTGGATAAGTGATTAATCAGAAATGGCACGTCGTCGCGAGTTGACGTCTTTTGAACGGGGTATGATAGTAGGTGCCCGACGCATGGGAAAGTTCCATTTCGGCAGTGGTGCAGGAATTTGCCTTTCCATGCTCAACTGTCTCCAGGGTGTATCGGGAATGGCTGGATGAAGGCATCACAGTCCACAACAGGCACCATACCGGGCGTCCAGCTGCCCTGAATGATCGTGACCGGCGACATCTGGAACGAATGATTCAGAGAGACAGGAGCGCAACAGTGCAGCAAATCACAGACCAGTTCAATACTGGCCGCACTAGAAATGTCTCTCGGTGGACAGTCCGTCGGAATCTGCATGCCCTCGGGTTTTGCAGCCGTCGCCCTACACGGGTGCCAATGCTTACCCAGCGTCATCGGACACTCCGGCATGCATTTGCCACCAACCATCTTGGCTGGACTCTGCAACAGTGGCGTAATGTCATATGGGTCAGATGAGTCACGATATCAACTGTACCACGCTGATGGGAGGCACCGTGTGTGGCGCAGACCTCACGAAACGATGGATCCCGCATGCCAACAGGTGGTGATGTAGGGTGGTGGGGCGTCAGTGATGGTCTGGGGTGCATTTTCCTGGTTTGGAATGGGCCCTCTGGTTATCCTAGACCAAACGTTGAATGGTCCACGGTATCCTCAATTCATCGGAGACCATCTGCACCAGTTTTTGACATTTCAACACCCTGACGACGTAGCAGTCTTTCAAGATGACAATGCTCCACCACATCGCTCCAATGTCGTCCGCGAATGGTTCGAGGAGCATGCAGGATTAGTCCAACGACTGAGCTGGCCAGCCCCGGAGCCCTAACATGAATCCCATCGAGCATATCTGGGATACAGTTGAAGTCAGGCTCCGGGCACTGGATCATCCGCCCACGAACGGGCAGCAACTATCTTCGGCTCTGCAGACTATCTGGTGTCAACTGCCTCCAGAAGTGTACTAGGGACTTGCAGACTCACTACCACGCCGTATTGCTGCACTCCATAGGGCCAGAGGTGGCCCGACCAGATATTAAGTAACCATCCCATGATTTTTGCAAACTCCATGTATACGTGCTATTTTCATACAAATGACACAGAGAAGTAAAAGAAGCCTTATATTCATATGCTTCAGTACCAACGCATTTCAAGCATTATTTTTTTACAGGGTGATCCCAAACATTATTTTTTTGTTCAATTTGTTGCTGGTTCCTATTTGCCTTCAGAACCAAACTTTCGCTGAAATATGTGAGGTGTAACATGCTTTTTACATCCATGAATTTTCATGATAATTCGTCAAGTATTTTTCTAGATATTCACTCAAAGTGTCTAATTACAGAACATACGCTCATATCACTAGATCAAACCAATAATGCCTTGTGAACAGCTGTATGATCATGGAAACCAATTCGTTTTTAATAATCCCATTACTCTCACCAAGGGGTTGTGTGACTTGTAATAGCGACAAAATACGTTTGCTGCACGGTAATTTGCTGAGCGTCGTACATTCTCTCGGTTTGATCTTTATCAGGTCTTCCGACAAGTTTACTAACAATTGATTTCGAAATTCCCAGAATGACTGCGATTTCTGATAATCAATATGCGTGACTACAGCATTCCACTGCATTCTTACTTTTGCAACTTCTGTAAATTTTTGCATGCTTAGAACCGGTTTCCTTAAGTAATATGTCAAAATATTAATTGTAGGGTAGTGTACAAACAAACAGAGATTACTCGTGAATTACTGGTTTTTTTTTCTTCTAAAAAAGATACAGGAAAACTTCTGGCCCCCTGAAATCATCACATGCGGATGTTTGTTGGGCGTCATTGATATGTACTCGGTAATTGTCAATATATCTATTTCATAAATTCAACTTCGACAATGAGGTATGAAAATATTTAACATGCATTAACCTTTTCTTTTTTTCAGATTTATGTAAATTACGTTTTTTGGAGGTACTGGCAGTATTTGAAGAACCCTGAAGAGCCCTAGGATATTTTGAAGAAGCTGTTTTTTTTTTATTTTTACTAGATTAACAAACGAATAAAAATGTTTAAAAATATACTACAATATCTTCTACCTTATATCTATCTTCTTCTATTCTATACATACAGGGTGAATACAAAAGTTTGAACCCCCCTTTTATTTTTTGAACCGATGCAGATATGTCAATTTTGATGAATCCAATGTATAGGAAGTTGTGGGTGGCCTATCCCATGGTGCACTTTTCATCATCCCAAATATGCAAATTAGGACACATTCAAAATTTATCTCAAAAACCGTAAGGGATAGAGAAAACAACCCAATTGCAAACTTGTTCAGCATAAAAATACAAACAAAACAAAAAAAATCATCCAAATCGGACCAATCAATCACCTACAATCACGTGTAAGCTACAAACAGGCCACACTGCACAAGGAAAACTGAATGTTGATATTTCCACCATGTAAAGCATGCAAATCAAAAAATTAACATAAATTACCATACTCACATTAACTTTCATGCGGAAAAGCAAATAAAAGGCATGTTTCAGCACACACAAGACAGAACAATTCTAGGATGGCAAGCTACACTGTTCCGGAAATGGTCAACATGATCTTCTGCTTCGGAGAGGCAAGGAGAAACCTACATGCTGCAGTTAGGTTGTATCGTGACAGATACCCTAACGAACGCCATCCATCTCATCAAACAATGCGTCACATTATTCAAAGATTCGAGGCTACAGGGAATGTTAATGCAGAATGAGGATGACCAAGGGCACAAGGCGACGAGGATGCAACACTAGTTCTGGCTGCAATTGCGGCAGGGTGCCATCAGAGAACTGTTCTCAACATTCTACACGCACATCATTTTCACCCATATCATATACATTGTCACCAGGAGTTACTGCCATTGGATTATATTGCTAGGACCGCCTTCTGCAACTGGTTACTTATCTGCCTGGATGACAATTCAAACTTCATTCATGAGGGGTTGTGGACAGATGAAGCCCAGTTCACCAGGGATGGAGTTATCAACAGGCATAACCATCATCATTGGGCAGACGAAAACCCACGATGTCTGCGAGAAGCAACTCATCAAGTGAAGGATGAAGGATGTCTCGCCTCACTGAAGGATCTGGTTCAACGAATCCAGGAAGCGTGTCGAGGAGTGACACCAGCCATGCTTGCCGATGTTTTGGCATCAGTTAGGTTCCGTGCCCAAATGTGTTATGGTGCCCACGGTCGTCACATCGAGCATTTTGTTGATTAACTTTTTTCTAAACTGTTTGAAGTAACTTGTTTGTGCTGTGTGACTGTTTGCAAGCTACAAACAGTTCACCACGTGATTGTGGGTGATTGGTTGGTCCGATTTGGATGATTTTTTTTCCTTTGTTTGTTTTTTTATGCACTTGTTCAAAATTTGCAATTGGGTTTTTTCTCTATCCCTTACGGTTTTTGAGATAAATTTTGAATGTGTCCTAATTTGCATATTTGGGATGATGAAAAGTGCGCCATGGGATAGGCCACCCACAACTTCTTATTCATTGGATTCATCAAAATTGACATATCTGCTTCAGTTCAAAAAATAAAAGAGGGGTTCAGACTTTTGTATTCACCCTGTATAATAAAACTGTGGTTCGCGAATCACACAAAAATTACTGGACGGATTTTGATGAAACTTAGTATGGTTATAGCTTACAGTCTGGATCCACAACTAGGGTACTTTTCTATGCTTGAAAATGTCTCATTCTTACTGGAAAATTCCAAAACGGCGCGGTGGAATGGTTGTTAAACTTGCCAAAAGATGTCGCTGCGAGTTTTTAAATTCGCGCAGCAGTAGATAAACTTTCTCAGGACTCCAGAAATGCTCCAGAGAATGAGACAAATACAAATGAAGTACATGATGGTTAAAGCTTATAACTTATACTGTGTCCAACGAAAGAAAAACTGGGCGTATCCAGTTAAATTTCCAATTTCAATTGTTAGCGATTATTAATTTCATTTTGCATCGATGTCTAACAATTGAAATAGGAAATTTAATTAGACACGCCCAGTTTTTCTTTCGTTGAACAGAGTATAGTTTAGTTACAGCTTTTAGTCTGGGTCGACATTTAGGCTACTTTTTACCGCGGGAAAATGTCACATTCCCACGGAAAAACACAAACACTGGAACCATGCGATGTTCAAAAGTTTGCCAAAAGATGTCGCAGGAGTGTTTTAGAGAGTTTAAAACCGCGCTATGGCAAAAAATTTCCTTTTGAAGTTAAAACTAAACTACATAAAAGAATTCTACGACAAGGCTTGCCACTTCTCCGGTGTTGGGCTGGAGACTCCCGTATTGGTCTTTTTTCTCCGGACTCGAGTTTCAAACAGTCATTCTGCGGTGTTGTAGCTGTTGCTGCGGGAGTTGCAAGTAACTTTGAAGGTTTCGATTTCAGAAATAACTCAAAATCCTTGACACTCCAACAACCATGGGTTAAGGTTTGGTTTGGTTTGGTTTGTTTGGTATTAACGTCCTTTTCAACTGCCATGATCATTTCAGGACGGTATTATAGGGGCCACAGATTTTGCCTCGCAAGGGTTCTTTAACGTGCAGCAGGCAAAAGACTACACGGGACCAACGGATTTACTTCCCTTACGAAGGAAGTGCGTGATCTCAGGATTTTCCACCTGAAAAAACCCTCCTCGTCCTCGGCCGGGGTCGAACCCGCGTACTCGGGCATCAGAGGCGACCACGCAACCGCTGAGCCACCGAGGCCGATCCATGGATTAAGGGGGATCAATTCAGGATGGTACAAAAAGTACGCCAGCCTGTGTAAAAAGACATAATTTTGAAAAAAAAACTCCATTTGCACAAAAAAAAAATGTTTAATTTAAGAGAAATATTAAATTTCAATGAAGATGTTAATATCTCTGAAAAATTATTAATCAGATTAAATGGAGAAATTTTGTTTGATGAAGGTGGCAACCCTAACTTCGGTTTTGAATCTCTGAAGGTGGCAAATTACGGACTTCGAATTTTCCTTTGTGTATTGGTTGTTGTTATTTATTTTTTATCCTTTGGTTGCAGTTTTTGAATTTTTTTTTGCGCTGACTTTCTCCGCAGTGAGTTCTACATGAGCGGAGCCGCGGGCACAACTAGTTTAATATTATATGAACTTGAAAATTGATTGTCTTCCACTTCTTTTTTTTTATAAAATAGTATAATATGCAGCACTTATACAAATATTTAGTTGACTCGTCACTATGAATCGATTGATGTTTCACCTATAACATCTTCGTATTCTTAACGGTCACTGTTAATGCATGCGAAATTATGAAAAAGATCATGAATCTGATAGTAAAAATCAATAAAAAGCATTTATCAAGGCAGTACGAATAAAAAGCTGCTTTCAAAAACAGTTTCTACGTTAGATTTATTAAGAGTGTTGATCATGTAAAAATGTAGAAACTGTGATAATAAACTTTTTTCAGGGGCAGTAAAAAAAATTGTACTTCATGTGTTTTGTGTTTTTATAGCAATAAAAAAATCCCTCAGAAAAAGTAGGGTTTACATGCCGTAGCTTCAAAACGGTAATGGTGATAGATTATGAAGCAAGACAAACTTTATCTTCGATTATAATAACTTTTTCAATATAAAATGTCCTTTATAATGGACACCATGAATACAAGGAATATTATTCTTCATGATAGAAGAAATAAAAACAGTTACAACTGTGGCGACCCGCCTCCTTTGTTTATATTGTTCTAACTTTAAAAGAACAATAATAATCTCTAATGCAGATTATTAACAGTTTGGGACGATTTTATAACTTTGTTATAAAACAGATTATAATTGAAACCGTTAAAATAGTTTTCATGTTTTAACCGGAACGAACGGATTGTCTATCATCGGAGCTGGTTGACAGCGGCGTTAATTTACAGTTAGCTCTGCGAGTCGAGTGGAGATCATCTTTTCACCCTGAAACCCCTCTTCCTCCTCGATAGCGAGCCCTGTGCCGTGTCTATCAATTCTTGAGCACCTATTGAATTTTGTCCAATCAGCGATGATTATTTTACCGTCAGTGAGCGGCGTCTCTTTACAATCTTTAGAGGGACATTAAGCAGTTGATTGCAAGATCTACGGAGAATCTGACGTTGTGTGAGTTCGTCTGGAAGGATGGAGGAAGATGAGACGAACCAGGAAAAAGTCGTATGTTGTTTTCGAGTGAAATACTTTCACTAGAAAACTACCCTTAGTTAGAAACAGTTTTATTATTCCGAAAGATCAATAAAAAATAACTATTATTATGATTATTGTTATGATTTAAGCCAATTGTTAGTTAAAAAACTATCGCGGAGCCCGACGAGAAAGAAATCACGCTATCCTCTGCCACTCACCGCAGCGAGCGACGATGGAGACAACGAGAAGACCGGGTAATGATGCGCATTCTTTTTCTCATTTGTCATATCATATGGTCACAGAAACTCAGTAAAATGTTAGAATGTTGTATTTTAAAAACTTTGCTTAATTAACTTTTATTTGTGAGAAGAACGGTGAACAACTTAAATGGTTAAGTTTACAGTGCCTGAAATAGCAACTATCTGAAAAAATAATTAGAAGAGGTTTAAAAGAGTCTTTTATTAAATAGAATAATGTCAAGAAGTATATCCTTAATATTATAACTGAAGTTGATAAAAGTAGAATTCAGATATTTTGATAAATAAAGATAGGAAAATTTAGTATAAAAGAGTGTGTAGCAACTTAATAATCTATTCTGATTAGAAACTTACTTTTGAAGAATTTAGATTATATTTACTGTATATAATATCATTAGTGTAGAATAAATGTGTGTTTTTATAAATAAAACTCTCGTTCCAATTGTTTCTCCAGACATAATTTTCACAATATAAACCCCGGTGCACTTTCACGACCGGGTCGGACGAAATTGAACCTTGGCTACCCGTTTATTATCACAAACGGAAGGGCGGGCCGTTTAGAAACAACCAATATAGAAAGAATAAGCAGAAAGAAAAGAATAAAAGAAAATCTAAAATGATAAAAGGGAAATGTGAGTCCACAAACGGTAACAGAAAACGAGGTAGGACCCTCCTCGGCTCAGTGAGTTCGAGACGGGGAGGTGTAACAGCGAATACAGGAGATAAAATTAAAAAACGTTTATCGGAGAACGTTAGTTGCATTATGGTAGAGGCATTAATAGGAACTTTTAAAACAAAGATGCTCGTTGATACGGGAAGTAAAGTTACATTATTGTCAGAAAAAATGATCGATAAATTAAAAGAGAAGGGGCATATAGTTAAAGCTATTGAAAAACCTAAACTAGAACTCATGGGAATCATGGGATGTGGGTTTTCTACTAAAGGAGCGTATGAGGTAGCTATGAAGCTAGGTGATCGAGATTATATGATCGAATGTTATGCTTGAGAGAAACAATGGCCACATAAATGTGAAGGAATTTTGGGTCAAGATACGTTTGTGTCTCGAAAACTTGTTATTGATTTTGAGGAGCAAGCTATTAGAGATGGTGACAATATAATATAGATTTTGTAGATGATGAAGAGGATTTAGGCAATAATTTTTTAACTTATGGAGAGAGATTATATGGAGATGGTGCCAGTGCACTTGAAGAAGAGAGTTATTATTCCTCCATTATCTGAAATTGTGAGCGAAGGAGTAGTAAAAGGGAAAGGATTAAATGGGAGACAGGGCGTAATTGAAGCCTACGATTTAAGAATACCAGGATTAAAGACTGCCAATGTATTGGTAGAGGTGACAGATAAACATACTGTACCTATTCGAATAATAAATTGCTCCCAAGAAGAATTAACTCTAGATAAAGGGAAGAGAGTAGGAAGTTTACAGGAAGCAGAACAACCCCCTTATGTTATGAATCATATTGTTGAGATAAGGGATGAGAAAACAAAAGAACCGTTAAATAGAGAAGAATATTTAAATCTATTTAAACTAGATCACATGGAAAGGAAAGAAAGAGAGCAACTTGAGGAATTATTATGGAAATTCAGAATCTGTTTTGCACAGTGAATTTGATCTGGGATATGCACATGCGTTTCATCACAGTATAGATACTGGAGATGCGAGACCTATTGCACAAGCTCCATACCGTATTCCGTACGCACAGCGAGAGATAATGGATCAGATTATTGACAATTTACTGAAAAATGATGTAATTAAAGAATCAACGTTTCCATGGGCAGCACCCGCCCTCTTAGTTTAGAAAAAGGATGGAACCTTTAGGTTCATTGTTGATTATAGGAAATTAAACAAGATGACACGCCTTGACATTTTCCCTTTACCGTTGATATCGGAGACTCTTTCAGTGCTAGGTAAAGCTAAAATATTTAGCGTCTTAGATGCAAATCAAGGATATTTTCAGCTAGGAATAGAGGATGGATGTAAGACGGGATTTGTAGTCCCAGGAGGTAAATATGAATTTAAGCGATTACCTATGGGATTGGCTAATTCACCGAGTGTTTGGGAAAGGACTGCAGAGCATATCATTAGACAGATAAAAGGAAAGTTTGCACTTGTCTATTTAGACGATTTTTTTACTTTATTCAGCTGATTATTTACAGCATTTAAAGGACCTAGAGTTCTTATTTGAATGCATAAAGGAGGCTAATATGAAAATGAAGCCAAAGAAGTGTCAGTTTGTGAAGTCAGAAGTCAGAAGTGAGTTTGTGGCTCCCAGTTTTTGGGCCATATCGTCTCTGAGAGCGGTATTGCGCCAGACCCTGATAAAATACATGCAGTAAGAGAATTTCCTAGGCCAACTACAGTTAAATTAGTACAATCCTTCTTAGGATTAGCCGGATATTATCGTCGACACATAGATTCGTTTAGTCGCATAGCTAAACCTCTTTCGAATCTGACGAAAAAAGAAGTTCCATTTGAATGGACAGAAGAAATAGAAGTTGCATTTCAAGCTTTAAAAAATGCTCTTATTACAGCACCAGTTTTGAGGAGCCCAGACTTCTCTAAAGAATTTATTGTTTCAACAGATGCAAGTGATTTGGCGCTTGGAGCAATTCTATCACAAAAGATAGATGGGGAAGAATTTCCTACCGCGTATGCGAGTCGTCTCTTAAAAAAAAAGAGCGAAATAAACTATAGCACAACAGAAAAAGAGTGCTTGGCAGTTATTTATGCCGTAAAACAATTTAGAGTATATTTAAACATTGCACATTTTAAGATAGTCACTGATCATCGACCATTGAAGTGGTTGTTTAATATAAAACACCCGGGTCGAGGCTATCTAGATGGGGGATGACACTCCAAGAATTTGATTTTGAAATAATACATAAGCCAGGACGCATACATGGCAATGCTGATTGCCTCAGTCGTGTAGCCATTGGTGCAGTCACGGAGTAAGAACCAGTCATTTCTCGTGAATTAATTGCAGAAGAGCAAAAACAGGATTCAATTTTAAGCCATATTATTGAACGATTAAAGTCCTATGGTTCAATGGACTCTGAAGGTTATTTTCTTGATGATGACGATGTTATACAATTTAAAAGAAAGTGCTTCTAGGAGAGAGAAATGGGAAAGAGTAGTAGTACCGGAAAAATATAAGAAATATGTTATGAGATTGTATCATGATATTCCAATGAGTGGGCATATTAAAGCGAAAAGAATGAGAAAGAAAGTAAATAAACAATTTTATTGGACAGGAATGAATAAAGATATCCAGGAATATTGTCATAATTGTGAGAGTTGTCAGAAGAAAAACCCCCCTCTGAAAAGGAAGGAGCAGCCTTTCCAAAAATTTCCTACTGCGGAACGACCTTTTTATCGATTAGGGCGCGACCTCGTGGGTCCGTTTCCAATAACTGATAAAGGAAATAAACATATTCTTGTATTAGTCGATATTCGGAGGCTATTGCACTCCCTGATCAGAAAGCTGAAACGGTGGCGAGAGCGTTAGTAGACACGGTGTTTGCTCGTTATTCGATCCCAACACAATTACTCACGGATCGTGGAGCAAATTTCACTTCAGCATTAATGAAGGAATTATGCAAATTATTGGGGATAAAGAATTTATTTACTACAGCGTATCATCCGGCATCGAACGGAGCTGTCGAACGCTACAACAAAACAATGGTAGCAATGTTGAAGCATTATGTTAATAAGCAGCAATGTAACTGGGACATTTCTTTGCCGTACATTAGATTCGCTTATAACTCGACTCACCACAGTGCAGTGAAAGAAACACCTTTCTTTTTATTCTACGGAAGAGAGCCTACTCTACCGTTAGAAATACTAACAACCCCCAGGCGTATAATCTATGATTTAGAGGACAATTATGCTCATGAAGCTGAACTTAGACTGCAAGATGCCTACGAGATAGCGAGTAAAACTCTCGAGGAGCAGCAGCAAAAACGGAAAAGTTATCATGACTCTAAGCAGCGACCTTATGCTTTTAAAGCCGGTGATTATATTTATTTACATTCACCTTTAGTCAAAAGAGGCTTAACGAAAAAGTTAGCTGACAATTTTAAAGGACCGTATGAAATAATGAGACAGTTGTCTCCAGTGAATTTCATTATACAAGAGGTCAATGGACATGATAAACAGTTGGTTCACGCCAATCGACTTAAACTGGCTTATGGAATGCAAAGGCAAACAGAGAATCAATCTTCTCAAAATTTTGAGTCTGAACATAGACCAGAAACCGAAACAGAAAACCCTCACCGTCCTAATGACAATTATACGTATTGGCATAGGAACTTGCAGATACCTAGAGGTAATATTGTACCTCCACACCCCGTGGAACCAGTGAGACGAGAGGAACCTATTCGTCCTCCACATGGGTATAATTTAAGGAGCTTAGGCCATGTTGCTGAAGAAGAAAGGGTTAGAAGTTCCCCCCGTGTTTCCTTAGTCGTTAGGCGAGCACAAAACACAAGGAATGTAAACATGATCGACGTAATGGAGAATCATGAACCAGGGGACGCAATTAAAACCTTCGATAGGGAAATAACCCTAGAAAGCCAGCGAGGGGAAGAAATGAACACAAAGATGGAAAAATTAGAACGGATATTAGAACAAGTAATGGGAGATATGCAAGAAATAAAACAGGTGGGAATGCAAGTGAAAGAGATAAAGTACAAGATGGAAGAACAAGTAAGAGAAAATCAGCTAGGAAAAGGAATAGATGAAAAATTAGAGGCAATAGAACAAGAAGGACCACAAAGGGGTGAACAAATGAGAGAGGTAAAGAATCAAATTGAAGAAATAAGTAAAAGTATAGGAGAAATAGTTAAATATTTTAACGAAATCCGAGAGGAAAGGAAGTCAGAAAAACTCCTCTCCCCTCAACCACAGGCATCTATTTATCCTTTATATCAAACAATCGATTCACCTATGCAGCAGCAGACTGTTTATCCTTTGCAAAATACCCATTGCAAACTCGAGGTGCCAGAGCTAGCGTTAGAAAATCAGCGAATGCGAAGTCAAATAGAAGCAATGAGCGAAACCATTGCCGTTTTAACAGAAAAGAGAAAAGGGAATGCCCCTCCCCCACCGCATGCTCAATCAGCATATCAATCATATGTAGATAGGTCGCCTATGATGCAACCGTATACACCTTCTTATAATCATCCCATGGAATATAAAAATCCAGTATCGGCGGAGGAATGGATAGCGCCTCCCCGAAACGTGGGAGTTACCCAACCAGTGTGCGATTACGGAGGTAATAAACCTGTAATCATGACGGGCAGAAATACGCCTATGACACAGGAAAATTTTATAAATTATTCCATACCTGTTATGAACAAGGCAGAGACTACTTATTCAGAAGTATCTCCAACTGTGAACGCAACTCATTCCTTGACAGTGAAAAATCTTTCACCAGAACAGCGACAGTCCCTATTAATGGAACTTATAGATAACCAGGGACGCTAAAACTTTCTATTCATCCGTATTTTTATCACATGAGAGCAGACAGTACGCTCCATGAACCTAATTTAGTAATAGTCAGTTTAATTTATTTTGTTCTTAAGTGCACAGTTACGCAATCTAGAATAAATCTTTTCATATTAGTGGGCGTTTATGAAAACGGAAAAGTCATTCTGAAATAATCAACAGCTGACAATTTTCCTTAATCGTTTTCATTTACAAAGTTAATGCTATAGTAATGGCAGAAATTGAGTTTTCACTCATGGAGAAGAAGTCATTGTTTATTGTATGGATTAGGGTAGTGGGATCGTGGGTGTTTTGCTAACTATCCCCTATCCTCCCTCCTTGTTCTGGAGTTGACCGGAATTTCTGGGGAGATTTGCATTCCCGTCCCCCAGTTTGAGAGGTTGGTTAAGGCAAGAGTGGGTTATTCTTTTAATAATTATCGAAGTATTGGCGTATACATATTGGCTTTATAATTTGTAATTTAAAATTTTTCCAGGGAATCTCACTAACTTTTGTTGAGATTCATTATTTTGCGTTCGGCAATTTATTTACTTTTGCCAGCTTTAGTTTTTTCATTGTTTACGGTGGCTTTCAGTGTCAGGAGACCTGAGGTCCCCGCTTCCTTTTAAGGATAAAATGGCGTCGGAAGAGAAATCAGGTGATTATGATTCTCCTTTCCACGCAAGAATACTTTCTTGACCATACCAGATGGAAAGAAAATTTCTTGAAGCATAAAAATCTCGGAGTGAAATAGTTACACTCGTAAATAACTCTGTATTGACAGATGGGACAGAAAATGGCGACTCCTTTTCTAATATTAATTATAAAGTTTAATATTATGTTTAAAGGATTATTTGTCTCTTTAGTGAACACTTAATCATGTAGCAATTTAATCAACGGGTTTCAATTTGAAGCGGAATGAAGGCGATGATCGAAGAAGACTTTAATTACGTTCGACATCCGCCCGTAAGCAAAAACGCTACGAGATGCTCAGTGTTGAAATCGGAGTAGGAAATACTAGATAGAAAGAAAAGACGGGGATCACCTTTTACCTTGATTCTAACAGATACTTTTACTATGAAAAGATTCTAATAGCCACTTATCATTAGAATTAATTACAAACTTAACTTAATCTAAGGAGTATAAGTATTACTTATGACTAAAATCAATATATTAAGATGGAATAGTGTTTATATTCTAGTACTACTGATGATAAATAAAAAGAAATATATTAATCATCCTATGTCGTATTAATATTATATGGTAATAGTAATTAAATAAGTCAGGTATCTTAGGAATAAACGTTAAGCATTATTGAACTGTAATAATGATCAGTCATGTGATCTTATTGTTAAGAAACTGCGATCTCAATTTTTAATTGATAAACATCATTAATAGTTGAGCCACGTTTGAAGTTAAAAGGATAATATAATAAAGCTACTTATTAACTAATTTTAGTTAATGCACAAGAGTTGAATACCTTATTCAATATTTTAATAATCTTGATGCGACCATCTATGTAACTTTTAAGAGGTTTAAATGATTTATTTACCGAAATAAATTATTTGGGGAGCCCCCGCCCCCCGAATACTGGAAACATTTGTTTGAATCTCTTAGCGCAGCCATTAATTAGAATTTTATGATTTTAATTAATCAGTAATTAATAAACGTATTGACTCGAAACATGAAATAAGAAATGATATTGTGAAATAGGAATTTGTCTTACTTAAACGTTTTGAAGAAACTTGATGGACGCGGTGATGTTGCTTTTGTCAGTCACCATGCGTTTTCTTTTGAACAAAGGAGTGGATTTCTTGACATAAACAATGCAGGAAACTGTTGAATGTAATCCCGTTGATGTGGCACATAATAATTCTCGTGATTTATGAATTTTGGTATCCATAAAAAAGCGCGATTGGAATTTGACAACGTCACATCTTCAACGGAAATGAACTCAATTGAAGAGGGTTCTCTCTTAGAGAATGATAGAGAGATAGATAAGGAATGTCAAACTGAACCCTTATCACCACCCATGAAAAGAGGTCAAACACCCTCAAGGGGTTAAGATCATTATGTGAAATGGGGAGAAGGTTTTTCCTTCTCATTTCTTTATGTGATATAAATAAAAGTAAGAAATACTTTCAAGGAGATCCAATTGATTAAGGGGAAAATAATAAAATCTTTTTAAGTTACAAATAATTTTAAGATTTTATACTAATAATGGATCATTACTTTTGATTGAGAGTAGTTGAACGAATGAATTTTAAATAAACAGTTGTTTATATTCAAGCAATAATTCTAGATAAGATATTGATTAATTAAAGCTTTTGCGTCGTTTATTAACATTGAATTGATAAGAAAGGAGTAAGTTCTGTATTTTACGCACTGTTATTGATTTACTAGTTGTTATTAAATGTGAATAGTTTTATTCATTAAGTCATTTTGTAAGGTTTTGGTGACCAGACAATGTGATATGAAGTGAGTGAAGTATAGTGCATTATTACTTGAACAATGAACTTTGATGACGTAATTGACCTTTACGAGAGTGAGAGAAGAAGGTGTCTTCTTCCTTTCTCGATTTTTCACGAGGAAACAAATGGAGCGCCGAAGAGAGACGTGACGACATCAAACCGATTTCAGCCATCGGAGATGAGGAATCACCCCCTCCTCTTCGCCGTGATTTTCCGTCATCAGATAGATCGATTTCAATACAACCAGCAATGCGAGCGAGATGGATGAAAACTTAGTGCTAACGATAATTTCTTCATTTATTTTCCAAATGGGTGGAATGAAAACTGGAAAAATAAGCGATTTCCTAAGGAATTATCATCAACTACTACCAAGGAAGAGTGAACAATTTAGAAATGTGAGTGAGTAAATGTGGAAAACGAACTTTCAATTTTTCAAGTCTACAATATTGAATTCCAGTTCATCGGCGTTGTTCAAGAACTTTCGTGATCATGCGAAAATGAACTTTAAACACGTGAGTCAATCATTATGAACTTTATTGTGAACTTTTGTGTAATTTTTCGCGTATCCGATTTAAATAATCATGAACTTTTAAAAACCTAATAGTGACTATTTTTCAAAACAATTCTTTTGAAGAGTTATGTAAACAATAAAGGCGCATTGCCCAGACTTTTTCGGAGAATTTCTGTGAAAAAAGAAATTAAAATTCTCCCTTTGTAACAATTTTTTTTTGACTTACCAGAATTATGACTGTAATTTTTGAATTTTGATCAATTTTTATTATTGATGTTTCAATAAAAAGTTTTGTTAGCTGTGTGCAGGAGGAGAAGTGATCTTTGTGATATGAATAGGTGACTACAGTGTGCGTATTCATACCCCATCGTGGAAGACTTCAGGAAGACCTCAGTAGCGACTTCGGACCAGGTATGGCTCAGAAGATTTGGAGTTTATTTTATTAGCGTTTGTTGAAAATTTGTCATCAGTAGATGGACAAATTTTGATTTTCCGGGAGCCATGTTGCGACCCGCCCCCTTTGTTTATATTGTTCTAACTTTAAAAGAACAATAATAATCTCTAATGCAGATTATTAACAGTTTGGGACGATTTTATAACTTTGTTATAAAACAGATTATAATTGAAACCGTTAAAATAGTTTTCATGTTTTAACCAGAATGAACGGATTTGTCTATCATCGGAGTTGGTTGACAGCGGCGTTAATTTACAGTTAGCTCTGTCGAGTCGAGTGGAGATCATCTTTTCACCCTGAAACCCCACCTCCTCCTCGATAGTGAGCCCTGTGCCGTGTCTATCAATTCTTGAGCACCTATTGAATTTTGTCCAATCAGCGATGATTATTTTATCGTCAGTGAGCGGCGTCTTTTTACAATTTTTAGAGGGACATTAAGCAGTTGATTGCAAGATCTACGGAGAATCTGACATTGTGTGAGTTTGTCTGGAAGGATGGAGGAAGATGAGACGAATCAGGAAAAAGTCGTATGTTGTTTTAGAGTGAAATATTTTCACTAGAAAACTACCCTTAGTTAGAAACAGTTTTATTATTCTGAAAGATCAATAAAAAATAACTATTATTATGATTATTGTTATGATTTAAACCAATTGTTAGTTAAAAAACTATCGCGGAGCCCGACAAGAAAGAAATCACGCCACCCCCCGCCACTCACCGCAGCGAGCGACGAGCGACGATGGAGACAACGAGAAGACCAGGTAATGATGCGCATTCTTTTTCTCATTTGTCATATCATAAGGTCACAGATACTCAGTAAAATGTTAGAATGTTGTATTTTAACAACTTTGCTTAATTAACTTTTATTTGTGAGAAGAACGGTGAACAATTCAACAAGTTAAAATGATTAAGTTTACAGTGCCTGAAATAGCAACTATCTGAAAAAATAATTAGAAGAGTTATTAAGGAGTCTTTTATTAAATAGAATAATGTCAAGAAGTTAATCCTTAATATTATAACTGAAGTTGATAAAAGTAGAATTCAGATATTTTGATTACTAAAGATAGGAGAATTTAGTATAAAAGAGTGTGTAGCAACTTAATAATCTATTCTGATTAGAAACTTACTTCTGAAGAATTTAGATTATATTTACTGTATATAATATCATTAGTGTAGAATAAATGTGTGTTTTTATAGATAAAACTCTCGTTCCAATTGTTTCTCCAGACATAATTTTCACAACAATATAACCCCGGTGCACTTTCATGACCGGGTCGGACCAAAATGAACCTCGGCTACCCGTTTATTATTACAAACGGAAGGGCGGGCCAGTCCTCAACTAAAAATTGGTGTTTTGAAAAATGGAGTTTAATGGCGCAGACGACTGCATTAGTGAGGGATGGGCAACCGTACACAACATAAACTTCACGTTTCTGATCCATGTATGTGTCCTTGCTTTGACAACCCTGCCTTTTGGATCTTGCCTAGGAAAATGCCCTATTCTGTCATCATTTGTAATATACTTAATACAAATACTTTGAAAGTACATTGTGATTGACAGAAATGTTTTCTAAATGTATCGCATCAGATTCTATTGGGATTTCATACACTAAAGGCTTGATGTGCCCATACAGAAAAAATTCAGAGCAGTGAATTCTGGATACTGCGCTGCCATGAGACTGGACCTTTCCTTACAATACAATGATCAGAGAATCATCCCGTAGAATTGCTTGTGGACATCAGCATCAAAGTGAGCAGGCGCACCTCATGTTGAAAAGGAAAGCAGCTTACAAAAATGTTTCTCACACGTATTCCTCGTTAACATTGTGTCACCGGAAACATTCATTTCCGATTATAAGTTTCTTATCTAAAAATACTCAGTTTACAATCCTCTATGCTCTATTTCTCGAGAAATTCGCCTATAATGATTAAATGGTATACTAGTGATTCAAAGGAAAATAAATTACAGGGCTTATCACGTTTCATTTCTCGTAAGAATTCTGTCGAAAAAACGGATCTTTCTTACCTTTTTACCTGAGCAAATAATTCTGAAAAATAAAATGTACAATTGTCTTTGTGCACAGTGTGCAAATTGTATGTGGCAATTCTTCTACTGTGTGCATTCTTCCTGAAATGCAGAAGACATTCCCGATACCTATTCCAAATCTGTCCCAAGTGTTCTACTATGATTTTTATATTTTCACGAATGGGACAGTAAGCTTTCGCCATCGGAACTTTGGTGATGGTTTGTTTGCCCTGGCCAAGATCATCAATGACCGTTTAGTGCAATCTTGAACACCTAATAAAGACCTGAAGTTTTCGTATACAGAATATACAGGACGATTCAGAAAGATAGGTCAAGAATGAAATACCATGTACAATTTGTAGCGGGGCACAATATTTTTCCTATAAACATGGGTATGGAAATGCATCTTTACAGAGATAGGAATGACATTACAGTAGGTGTTCAAAATGCCGACCCTAAGCCTCGATGCAGGTGTTTAGTCTGCGGACGAGATTCTCGCGAACTCTGGTGAAGATGTCCGGAGAATCACTGACTTCTCCAAACGCTGTTGGTAAATCCTTTCCGCTTCAGTAGCATTACCCTGTGCCTCACCGTAGATGAGATGCATATCCGTCAGCTCCGCATTAGTCAAGCGATCCTTGTAGACAATGGAGTTACATGTTTCGTTCCCTCTTTTAAAAGAGAGAACACGAACAATTTACATGTTTAGATCCTAATTTACATGGACCCTACCATTGCCGTCAGGATAACGCACATCCATTCCTAACTCGTACAAGTTGCATTATTGCTAGCACCCAGTTGGCCAGGTGATTTTTTCGCTTCAGGCCTTATTATCTCGTTGGCCTCGTATTAAGCACGTAGCCAACGAGAAAGACAGGCCGGGACACTAATAAATTCACATGACCAAAGTAGATCTAGCAACAATCCAATCTTGTTTCCATCTTGGATTTCAACATCAGTGTCTTTTCATTTGTTGGAAACAATGAAGATTGGATTGTTGCTAGATCTACTTTGGTCATGTGACTTTTTAGTGCCCTGGCCTGTCTTTCTAGTTGGCTTTGATTAAGGCCATCAAAGTCTTTGCTAAATGTAAATATTCGATAATTCTTTGTAAAAATAGATAATTGTTACCATAATTCCTTCAAACTTTAGCCAAAAACAATTGAATATGTAACAACTATTAATTAATGAAAGCAATTGAAAGTATAAAGTTTAACAATGAACTAAATAATTTTTTGTTAACAGCTTTTATTACAAACGGCATCAACAAAGACATTCAAATATTTTTCTTCCGTATATAAAAATGACAAATTGATTTTAAACAATTATACTTAAGAAAATTTCGTCCACTGTTTAAAAGGAAGCGTTGTATTTAATGCCAATTGCAATACTCTGTTTAAACTCTTCCACCTAATCAGTAATTATAAATAACCACTTTATATATAATTTTGTACTACTCTGATTCCCTGATGTTACCTTTTGAAGTGTGGATTTTATTTTGTTATTTTATAAAGCAACAATGGAAAGGAACAATCACTTTCATATATACCGACCCATTTAATTGAAATCAGTTTGCTACACGGAGAGAGACGAATGAAAGCAGAGAACCACAGAGAACATGATAAAGTTCAATATAAAGATCATTTATATTGTATACTAGCAGAGGTACCCGGCGTTGCCCGGGTTAATTACACTTGTAGGTAAAGAGATAGATCTCAAGAAATAAAATTGGTTAAATAATAACTCAATACAACACAGAGCAAAGGGTGATATACAATAATAACTCCATCCATTCTATGAAAAATACGAAAAATGGGAAGTTCAGGTGATATACCAGAGCATCTAAACTCTTCTTGAATTGCCTCATGTTCAGAGTGGGAAGCAAAATAAATAGAATTTAATGGGTACTGTAAAAAAAAGAACCCCAAAACTTAAGAGTAAACGTGGCTCGTTAAAAGACTTTTATTTTGGTTTAAAAATTGCGATATTTATTTATAAAATGCAAAAATTCTTTACAAAAGAATGTACTATACAATATGATTTAATTGGGGAATAGGCATTGCGATCTCAATTACAAAAGAAAAGTATTTCTCGGAATAAAATAAAAAAATACTTAAATGTACGTTAAATACAGCAAAACACTAACGAGAAATATTAATCGCTATATTGAGCGAATTGAGATTAAATATAAAAATTGAGACAGACCAATTCCTTACAAAGAATAAGGAAAAGAAATTTCAAAATTCCCACATAATGTCTAAAGAAAGACTGCGAAATCATAATTATTAATGGGAAATAAGAATTGAAATGTGCATCATGGCGTCCCTTATGCGCGTTATTGTTGAAATAGCATTAAAAGAAATTTCATTATTACCTTATGGGTAAACCCGCAAAACAATGCTGCTCGGTAAGGAATCATGGCTACCGCGAGAAAGTGAGAAATTCAATAATAAACTAAACATCGAACGACAGGGTAGGAGTAATTTGCAGAGCATTGGAATGAAAATGATAAATGGAAGTTGAACGCCATGCTGCAGGCTGGGAAGGACGTGGAGGACCAGAAGGAGGGACGACTGGTCAAGCCAGAAGCTGGAAGTGGTCTGTCTGAAATAAAAAAACAGTAACTACGGAAAGAACATAAACAATAGTGGGACACACATCCTCGTGATCACGAAAATTATTCGCGAGGGACAACTAGCTGCAGACAGTGATAATCACGTGGAGATTTTTTAATTAACATTTATTAAAACAATATATACTCAACAATCACTGTCTGCAATATATACTCAAAAAAAAACTTAAAGAATAGAAAAAATAGAACAATTAATTACAAATAAAATTATATCTATTTTTTACATAAAAAATCTGAGTTTTCCCGAACACCTCACTACTGCGGAGCATCACCAGATACTTTAGATTCAAGGTTTTCTTGCCCTTGACGTAGAAGCTATTATACCCTGTTGCTCTATTCGAAACTGCCGTTGTTCAGATGTTTCATACGCTCGTATAGCTTTTTCTGTTTTTGTTGCAGAGTTTCTCTGACTAATACTCGTTCTTTCTCTTTCCTTTCCAGACGCATAAATTTTTGCCAGTCGTCTGAACGTTTGATAGGGAGCTCAAGGGAGACACGCGTGACTCCTATGCCTAATCAATAGACGCAGCCTTGTTAATGTTCTGTCACTGCATCCTCACTTTATGCTCATTATCAAAAATTCTTGGAAACGAACGTCCAGGAGTGGCATCCTTGGAGAGGTCCATCCATTGTCAGTATTTCAGTTTCTAAAATATACACTTTCCCACAGAATATAGTCAAAATATATTTTTAGGAAATATTTGGACCTGTTGTGCTACCAAATAAGCTAGGTGATATCCCCGGCGTGGCTCGGACTTTTATTTTGGAATAAATTTTGAAATATCTTAAAAATAACACACATGAAAACGCTTAGAATTAATACAGTAAAAATTCTTAATAAAAATTTAAAAAAAAAGTTTTTAAAGGCTCACATTGGATGGACCTCTCCAAGGATACCAGTGCTAGTCTAAATAATTTCTTACTCACGTAATCTTACTTTAGATGTACACTTGATGTTGTTGCAATTCCCTTTCGTCTCTCGATGTCTGTATCAAAACTTGGCCATTCATCTCATTTTGTAGTCTAGCGATCACCGATTCTTCTATTGACCTGCTTAACATTTGCTCAATTCCGCACGGAGCTAAAGGAGTGCTTCCTCTGTCGTCTTTCCACTCTTTTTCAATAGTCTGATAACTTTCCATTATCTCCAGTTACTAAACATTTTTAAAGATTTTCAAAAAATTAAGTACTAAGAACTCTCTTTTCTAAGAACAGCCTGAATAACAGGAATTCTATGCATTTTTACAAATTTTGCCTTTCATTGGTGGTCATGAGATATATATTGTTGGTCCGTGAATTGCGTGTTGATACTATTGTTGATACCTATTGTTGCATCATCATTTTATGTTCATTGTTATAATTCTTTGAAATGAACTTTCTATCATTGCATCATTTTGTGCTTATTGTTATTGGTGAATTGCGCATTGATACCATTGTTGATGCGAACACGGCGGGCCTATTGTTCCACAAACTTCGACTTGCATTGTTTATCATGAGATATGTTGCTGGTCCGAGCGTAGTGAATTGCGTGTTGACACCATTGTTGATACCTATTGTTGCACAAACTTTGTCTTGCATTATTGGTCATAAGATATTTCTCATTAATATGCCCTGCTATAACCATGAATATCGATTTTTTATCGATAATAATTATTTTTCTGAAATCTGAGGTAGATAGTGACCTTCCTCATAGTTTGAAGGTCAAAGTATGCAAAATTTCATCAAGATCGGAATGAAACTGTAGATTTGTATTCAATACCCACAAACAAACATCTTTCTTTATATAGATAGATTTTTTGTTTTGGTTGTTCAAGCTTTCTATTTCTGTCTTAAGTATTGTTATTTTTTATTAATTTTGAATTATATAATCTTTAAATTACCCGTTACTTTTATGCATAAACTCTTATAACTCATTGAAATGTTAATTCCTTAATTATTTGATAACAGATGTACAATCTCTGATTGGTCAACTCGCCCCCTGGTTGTATTGTCCCTAATTGGTCGTTTGAGATTATAAAAGAGCAGTCTGTAACCTCTAGCATCAGTTCACACTGAAAGATGATCGCAGGATGATCGAAATACGTATATGTGATAATAAATTTATCCTATACTATGGACAAGAGGTTTTATTTGGCTTATCATGATTTTTATCCACAGTGTTTGATTGGTTTCTACTATAAGTTTCCTCTAGACTGGTGGAAGAGCGGGTCTCGAACTTGAGGAGTTTAAAAAAAAAGTCATAAATGGCCTTTCTGAGTATTATTTTTTGGCATGGGCGGCTGCGCATCCCGACATAAGGCCATTTTAAGGATGTCTGCTGGAACAAATTCCATCTGCTCCAGTTCAAACCGCTAATGGTCACGAAGGATCCATTCACATCCAAGTAAAAAACATACTTGTGTGAAGAGGGACGTGAATTGACTTTTTTATTCTTCAGAGTAAACGAACGTTTTGAGTGCTAGAGTTGGGTATCCTTCTCCCCCAGTGCCCTCAGAGAAAGTTACGCAACCCCCCCCGAATTTTTTTTAACTATTTTTTTGCCTCATAACCATGGAAAAGCGTTTTCTGTCAGCACTTTCATGAAGGGACTCTATGCCAAAACCGTCATACACCCTCTCCTTCCACCTGGCTTACCAGCTGTTACTATTTTGCAGAAGCTGTCCTCAATTGAGTCAAGGATGCTCTGCAAGCAGAGAAATGTGGCAGAGAGTATTGTGTCTGCTGACGGCATAAAGGTCGGACAAACCACTATCCACCTTTTTCATGCTGACCCTAGACATCTGACCGTCCATGTCCGGGGTGCATTGCCCCTCAAGGCTGAGTCATATCTTAAGAATTTCTTGTCCAATTAGGGAGATGCTCAAGGTTTCTTACCCTGAACACGCAGACTCTCCCCATCTTAGGAATGGTTATATTCTCGTAGATATGAGACTTGAGCGAGGCATTCCCGATTCGCTTGTATTGCATGGAGAATGTGTCTTCGTGTTTTACAAGGGAATGAGACCAGAGGTTTGCAAGATGTCCACTGTCCTCTCGTAAGGAAGTGTGAAACATTTTACCATATAGTGGGCAAGAACCATTGATGCTCGGAGAGGACCTTCGCATTACCAGTAGCAACTTCGTCACCGCCTCGAAGAGTGTCATCCCAACAGTCCACAGTGATGATATCATCACCAAAGCCATTTATTTGTTCAGCGCAGAACTGTTCCACCTCCCCCCCCCCGCGAACGGAAATAACACCATCTCCGTCGCCACTTCCCAGCGAGCCTAGAGAGGTGATGATGTCTTTCTCGGTTACCAAACATGACTTCATAAGCAACGCTATTGCGGGAGTTTTGGCAAAATTCACAATGAATTTATATTATCGAAAGTGGCCTTTAAATTATGACTTCTTTATTAAAAAATTAAAGTAATAATAAAATTGATATTTAGTATCAGTAAAGTATTCAAAACTATATGAAATCAACTTCCGATTTGGTGTCATTTGCCCTTTAATTTCCGCCGTTCACATCCAGCAATCCTTCAAAGCATAGACCATGGTTCCGTTTACTGTGTATGTATGCAACTAACTCTGGCTGAAAGAAAGTGCAACTTATAAGACATTATTAATTTATGCGTCCTATACGAGTCTACGAATAGATGATTACTCTTTAAGATTTCGAGTAAGCATATTGGATCCAGATCACGGCGTGGTTTGCGTTACCTCTTTAAATACAGAAGAGCAGAGCTTTTTATAGCACCTGAGTCAGGGTAGTTTATTCAAGAAATCGGAGCGATAGATTTTCTTGGTTAGCTTCGCACTACAGATATCAGACGCAATTTTAATTAATAAACAATGAAAAATTTAAATGAACAAATGATGAAACAAATTTATTCAACAATTAAATTATTTAAATAAAATTTTAAGAGCTATCAACCCCATTTCTTGAATAAAATTTTATTATAAATGCCCAGTCTCGGGGCTCTAAAAAGTTCCGCTGTCACACGTGACTTTATGTGACCGCTGTCTGTTAACATGGCAATCGTCTACTAACACATGTGCTAACGTTTTTCTTTCTCACCAGGGGCTACAAGAAATTACTTATCAATCAACTCTCAAACACTGACCAAACACTAGGGTGTTATGAGCCGACTGGACTGATTTTATTACTTATCAATCGAGCCTCACGCTTTTTGATAGAAATTGTCAATTTTAAATTCTATTAAATCTAACAATTCTGAGAAAAAATATCTACATAGACTCTGTGTATATGTAATGAAGCATAATGTGATGAAAATTTTCGATCATTGAAGGGTCCTGG
This sequence comes from Rhysida immarginata, assembly GCA_023313115.1. NCBI lineage: Eukaryota > Metazoa > Arthropoda > Chilopoda > Scolopendromorpha > Scolopendridae > Rhysida > Rhysida immarginata. The sequence continues at coordinate 974,745 of JAHWFO010020078.1, forward strand.
CGTATGCCATTTATGGAAGAGCCCCGCGCAAAAGTTCTACTCGGGGCCCGCACTGACTGGATCCGGCCCTGCCATACACTTTAGCCTTTAAGTTAGATAATAAAAACAAGACCATTGCGCAGCCACTATTTGTGAAAAAAATAACAGGCAGAGGTTCATCAAATCCAACTCCATCATTGCAGAATAAAGCCCAATATCAATATAATCAGCGTTTCCCGTTTGGTATATTTTATTGCTATTTTAATCATTTGATAAGCATTTGATACACTACCCTATAAAAAGTCATGGGACACCATCGCTTTAATAGAAACACTCAAAATTATACATATTTTAATATCTTGTTGGTCCACCTTTTGCTGCTATCACAGCTTCTAATCTCTGAAGCATACTGTCCCCAAGTTTTTGATACGTTTCGACAGGTAATTTTTGCCATTCTGCCATGAGTCAATTGGACAGTCTGGTCAATCAGGCGCTCCGCGCAAGCGCGCAATCGACGTTCCAACACGAACCCCCTTTTCATCAAACCATGTGCCTACAGCCTTTGCTTTATGACAAGGTACGTTATCGTGCTGAAACAGAAAAGGGCCATTGCCAAAGTGCTGCCAGAGAGATGGGAGTGCTGCGTTGTCCAGAATGTCTTGGGAACGCTCTGCGTTTAGATGTCCGTCCACAGAAACGATTGCACCCAACCCATACTATGAAAAGCACCTCCACACCATCACCGACCCTTCATCTATCTTCACAGCTTGGCAGATAACGTTCGCCGGGCGTTCGCCATACCGAAACCCGTCCATCGGTGTAGCGGGACTCATCACTCCATTCAACCATTCGCCATTGATTTAGAGTCCAATGTCGTCGCTCTTTGCACCACTTCAATCTCCTCGCTGCGTTGCTGATGTTGATGTGAGGTTTGTGGGTTGCCGCTCTGCCAAAAAAACCCATTGCATGCAGTTCTTTGAGAATAGTCAGGGTGCTCACAGTTGTTTCTGTCGACACTATGAATGATCTTGTCAGTCCATCAAGCGATGTGTGACGGTTTGCAGTGACCTCTTTACGAAGAGCCCTCTGGGTCTTCCAGTCCTAGGCGGAACACTCTTGGTGCCTTTCTCTTTCCATGCCCGAATGACGTTGTGAACGGTCGATTTCGGGATGTTTAGGAGGGTTGACGTCTCTCTAACAGTTTTGCCTGCGAGATGGCACCCAACAATTGTACCTCTTTGGAAGTCTGAAAGCTCTTTTCTCTGAGACATTCTTACAGCATTGAAGCATCATCTCATAATAGCATACTCTCTGTTATGTTGTGCTGGGAAGAATGCCAACAGTGAAATTGCAAAGGAATGTCCCATTTTCATGCAAATCAGGGTTGTCCCATGACTTTTGATAGGATATTGTATGAAGTAATAGAAGAACCTCACAAGTTTCATGAGTCCTTAAAGTTCGAGACCACCTGGAAGCTGGTTCGGCCGTGGCGGGAATCATGATTTGCCAATTTGCATCGATCTCCGCGGTCAGCTGATTTAACATCTTGTGATTTCTTTTTTTGGGTATAATCAAAGATATTCTCCCATTACGACAATAAGTGGATGTTTTGAAGGTAAGCATCTTTGGTGTGATGGAGCTGATAACTGAGGAACTGGTCACCGGGGCCGCGTCTGGGAAGAAATGGGCTACCGTTTAGACATCTGCCATGCCACTCAGATTACTCATATCCAATACTTGTCCATATGAAACATATTAAGTAACTGTACATATTAAATCTGGTTTTTGTATGTCAGTTAAATACATGTATAATATAAACCAGCTTTACTTTTGTGCCATCCGGCCTGAATAACTCTGTAATTACTTAAATTTAACATGTCACCCGTCTGGCCCCTGGCTACGCTCATGGAACAAACTCTTTCAAGCTTGTAAATTCGCAGGAGTACGCAGTTCCATGTAGCGATAGTGCTTAATGTTACCAAATAATGCTTGCTTAAGGATGAGAGCAATAGAACTTGTTTCACATGACACTATCTTGTTGCATGAAAAAAATGCCACTTGATGCAGATTTAACAAGACGAAAAACTTGCCTCTGATTCTCTTCATAATAAACAGCCAGAAGTTATAACAAAGGAAAGGACAAATTGTTACATCACAATGAAAATGGTGATGGCTCGTCGTTAATGTCCTTTCCTTTCAACAATTTGGAGAAGCCTAATAGGATCTAAAGCTGGATAAATTATAGACTTAGATTACGATTGTTTATACAAGAACAAACTCCGCTCATTGCTTCTTTGAAAAGATTTTTCAAAATGAAAGGTCTTAGCAACAAACCAACAATTCAGGTTATCGATACATGGAAAACGAGGCAACACGTCCACTTAATATAAGTAAGTAAACATTTACCATTGATCTTTAATATCATATGTGAAGCTTTGAAAAAAAAAACATGCATTACCAGAAGCTTATATAATACTCATAGCATAAGTATAATTTAACTTGTTTAGAGGGGGAATACGGCATATACCTATTTTTCTTATATGTTTGCTGATCTCAATATAGGAGTATGGGTTACGCATTTGATATTCAAGCTAACAAGAAACACTAACGAGACAGCAATAATTACCGAATGTCAATGGTGTCAAGAAGCTATTTTAGAAATTTCTCTCTAGGCAATTTTAGTGTCATTCCTAATACAGGGTGTTTCATAATTGGTGTCCCGTCTTTAGGTCCAAATAACGACTCAAGGGGAACAGATTCGGGGAAAATGATTGTTTGGTTTTAATGTCCCCTAATTCAGAATAAAAACATTTCGCGTCCCTGGGGGTGAAGGGGTAAATTTTGAAAATTTTAATTTTGTAGGGGTAGGGGTTGGACGTTATGTGTTTTTTAGAAAGTTGTAGAGCATCATGTAAAATGTGGGTTTAGCAAAAAACCCGGTGAAAAAATCTCCTCCCCTGCCCTTTATCGAGTGGGTAAAGTGAAAGGTATGGCTAGCCGATGTGGACAAAAACCATACGCATTAGAAAACAGTAGGGCCTACATTTGGAAAACTAACGAGTGAGGTCAAGACCATTAGCTTTTCAGGGTAACGACTCATTCATTCTCATTCATTTTCAAATGTACTGTTTTCTAATAAGTAATAAAGTTCTAATAAGTTTCTAATGAACTTTTCTGTTTTTGTCTACATTAGCTAGCCAATACCTTTCATTTCACCCACTCGAGGATGAGATTTTTTCACCGGGTTTTTTGCTAAACCCACATTTTACATGATGCTCTACAACTTTCTAAATAACACCCCTACCCCTACAAAATTAAAATTTTCAAAATTTACTCCTTCACCCCAGGGAAGTGAAATTAGGGGAGATTAAAACCAGTAAAAATGATTATTGATTATTTGGTTTTTATTCTGAATTAGGGGAGATTAAAACCAAATAATCAATATTCATTTTCCCCCAATCTGTTCCCCTTGAGTCGTTATTTGGACCTAAAGACGGGACACCAATTATGAAACACCCTGTATAATGCGAGCAAACACTTTTCATACAGTTTGAACAGACACATGTATGGTTGGTGCATAAAGTAACACATGATTAATTTTCAAATTTGACTGAGTAAACATGACAATCAGGGATCTATCCATGTTGGGTAGCTTCTAATTTTATGTCTTTAACTCTTACCAATTAGACAAGGGGAATGTACCAGTTGGTAAGTGAGAGTTCACACTCTGTTATTATACAGGGTGAGGCATTTATCTTGAGACAACTGAATATCTCGGAAACTAAGCATTGTACGAAAAATGTCCAAAATCAAAAGTGAATTATTTCGCGGGAGAAATTCATTAATTAAATAATTACCCCCCCCCCCCTTGTGAGGCAGGCTGGGGGGAGGGGGTAACTTGAAATCCGGAATAGGAACCCCTAGGAATAGGCTTCCCTCGAGCGACTAGGCAATGTGGTTCTGCCCACATTGGAGCCTACAGACCTCAGTACTCACGGGCTCTCAATAACTGCATCAACAATCCCATTTGTGAGGGTCCAGGTAGTAAGCTTATTTGTGAAATGATCCTGATTGTGTAAATGTATGCAAATCAATACGTGTGCATACCTCCAGTGACATTTAAGGTATTAAAGGTTTGTGGAGTGACCTCAGCATATATTAACATCTCTTGAACAGATGTGGGCTGCACCGCATTGCCTAGTCGCTCGCGGGACGCCAACAATCAAGCAGCGCAACATACTTTAATCCCCCTGTATCTGTGTGGGGGTTGGTTTGCGACACTATGTTCATAGAACTAAAATGCTTCTTTATACATGTTCTCTCACGTGTATGAATATTTACCATTTATTTCCGAACACCCTGTATATAAAGCACAATGTAAGTATTGTATGTAATGAAAAATAGGTGTAAATCTTAATGAATTAATAATTTTTCCTCTAGTTCCGTAAAAAAAGATACGGTCAAACCCAATAAAAAACAAGTTAACATGAAAAATAAAAATAAACATATTTATTCTAAAAAAATTCTAAAAACTTCCCTCCCCTCGTAAAAATGTAAAACTCCAATTACAAATATTAAAACTATAGAAGAATGATAATTCTCAGTATGTAAAAACTATGCACAATATAAAATTCTTAATAAATCAATTAAAGTGTTCTTTCATATTGCTGAAAAAAAATTGATTAATTACTACGTGTAAAAACAATCGTTGAGCATAAAAACAAGGCGGAGGTGAAGAATTTTTCCACAATAAAAATATGATGAAACCACTGATGGAGACGAACTCGGAATTAAATTTTGAAGACACGAATTTTGAAGACACAAATTTTGAAGTATAATTTTGAAGAACATGAAAATGTCCAAAAATAGTCCAAATATATGATATTATGCCAATATATAGTCCAAACGGGAAAAAGGAACAAATGTTCATGGTTAATACATAACGCTGAACGTTTTCGTTAACGAAGGGAGGGGAGTTTTTTAGAATTTTTTCAGAATAAATATGTTCATCTTTATTTTTTTATGTTAACTTGTTCTTTATTGGGTTTTACCGTATCTATTTTTACGGAACTAGAGGAAAATTTATTAATTCACAATGTAAGTATGTTTGTCCGGTTTTAAAATGCAACTTGGAAACAAAGTATAAAGTTGAAATTGAACACACACTGTGTAAAATTACCACAATGATGGAAAACAATCTAAAACTGGACACAAGTCTCTTAGAAACGTAAAAATTAATAATCTTTATGTCTATATAGTACAGGGTGATTCAATCAATTTCTGACCATTTCACTCCAATGACGTACATTCGGGATAAACAATTAAAAGAATATGGGGGCCATAACGAATTTCTAAATAGTTGGAGTTTGTATTGTTGCAACAGCGCTGCATGAAAATCGTATTGTTGAAAAATGGTGCCCGCTTTATCAACAGACAAGAAAAGCAAGGTTGTCGAATGGTATTTCGAGACAAAATCACCTGTAACCATGCAAAGAAAGTTCCGGAAGGAGTATAAGTGTCGAGACGCACCAGGCAAGCAAGCAAGCAATCACGGATTCTGTCAAACAATTTCGTGCCACTGGATGTGTTAAAGGCAAGAAAAAAGGCGGGAGCGAAGCTCGTGTTCGAACGACCGAAGTTGTCGAAAATGTTCGCACAAGGTTGGTCGATTCCCCTACCAAAAAATCTGTTCGACGCCTATCCATTGAAGAAGGGCTGTCGTATACCACGACGTGGTGAATTTTGAAAAAGGATTTACACCTGTTCCCGTATAAGATCCATGTTTACCAGGAGTTAACAGACACTGGAAGACAAAAGCGACAACAATTTGCGATGGATTTTGGAGCAGAAATGGAAGCCAATCAGGACATTGTGGACAACCAGTGGGTGTCAGATGAGGCCTTCTTCCATCTGTTAGGTGACGTTAATAAACACAACGTTCGCTTTTGGGGTTCCCAGCATCCTCATGAGATTCATAAGTCACCTCTTCATCCACGAAAGGTTATGGCTTGGTGCGCGATTTCCAAAAGAGTCATCATTGGTCCGTTCTTTTTTGAGGGCACCGAGCTGCGAAGGAGGCGTATACTGCTTCGAAATCAATGGTTTAAACAGGATGGGGCTAGGCCTCACACCACTAATGAAGTGCTAGACTTTCTTAATCAGAAATTCGGAAATCGTGTCATTTCAAACAGGTTTCCAGATCGATTCGGGAGTGGCTTTCTTTGGCCCCCTACGAGTCCTGACCTAAACCCATGTGATTTTTATCTCTGGGGTTCCTTAAAGACAGTGTGTTCACTACAGCACCAAGAACCCTAGACCAGCTGCGACAAAGCATCGTCGACTGCTGCACCCTTGTGGATGCAGAAATCCTGGATAGAGTTATGAACAACTTCACCATTCGGATGCGAGCAGTTCAAAACGTTCTTGGTGGCCACATTGAGCATATCATCAAGACTTTTCCACGGGAATAGAAACCCCGAACTGCCTAAAATATCATACTGAAATGCTAAGTTTGTAAACATTAATGGGTCAATAAATCCTAGTACTGAAATGGTCAGAAATTGACTGAATCACGCTGTGTATGAAATAGACTTGGTTTTTGCTTGTTTGCTTGCATGTGTGAACCATCAGCCTGTGGTGTTTGCGTCAGCAATGGTTGATGAACTTAATACATGCCTCAGCCAGAGACAAATGAAAGAAAGAGACTGGCAGTGCCCTATTCATTTCGCTGAGCGCTACTGGTGCCAGCGGAAGTGCAGCATTCGCCATGTTACGATTGGCAAAAATCCAAGGCAAAAATCCAAGGCTCAATGTAATTTCAGCTGTTTTTGTAGATGATTTCTGAAAATATTAGTAAGCATAATCTGTTTTCTTATTTTTTTAAAAAAAATTTAAATTAAAAGAAAAGGAAGAAATAATTCTCAGTTCAGTAAAATAATCAATTTATTAATCCACATACTGTAATAAGCAATTGTTTGCGATTGTTTCACATCGGTCTCGGTAGCTCAGTGGTTGCGTTACCGCCTCTGATGCCCGAGGACGCGGGTTCGATTCCGGCCGAGGACGACGAGGATTTTTTCAGGGAGAAAATCTTGAGATCACGCACTTCCTTCCTTTCTTTTAAGGAAGTAAAGATGTTGATCCTGTGTAGTCGTTTGCCGGCTGCACGTTAAAGAAACCTTGCAAGGCAAAATTTGCCGCCGCTATAACCCTGTCCTGAAATAACCATAGAAGTTGAAAAGAACGACAATACCAAACAAACCAAACCAAATCGATTGATTCACATGCTTTGCCTCGGGCGATCAGCTGTTTCTTGCCAATCCCAATATGGCGGTGCGAAGGCACCACTAGAGGGGAGGTCACTGCCAGTCTGTTTCTTTCATTTGTCTCTAGCCTCCGCCGACGAAAAAGACAGGCCCTGGCAGTGAAAAGCCACCTGACTATTCTTAGTCCAAGCAACAATGTAATCTTCATTGCTTCCATCTTGGATTTTAGCAATCAGTAAATTTTCTTTTGCTGAAATAATGAAGGTTACGTTGTTTCCGCTAAGAAGATCAGATAACTTTTCAGTGCCAGCGTCTTTTTCATCAGCTATGATGCTTGCCTTAATGATAAATAAATAAATAAATAAATATACATACGTAAATAAAAATCATTATTATTTCTTTTTCTATTAAAATCTTTTGATGTATTTAAGAAATTATTCTAAAACAAATAAGAGACTACAGCTTCTACGACGTGCAGCTGCTGAAGGTTTTGTTGAAAAGGTATGGTCAAACCGCAAGAGGTCTAGAGCCCTGAGTGGAATGGTCGATTAAG
>JAHWFO010020078.1:982941-1062157 GCA_023313115.1 Rhysida immarginata
AAAAAAATAAAACAAATCTGAAGCACGTTGTCTCACTCTTCCCCAGGGTTGGAGAAGAATGAGACAGCAAGGGGGGAACAATGAGACATGCTTTTTTGGTGCATTTATTTTGATTTAAAATTATTAGAATTATTATCAATTAAATTACATTAAATTAAATTAAATTTAAAAAAAACATTGAAATATTTTATAATATTTATTAATGGAAATTTATGTAAAAATACCTCATTGAAATATGTTGGCTTAAAATTTTATAACTATTGTGATTTAAGGAAAATATAAAATATGAAATTATTTTGCCAAACAACAGAGATTCTTTGATATACTACATCATGCAGAATTCAACATGTTGTGATGGGTAACACTGAAACACCCGTCTAACTGTTTCTCAAATCATTTTGTCTCACTGTTACCCATACTACATGGTTTAATTTTTCAAGCCTGTAGACCTAAGTTTCCATTTCATTTTTAAATCGCTTATAGATTTCAGAAAGCTTAATGAATAAGCATTCCATATATAGCTATCTTTTTATCAAATGTTATAAATGTCGTGAACAGTTACTATAATTGGCTATCAAGAAAATTTACATTACTATCCTTAACTTATGCAAGTACAGTTTTCTTGAGCCTGCAGGGATCCTAGAGAACTGAAACTAGGTGGGTGCATATATAATTAAGTTTACCTTTTAGCTATGGTAGCGCTAGTTGATGGTGATGTCTTTTCCGGATGCTGCAATGAATATCTGACTGTTCCCCGTGTCTCAGTGATCAATATTCCGACGGATACTATTGAAAAATCATAAGTATCGATAATCAATATTCGGTATTTTAAAATATAACATTTGGCGTGTACATGTGAATATAATATACTAACTAAGTGAAAATATGAGCAATCATTACGGAGATATAGCATATGAGAAAGATGATATGAACTGCGGTATTCATTCATACTCAATAATGGGTTCAAATGTAAAATTGTAAACCCTAATGCATTCAGGTCCGAAAATGAGCCGATTTGATCGACTTAGATCTATTCACCCATCCACAAACATATGCCTACTCATATACAGGGTGATTTTTAATTAACCTACTTAAATAACTCTTGAGTCGTTGCAGATAGCGGTACAAAATTTTTTTTTGAAAAGAACGTGAAAAAGGAATTTAATGACAAGGTTTTCAAAATGATAAACTTCAGAGGTGAATTTTAATTAACCTACAACGTTTATCTTAAATAACTTCTATCATTCTATTAATTCTACCTTTGGGGTCATATGAAAGATTTGGTTTACAAGAAGAAGCCGACAGACTTTATAAGTATCAAAAAGGTCCATAACTGGCGCATTTGAAAGCATTAAAAAAAACTCTTGAATAGGTAACTGACAACTTTGTGACTAGATTGCGCTATTATATCATCTCTGAAGATTATCACCTCTGATTTTAAATTAACCCTGTACATCCACTTACATATGTTACTCAAAATCTAATTCACTCACCCAAAATGCTATCAAAAGCATTTATCCAATCATAATTTTTTTTAAATTTTTTTATATTGGATGTAGGAAAAATCGATTTATTTTCCAAATCGATTACCCTTTTACCGTCTTCCTTTTAGCAGAAGTTAAAATAAGTTTTGTTTTTCATCTTTTCAGCCGGCCAAATAAGCCAGGAGAATTGACTAATCAAGGAAGATGGAACACGCGAAAAAAACGTGCTCCTGTTGCCGACTTCACTCGGCCGTTAACGTAGGATTCTTTCTAAAAATAGTAAGTGTATGTAGAGTCTACTGTCAACTAATTAGAAGAATTTCGTTCTTGGCCTGCAACTTATTTATAATTCCTAAATAACAGAAAACTTCCAACGCAGAAAAATTCGACAGCTTTTGCTTTTGCTGTAGATTACGATCAGCCGTCATCGTGGCCTTCTTTCTGACTTTAGTAAGTTCTTTCATTTAGTACGGTACTATAAAATACCCATTTAGTAAGTTTTTCTCTAATAGTTTAAAGTTAACCTTGAGATTAAAATTTTAATTAATATGATGTTCAAAAATTTTATGCTCTTCCTCGCTGAATGAAATTTTAGAAAAAATGAATTTATAACAATGCTTTATTTTTTCTTGCTTTAGTGTACATTGCTGTTATCGTTCCTAGAAGGCTTTTATTTTTATTGGATAAAACACGAATTGGACGAACAACGTCGTGACTCTATTGGTAAATATCAATAAAAATTTGACCTGAACTTTATTTTTTAAGTTCAGGAAACTACAAAAAAACACACACACCAGTTATTTCTCAAAGAACTCTCCTGGCTTCTCTACACATTTTTCCAGCGTTCTGAAAGATCTGGATACCGATTCTGTAGAGATCTTCAGGCTGATGTCGAAACCACCTTAGGACAGCCTTTTTCACTTTCTCATTGGAGCCGAATCTCTGCCCTCAAAAGTACTCTTTCAATGGTCCAAATAGGTGATAGTCGCAAGGGGAGAGATCCGGGATGTATGGAGAAAGTGATAGTCCCATTTGAGTTCCGTCAGTGTGTCCATAGTCAGTTTGGCTGTGTGTGGTCTGGCATTGTCTTGCAGAAAACAAATGCCACTTGTAAGGAGTCCTAGTGTCGGCTTCAGGGGCATCCTCACTGTAGTAGGGTGCATTGATGATTCGACGTTCTTCCAGAAAATCGACATGATTGATACCCTTAATGTCCCACAATACAGTCGCCATCACTTTCGTAGCGGACGGTGTCTTCTTGAATTTCTTGGGTCGTGCTGAGTCAGGGTGTCGCCACTCCATGCTCGCACACTTGCTTTCAAGAGTATGGTCATGAATCGATGTCTCGTCGATGGTCACAATATGCCTTAGGAAGCTGTCCCATTCCTTGTCATATTGCTGCAGCAGCTTGGAACAGATTTCCACCCGGGTGGTTCTGTGATCCTCGGAGTATTGCTTAGGGACCCATCCGGCACAGATTCTGTTGAGTATTAGATTACCGTGGATGATGGGCTCCACACTGCAACTGCTGATACTCAGTAATGAAGACAATTCTCTGGCATGAATTCGCCTCTTGTCCCAGCTCAGTTGTTCGTACGATGATGCCGTCATTGACAGCAGTTGCTGGCCTTGCCTTATGAGGTTCATTGTCCGTGGATTCTCGCCCTCCTTCAAACTTTTGCACCCAGCAAAGACGGATGATCGAGACAAACGTGACTCGGTGAACTGTCTTTAAAGTCTCCGATGAATTTCAAATGCTTTCACATCTTCCTTGTGTGGAGAAACTTAATGATTATTCGTTGTTCCAGTTTGGTCGACACATCGCTGTCGGCCATTTTTTAATTAAACAATCGGTTGTCATGGCAACCGGGTGAGTGGTGCTGCGTTTGCATGACAGGCGGTAGTTGCCATCCCAACAATGAAATTTAAAAAAAATAATGTCAAGGTCAAATTTGAACGCCCGTCGTTTTAAGAATGGTTATCGTATGAAAAGTAGAGACTGCAATATTTAAAAACTTGTTCAGCCACAGTACAAAAATTTGCACTTCATATGTCTCGTGTTCATCGCAAAAACGAAAAACCTGGAAAAAACCTTTGCATGAAAATGGTATTTATTATAGATTATGAAGCGAGACAAACATTATTTTAGGTTTCGGAAAAAACTACATTCATCATAAAATATCATCATGCTTTAACGATGTTGGCCATATGCGAGCGTGCGTTGTCATGAAGTCGAACATAGTTTCCTCTCTCTGGTCGCTTATACCGAACAGCCGCCTCAGTTTATTCAACGTTTCACATTAGATAGCGGCGTTAATGGTTGACACACGAGGCAGGAATAAAAATGTCACCACCAAGACAAACAAGTTAATAACTCAGGTTCTGTAACGCCTAGGATAATTAATTTGATATCTCAGTTAGCGATCAAATTCGGACCCATGTTCATAAGAAGTTTATTGCTTAGAATCACCTATACTACACCACTCCAAAGTTGGTCATCGAATTAGACAACACCCTGTATAAAGAACATTATTCTTCATGATAGAAGTAATAAAAACAGTTTTGAATTGATAAGTAATAAATGTCAGATATCTGAATCATGTATGTTATTGACATCCCTGCATATGGTATTTTTGAAGGAGGAGATCCCTGTCTCTAAAAATGCTTTATTCGGTCATTATTTGTTACATATACTTACCCTCTGTGAAAGTTTGTTGTGATTGAAAGGGCTATTTTCTAAATGTATCGCATCAGATTCGATTGGGATTTCATACACTAAAGATTGATATGCCCACATAGAAAAAAAATTCAGAGCAGTGAAATCCTTCCCTTCCAATCCAATGATTACGGAATCTGCTAGACATGAACATGGAAGTGAACAGGCGCACTCTCTTGTTGAAAAGGAAAGCAGTTTACGTAAACGTTCTTCACACGTATTACTCGTTTAAAATTTCGTGACGCCAAAAATATGCATTTACGACTATGAAATATCTCAAAATATTCAGTTTACAGTCTTTTAACATCTATATAATTTTGAGATACCCTGTATAAATGCATTGCATTTCATGTTGTTTTAAAAAACATTTCAATTCTAAATAGGTTTTTATTTATAATACTAGCAAGGAACAAAGAAATTCGTGAAATTCATAGTGTACATTATGATGGACATGAAGTAAACTTTCGATTTATGAAAAAAGATATGCGAGTTCCAGGTTTAAAATTTCCATAATTAAGCATTGAAATGTGAGGAAATAGATAATACAAATTTTAGGCCTTTCAAAGATTATTTTAAACACGAAATATATTTAAAACACAGAGCAGGTTTATTGTAACTGTTGCCTGTTTGATCGACCATGTTTGAGAATGTGCTTCAGGTGCCAACCAATACTGCAAATCAATAACCTAATGTTCCATTTTCTGATAAAAAATATTATTATCATGTTAAAATAAATTAAATCTTATCAAATAATTAGATATTTAAAATATAGCCGGTACATTCTTATCTCTGATTAAAATACTAAATCTCGTCGTAAATGATTAATCAATTAATTTGTCTTAATAATATATACCATGAATTAATTTGTCGTTGCTCTTTCTCCTTTACAGTGGCACTAATTCTGGTAATCGCTTACATCTGCCTCTCCTTATATGGAGTCGTCACCTGTGTCTTCATGATTATTGCGCTGAAAAAGGTGAGAAAGAAAATATCTCATTGATATTCAAGAAATAAACCAATATAAAAACAGCCAAAAATACGGTGACCAGACGTTCTGGTTTACTCGGGACAGTTCCTAATTTTGCATTCCCGAAAGGTCAGGAAATGTTCCGGGCTGTGGCATTTTCCAACGAGTTGCGTACTTTTACTAGGAACTTTTTTTTTCTCCTTTGCTCGTAGAAATTTGTTTCAATGGCCCCAAGCTCTCCAGGCTCCACGTTACCCCCGGAAAAAAATCTGGTCACTGTAGCTAATACATTATGCTCTTTAACTAAGCTAAAGAATAAATTAAAAACTGACCTTACGAATCTGTGGATACTAGAATACATGAGAGAGAGAAAGGAGACTCCACTTGTCCACAAGAACATTTTAATACACCATATATGTATACATTTCGGTCACAATGTGGCCTTCTTTTAATAACAATTTTTACAAAATGGAGAAGGGAACCCCAACGGGCAGCAGCATAAGTCCCTTCCTTGCTAACCTTTTCCATTTAGAAAACTTGGCAATGTCCACTCTACCTTATTTCCCCAAAACCTGGTATAGATATGTGGACGACATTTTCGCCATAGTCGATATACAAAAACTAGATTTGCTTGTGGAAGGTCTCAACAAGTTATCCCCCTCCATTACCTTCACTGTTGAGAAAGAGAAAGATAGAGCTTTACCATTCTTGCACTTAGTAATTCTGAGAGATGAAGGGAAACTCAAATTTGATATCTATAGGAACCCTAACTACGTCCCTGCGTATATCAATGCCAAATCCAACCATAGCTTTAGACACAAACTATCAGCCTTCAACCATATGATAAAATAGAATGATGAACACTCCATTGGTACAAGATAAAAAACAAGAGGAGATCCACCGGATTAAAGAGGCAGCCATCTTCAATGAATACAAAGAAATTATGATTGACAAATTGTTTAAAAAATACGCTCTCAAAAAGAAGTTAAAGGACATTACGACACTACAGAATAACCAAGAGAAAGGAAAATTCATAGGTCTACCCTACAATCGAAAATTAACTGGCGGCTTAGAGAAGATATGTAAGGTATATGGCCTCAAGGTAGCATATAAGAGTAGCCATAGCCTTAAACACCTACTAGGCAGCACGAAAGATAGAATTGGTAAAGTAGATAAGTCGGGAATATAAGAAATTAATTGTTCCTCGTGTGACTGTAAATACATAGGCCAGAGCAGAAGAAGAATCTGTACCCGCATTAAAGAACACTTTAGCTATATCAAAAATTACAAGCCCGAAAAATCAGCATTCGCTGAGCATATTTTATCCACGGGGCACATTGGGAAATTAGATAATTTTCGGATACTACATTGTGTTGACGAACGTAAAAAGCTTAACTTCTTAGAATCTCTTGAAATAGCTAAAGTACCGCCTGATATTTTATTAAACCATGAAAGAGGCCCACTTGACCTGTCACAGTGGGCTTCACTGGTTTCAAATCTTTAACCAAGCTGAAATGTTCTTACTTACTTCACACTCCTGATATAAGAGCCTCTCCACTTATAGTATCTTTTTTTGTTCCTAGTTTTTTACTTCTGTATTTTTTACTTTTTTACTTCTGAATTTTTTTGTTTCATAAGTGTATTTTGTCATTGGGCACTTGACCCTCTCCAATCCTGAATTACCCTTCTTTTGTAAACCAAACATGATGCCCTGCATTCTGATTGGTCCCTCCTCTTTCGTATCTGAGCTTGTGTAACCTGAATCATACTGAAGAAGGCCACATTGTGACCGAAATGTATACATATATGGTGTATTAAAATGTTCTTGTGGACAAGTGGAGTCTCCTTTCTCTCTCTCATGTATTATGCTCTTTAATGAAGAGAGCTTTACTTCTTGTATTACTGTATGACGGATGTAGAAGAAAAGAAAGACGAGACAAAACTCTGGAATGAAACAAAATTGTACACATAGTGGTAAGACTCTGAAAAAAAAGCTGACGCATTTGACGGATAGAGACTATTCCTTGTCAAATGCTGAAAATAATATTAATAGCATTAGAAGAGCCGGCTCGGTGGCCGAGTGCGTTAAGGCGCAGGTCTTGCCGTTCTCGAAAGCAGCGAGTCGCGGGTTTGAATCCCGCCGAAGGCATGGATGTTTGTGTTTGTCCCTTTTCATCATTTTCATCCGTACTCTGGAGCTAACAATTCCAGTTTCAAATTGGAATCAGGTATACACCGATTCCCCCCTTTCCAACTTCACTCAACACAACATGATAGGAAATCATGAGTGTTAAGCCACGTGGTCCAAAGATTAGAGGATTAGAAGAAGAAGAAGCATTAGAAGACTTCTTATACATTGAGTGGCCAAAAAATTAGAGACACCCCTTATTTGCTGAACAAGTCTTCAATTAAAAGTTTTTGTGTATCTGTTACAGTTTTTAAGATAGGATTTGAATGTGTCCTAATTTACATATTGGGATGGTGAAAAATGCACCCACAATTTCCTTTTCATTGCATTCATCAAAATTGAAATACATGTACCTGCTTCGGTTACGAAAATAAAAGGGGGGGGGGTCATTTTTGTATCTACCCTGTATAGATACAACAGTATTAGGATTGAACAACAAAAAAGGAGTAAAAGGAGAAAAAATATTGATGAGAACAGAACACCAAGGATAGTCTCGATTCGAAATGTTACCTTTTTTTTCCAGGGTCTTGCCACTCTGTGTCCAATTTTGATTTACTATAAATAATGGACTTGTAAATAATACTTGTTATAAAATTATTTATATTGAATTCTTTAAAAAATCATAATAAACAACATTTAACTGTTTTCACAAATATTCTTTGTTTGTAATTAGGAAAAGCCACCTATTATATTATTAGCAGCTGTGCTGTATAGCATTTATGTGGTTATAAATATAGTTGAACTGTTCCTTTCCATTACAATTCTGGTAAGCTTCAATCTTATTTGCTTTATAAAATCAATTCCCTTCCTTAAAAAACTTAACTACATGAGTATTTTAATTTAGAATGAATAAAAAAATAAAGATTTAAATTGATTTAGTCTTTTATTTTATTAAGTGTTTCATGAAACTTCGTTTTGAAGTGTCTAAAGAGTCTACTTAATATTTCAATGAAACATTCATGAGAACAGCTCTGAAGTTGTTTAAATCAGTCAATATTTTTATAGAGTTCCTTTATGGCTGTAAAATAAAATTTCTTCTAAATTGCTTTATAATGACTGGTTATTCTAAACTGATTAAAAAATTAATATAAATTAGACCTTTGTTCATATCTATATAGCATATTTAAAAGATTCTCGGAATCCGCAGAACAATTACGGCATCATACGAAGTGCTCACCAAAATTTTCAAGAATCTTCTTGTAAAAAGAAGAAAACGCGTCTTAACCCTAATTTCCGCTATCACTTTCAGAGAAGTTTCCTCTGGCACGCTTGCAACGATCCCAGCGATTTCCCCAATTTGGTAAGCACTCCTGGAAGTCCGAAGGGTATAGGGTGTTCAAGACCAGTCGCGATTCAACTTGGATATCCTAATTGGAGTCAAAACGTCGCCCTTTCATTTTAGGGAAGATGTAGAACTCGTAGGAGAGTAGAGAGGGTGGGGGGGGCCGTTGCCGTGCTGTTTTTAGCTAGGAGTTCCTTCACAAAGAGCGTGGTGTATGCGGGCGCGCTCTTCCACAAATCGGGCCGTTTGCGTGAAAGTTTCTCTCACTCTCTTGAAAACCTCGCAGTAAAACTTCCTGTTGACGGTTTGACTAGGTCGAATAATTTAGAAATTCGTAGAAGTACAGGAACACGTTGCAAAACACCTAGCAATACCTAAAAAAGAAATACGCGTACGATCACGAAACTTCGCAGAGCAGCGGTGATAGGTGCAGTGATAGAGCAGCAGTGATAGGGAAACATCTAGCGGCAGAATCTCGATTTTTTTTTGTTTTTTTTTGGTTTGGGTGGAATATTCAAATTCTCGGATATTTTGGATATCCGCTCATAAATAGACACTGGGTGGTCCAAACCTACCTACCAAGATTAAACCTTGATATCTCGGTCTAGTGCTAAGGCAATTGTTTGAAAACGTGTGATATGTTACTTTACTATGAGTTGGGATTCTCCATTGTCGGAGGTCGTCAGACAACTCTTGGTTGAACTGATGTGTCCCGCTTGCGTAAGTTTTAAATTAAGAAGAAAAATGAAGGCGAAGAAAAAAGAATTATATAACAACTGGGCCGCGGAGGACATTAATATAGCTAAGTAGTCTCTAAATGTCCTAAAGAAAGCGAAGCAGTCAAAGGAGTTTATGTAGCGACGAAGAAGTTGAAGGAAATTTCCAAAAGCGGGTTCTAAGAATGTTTCGAAACCCTTTCTTAAATAATTTTTGTAATGAAATGTTAAGCCCTTTCTGAAAAGGAACTGTTAAATTTATATCAGTTATCTATTATTTATTCTGAAGTCCTCGATTTTTTAACAGTCCCTGTGGGGTCACTGGATACCACGTTTTGCAGGTCTGACGGTTTCGTGGATAGTTCTCTGGACCTTTTGTGTAATATTCTTCAACTAATTTGTATTTATTTAAAACTTACTCTTACCGGTTATCGAATTTTATTAATATTGCTAATCTTTAATCTTTGACAGTGTTACCTCGCCTACTGCATGTTTATGTATTATTTCGAAGAAAAGGATGAATCCTGGAAGCTAACTTAAAAAAAAAGTTTCTCTTTCCTGTGGAAAAAAGGAGTGTTCTCTTACTTATTTTATATTTGTAGTTTTATACATTTGTAATAAAATAGTCCTATAAACTTTTAGTTTATACATTTTTTATAAAAGATAATAAGCCAAAAGTTTCGGTTCACAAAACTGTTAGATTCTAATATTCTAATCGAAATCACTGCAGCACTCAAATTAATACAGGCCAACAAAATATATCTTCCTGGGTAAAAGACGATATATCTTTATTGGTAGGCTGCCTGACCGTCGTGGAATATATAGTGAACAAAACATTAGAGATACATCACTTATAGCGTGGCACTGACTCAATCAGGTATGAACGTTGCTGATAGTAGTTCCAGTCAAGAATGGTGAATCATTCACAAAAACTCTGTTCTATACGTTCGTGCTGGATTCATGGGTGCGATGTTTCCTACAGTGCATTACCAAGGAAATATATGCTCAGCAGGAAGAAAAGTTTTTAATTATGCCGCATTCCCAATTTTCCCTTTTTTAATTAATCCTTTTTTCACCCCTTTTGTCTCCTGATTTCAGTTTCCAATCTTGGATTTCAGTAACCTTCGTGTTTCCTCTTACTGACGGCAACATGCCCCCAAATGGCTGCTGCTCAATTAGGGAAAAAGTTTGCTAATATAACATTCTTTTATTTATTACAAGTGAATGTACCGTCGTGTAAAACTTACAA
Source organism: Rhysida immarginata (assembly GCA_023313115.1). NCBI lineage: Eukaryota > Metazoa > Arthropoda > Chilopoda > Scolopendromorpha > Scolopendridae > Rhysida > Rhysida immarginata. Next base: position 993,544 of record JAHWFO010020078.1, read on the forward strand.
AAACACTCTGATTCGATTATTATGATTTGCGGGATTCAGTAGGTTAACTATGGAATTTATTTCAGCCTCAGAACACGGTCGTGGTAAGATCGATTGTGTAAATCAGGGCTGTCCAAGATTTCTGTCCGCGAGCACATTATGTTGATCAGTTCCTTAAAGTCGAGTTGCTAATTATTAATTCGACATTGTAAAAAAAAAAAACGAGGCAGTTTACCATTTTATTTCCTTGATTTTAATGTGACAATTTTCTCGATGCCAGGTAGAATTGTATTTTCCCCCCAATAGGACACGATTGCATATTAAACATTTAGAATCCGATCTGTGAACAATGAAAAAAAAACCAGATTCTCCCACTCCGGTTTAAATACTGGTTCAGTGATTTTACGCTTTTTTCGGAATGTGCGCCATGTTATGCGAGACGAAAAACAAGCAAATATCAGTAACAAAAGAAATAATGCTCCATTTAATGCAATCGCCAGCTAAAGTCTGGCAACACTGCATATGAAAAACTATACCCACTCCTCTCCTGAGTTTTGGAGTATCTCGTGAGCTTTTCCGCGAGCATTTTATGTTGCACGCGGGCGAAGTGCACGATTTGGACGACCCTGTTGTAAATGGAGACGCAGTAGAGCAAAGGAAAAAAATGCTAACCAAGGTAATTTAGATCTTGCAGATTGGGGGTGTCTTAATTAACTTCTTCCTGCATTTCTAAGAAAACGTGCCCGCGGGTCAGCATCATCCACCTACGTATGCACACAGCCATCCCGAGTCTATCAGACATAATCAAAATTGCGAATCATTGGTGATCTATTGCAGTATTTCTTAAACTTTCTTACACTTAAAAATTCCAAAAGGCCCACGCTACCCTCATAATTAGATTCTAATATGTGTTTAAAACCTTGGTTCCATCGAATTTTCTGCGATCCCCCCAGGAATTTTTCACGACTTCCTTGGGAATCGCGACCCCACTTTAAGAAACAGGTCTACTATATATTTTTTCTCAGACAGACTCAAGTTTTGTTTTACCCTAATGTCTTGGTCAGCCAACTATCCAAGATGTTCTGCCAAAAAATATCAAAAAAACCGTCTAAACTGATAACAGAATGCAAATTGAAAGCTGTGATCTACATATACTAATCGTAAAAAAATTGCACCCAGAAGAAATCATCAGATTGAAAAGATACTTGATAGAAAGTTAGTACTCACCAGCAACAAAAAATGATTTAACAATATGCATAGATATGATAAAATTTATTGGTCAAAATACCAAAATCATTACAACTCTCAATAGGATGCTAGGCCGCCTTTTTACACACTTTTATTGAACTTCTCTTGTTTGTGTGCAAATTTTGTCATCAATATTTTGCCCACTTCCTGACTACCTACAGCTCTGCAACTTTTTCCAACGGCATCTTATCCATGACAATGCATGTTTCTATCGTTAGTTTCACTAATCATTCATTTATTTGCAAGTTATTTAATATTTAAGTTTAATGTGTGTACAGTGTAATCATGACGTAACGACTGCCTGTATTGTTGTTTATTGTTATCGCTGTTAATTGTTTTATGCAATTGTTGTTAATTTGATCATCAATGCTAGCAATTACAATTGATAACATTAAATCATGGTCCTTTAATCCTCTGGTCTGTGCACTCGCGCAAATTCCATTGTTGGAGGTTAACAATTGAATTTTTGTATTTACTGAAGAATCGATTTTTGCCCCCTCTATTGCATGACTTTGGCTACAGCCCAAACATGACAATGCATTTTAAGCTTAACAATGCATTATGTGTTCAGCAAGAAATACTTAACATTAGCTGACAGTTTTGTTAGGTTGTGCGATCGTTAAAATACATTGTTAAGTTTGGGCTGTAGCCAAATTCAAGCAATACAGCAAATAGAGGTGGCAAAAATCGACTCTTCAGTAAAAACGGCAATCCAATTGTTGATTCCAACAACGGAATTCGCGCGAGTGCACAGACCAGAGTATTAAAAGACCATGATTAAATTTTAAAAAGAAAATACTACATAATAAAATAAACGCGCCACCACACTTTTACTTTTTTTTTAAATTAGATTTTTTTACTTTTTAGTGCACTTTTGAAGGTAAAAGTGTGTGCTTTAGAAATTTTTATTTTATTTTATTCTAATACATTCTGCCACACGTAGTGGCATGGAGTCGTACAAGATCTTAACGTAGTCTTGTAGCTCTTGCAGATCTTGCGATAGTGATGGAGTATTTACAGAATGTCCCATAGCATCCATGGGGTTTCTGTGGGTGCAACTTTTTTGACGATGAGCGTTATGGACTAATCCAAAACAGCATATAATAGTTGCGCCTATGTAAACTTTATTTACTTGTAACCCCGTCGTTATGTAGGTACCGTGGAGTGTTCTTGCATGGTTTGGTTTAGATCCACTGGCTCTCTTGGACACATCATTGAATGGTTCCCGCTATGTAGAATTGTTTAATGTGTATCGGTGACCTTCATGGACTTTGCATAACCCCACAATGATGGGTTATTCCAGAAAGAAACCCTCCCAATACCAAGTTGAGAACGGGTTTGCGGAGCATTCAGGAGAGTTCTAAGTTGCACAGCCTTGTGAACATTAGAGATATGTGGTTGGTAATCAACATCTCGGCAGAGATCTTCTATCCTCTTGTGTACCTACGCTTCGTCGAATAAATACTCTTCGTAGAACCGACACGTTATTGAGAAACTATCCCAGGACTTTTGAAATTTGAATGTAATTATCCATTGAGCCATGTGGACATGGAAGCATCACGCTATTTATATGTCTTTTGGGCTGGATAGAGCAGTTACCTAGTTGGCAGGTTGGGACTATCTTTCCTAATAGGTAACACTCTTTAAAGAATAACTCAATAATGGTTTAAAAAGGGTTTTATCCTAGGCTACATCAGATGTTTAAATTAGGCATGGCGTAGGATAAAATACTCTTAGAACCATTCTTGCATTATTCTTTAATAAATAAATGCAATTTCATGGCAATATTAGAGCTAGGCAATATAACCGGCAGAATTTTAAAATTGGCATTAGTCAAGATATTAACAGAAAAAAACGGGAGGAAAAATTACGCGACCTGGATTCGAACCATAGAACACGAGTATTACTTATGTTGCCTCAAGCAGCTAGACTACAGAGTAGTCAAGGTGGAGGCTCGATGATGGGGCGACGACAGTGATGAAAGTATGGATAGATGTAAAGAGCCCGTCCCTTCCCGTTTTTGCGTCATCCAGGTACACCCTATCTTCATCTAGGATGACTACTCACTGTCATTCATCATGTACAAGGTAACGTTCGTAAAATGTTTCAGCGTTTGTGAAACATTCGCGAATGTGTCATTATGCCAGACGATGACAACGAGCCTTATGCCAATACTGCAGTTTTCAGGTTTTCTCGAATGATACGTCCGAAAGTTTTTAGATACATTTTCAGTTTCTTGGCCATGTGGTCTGTGTAAGTGGGTTTTCTAGGACACCATAACTTGAATAGTCTTCACGTTGGCTGTGGTTTGGGTTGGCTAAGTTCCGTTTCTAGTTCGGTTTTCACTATGACCCCACTAGTAACCCACGACAAATTTGCATTTGTTTTATTTTAATTTTGTGAACTTTGGTTTCGTCTCATAGTGAAATCGTAAATTTCATTATCATCACTGAAGACCGTTTTCCCATGCGAATTCTCTCTCCAAAGCAAGACTTCGACGATTGTTTATATTTCATGCTCGCTTAATTAGCAAAAGCCGTCTATGTTTAGGTTAACCGAGCATCGGACCAAAGACGGCCTTTCTTATCGTCTTTGATCGGACCCTGGCGCCCTTCACGAAGAGAATCACGTGATGACTCTCTACGAGCGCTAACAAAGGGCGGTAGAAGAATTCGTCAAAGGAAGAACTGAAAGTTTACGCATCAAAGACGATCGACGATAAACAATCCTTAATGAGTTAGCCTTTTTTTTTTGTTCATTCGGGTGAGTTCTCAGTCACGTGGTTTTGACCTCGAATCCCATGAGTGATGCACGAGAGAATACAAGCAATGATGGCAAGAGAGAAGAAATACGGATCCAGAGTTGGGCGAACGCAAGAATCCTTGCTCCTGGTTCAAAGAAATGAATAGGGAAACAAAATTTCAACGACGCGATTGTACGAGAATAAAAAGCCTGAAAGAGGCCGAACTATTGCCTTCACTCATAAGGGAATGCAAGGTAGGCGCCAAAGCCACCCTGATCTTCAGAGATTAACATTGGAAGGTGTTTCAGCCCATAAGTAAAACCTGAGCAAAGCACCATTCTCAAGAGATTGGCGTAAAACCTAAGCCACAATTACGAGAGCATTTAGACGAGCATGCAACATAGACGAGCTTCAAGCGTCACGGCAGAGCCAAGCCATGGCTCACCGGTAACAAACAACGGAAACGTCTGGCAAACAATTTGGAGACCTGTTGCAGCTTCGTCAAATTGTGCGTTGATCCGTGGGAGTGACTGTCGAATAGAAAAATATCAAGCAAGAAGACATCTAAGACTCTGACGGACAGAGACGGTTGTAAGACTCCCTAATAAACGGTAAGTAATGAAAAGATAATTTCGTTGAAAATGGAAAGTAGAATTATTCTAAAGTGATGATATGATATTTTCCATATAATAAGAATGTACTTCCAGAAAAAGTATCCAACGTTTGGAAGTGCATTCATCGTGAGTTTTTACATACGAACGATCAAATTTATTTTCATCGAACTTAAAAGTACCCTTCATATATACATTCTTATTATATGGAAAATAACATATCATCACATTAGAAAAGATATTTGCCATGCTCAAAGTGAAGGTTCCCATGAGGGAAAAGAGGCACTCACTAAGATTTGCCATATTAGCATTAAAATTAGGATTAAGATTCAATTATTATAGATCTTATTAATATTGAGACAATCCCTATGAACATTTAAAATTAAAGATTACTGATTTTCTTGAATTCTTATGATGCCTTATAATTGTTTTGTCATCATTTGTTTTCCTCGTAAGTTATCCCCCTTCCCCCAGTATTTTATTAAAGTAATTATTGATCCATTTGAATTAGGGCGTGGTTACCACATAACCGGAATCACGCCAGAACAGAAACGTAACGAAAAATTTTTATAACGTCATTTCTTTTCTATTTCGTTTTGGTCACCAGAAAAGCTAGTTAAGCCAACACCTTCTTTCTAGGAGGTGTTGGTAAGCCATGACCTCCTTTGTTATTAGAGATGTTTTCCATTGTTGCGTTTGGCGTGTTTCAATTTTACTATGCTCCCGCTCTTTACCAATTCAGATAAGCATAATGTAGTGCAAATACAATAAAAATATTAATGATATTTTGCGTTGACCCTTTTATTTTAAAAGTGGACTTAAATCGCAAATAACAAGAGATCTAAATTGGTTGATGAAATGAATACTTATTTAGCTTGTTTATAACGTCACTGAAAAGTCACCTGATCATCGTACTCCAAGCAACAATGTAACCTTCATAGTTTCCATCTTGGGTTTTAAAAATCCGTATTTTTTCGTTTGTTGTAAACAAATTGCACCCTTATTCGACCTATTTTAGACTTTGCTCCTTCAAAATCCACCTTACTCATCTGATCTCCTTACTACATTAAATACATAGAGGGTGTTCAAAAGAAATTCTTAAAACTAGTCAATAGAAAAATCAGTAATAACTTTGTGATCCTGATTATAGCGTTTTACCTAGTTCTCTTAAACTAGATACAATTGCTGTGAGGCGAATACGTACTGACTTGCTTTGACTTTATGACCTAGTTAACTCCAAAGTAGACTGTCTGACTTGTTGAACATATCCCTTTTCGCATTCCAGACCACAGAACCAGGAACCCAATGGTCTTTCATGTTGAAAATTCCATATCCTCCAATAATTACATGTTTAATTCACCTTTGAAGCGTACTCTTAGGCTCGCCAATGTACATTTGAGAGACTTCGATATTTTTATGAAATAACAGACTTCCTCTCACATACCTTCATTTGTTTTCCACTCCACCTTGTTGCTAAGCATTGTACCTTTACCTTTATACATGTTTTTATGTTTGTAGTTTTATTTCTGTTAGTTTATTGTGGTACGTATATGCCATATAAAGATCAGGAAAAACAGTGCATTTTTCATCCAATATGTGGAAAAAATAGACATGGTGTCCTATTAAAGCAATGTATAAAGAAAGTATGGACAATCATTGTTGCAGGAATCCACTTTGGTTCCTTTTTCATATGATGATTACTCCTTGTTTTGAAAGTATTCTGCAGTAAATTCAAACTTACAGATTGAATACTTCCTTTTTGACAAAAGTTAAAGGGAAATTTGCCTGTGAAGTATGAATTTGCTACAAAACAAGACGCAATCATCATTTCAAATAGGATACAAAATGGCTGCCTACAACAATGGATTGTCCATACTTTCTCTATATAGTGCTTTATGTTCTATTGATTCAAGATAACGACCTACCGCATACGTCACTGATGATCATGCAGAAGATCCACCAGTTAAGCTAGGAAGCTGTAACGTATCTTTGCTATTTTACTGATCATTCCAGCAATAACGTTTTCCAGCAATTTTGTCAAAGAATTACCAATGACCATTCCTTCGCACCCAGAGACGCTAAAGTTTTCAATCATCAACAACCTGGCCATTCGTTGGCAACAATGTATTGCTTCTACTGAAGATTATTTTGATAAATAGGCACAGTACCTTTCTTTTCATTTAGCTTTTATGTGTTGTCTTAAATTTAACACATAAAATCAGCTGTTGCATTTGAAACAAAGAAATGCAGTATTAAATACAATATATACAAAGTTAACGTGGACATCCATTTAATAGATATAACAATGGTCATAGAAATATGAAAAGAAAGATCTAGCATTTTCAAGATGCATGTTGACGTGTTTAGCAACTATTGTTGGCTTCAACCAATCAAGTTCCAAGAATTTGTGTGACTGTTACAGTGAATGCTGAGAGCTCCTTATTCTTTAAGATTGTTGATGGCAAGGAGATTTTTTGCCACTTCTATTACGTGTTTAAATGAAAAATAAAAGGCTAAATGAGCAAGAAAATAGTTTCCTGTACATTGCGAAGAAAAAGATAAATACCACTTTATGAATAGAAGCGTGCGAATTATTTGTGCAGTTAACTAATTTGTAAGTATAAAAGATATAACTAATATTCTTAATATGACGAATTATTACAAGTGTTTCGTTCTTTTCTCTTCTAAAAAAGTCCATTCTAACATAAGTTTAAAGCAACTTTAATGCGATAATGTATTGTGATCACTGAAATGCTAGACCTAGCCCTACCGGTTTCTTTATGCATTACACAATATAAGGAGCTTAATTTCCTAATTATATCTTTACATTTTGTATGTAAGAATGTAATTTCGTTTAAGGATATGGACGTTCGTAAAAAAAAAATGTTTTCAGTAAACATGTTCATAAGGGTCCAGCTCTTTGTTGTGGATACGCTCTTTGTGTGACCAGTGAAATGGGGAACATGTCAGTTGATAAGAGGCGAGATTTGGGGGGAAGATCTCGCTATCATAGTCTCAAGAGCTTCATTGTCCCGTGCAATAATAAAAAGGAAATTATTTAAAATGGAAAACGAAAGAAGGGTCTGGATTTGAACCAGAGACCACGAGTTTCCACTCTATCAACTGTCTATTGCGAACACTATACTTCATTTTAAAAATGACTCGCAGATCGGGAGATTCTGATGAAAATAGCTATAGTTCATGCATATGACCGCAAATGCACTCAATAAAAAAGAATTACACTATTTGGGGTAGATCTGTACCATTACGCGCCGAATCCTCCTTTAAAAGGCGAAGACACTTTATTCCCAAACCTCCAAACTATGCTACATCAACAAATTAGGGTATTCCCATAATCCCTGTAAAGATGGCATTGAGTAGAAATGTGGGCCCTTAATTCTTTGTGGAGTGTATACTACCAAATGTTTAATGCAAAACTTTGTTTGCTAACATGATTCTAGATAAGCAGCACAGCAATAGCAGCGTAATTGGTGGAAGGTGATGTTTCTTGGTAATGGATCGTGTTATTTGATGGCAAAACGTTTACGTCGAGACAAATCTTAACTTGGGAAACTTCAAATTTACAGCGTGCTAAATTTGAACTTTAAATCTTGGTTATTGGCTGAAAAAAGGTGAGCATTAAGTTTCTGACATAAGTATATTACCGAGTACATATTTTGTAATCTTCTGTCGTATAATAAGCAGTTGCACTTGAATATAGTGCATATCTGACCATTATTTTTGTTAAAATTGCAATACGCGCTGCGGTTTAGATCTCATTTCATTTGCAATAGTACCGTTAATAAGTTTTTGAAGTCTTTAGATTTCGACACTAGACTAACAAGGTGAGTGCCGAAACGTTACTACGCCCATTTAGACCAAACTTTGTTAGCATACAAATGTAGAATGTAGAATACATGTTAGGGCTTTTCGGATTCCAGGCACCTGGACCCCAGAAATGGGACTTAAATTTCCAAAATCCCAATAATTGAAAGTGCCCCAGAATTGTTACCCAAAGTACTCCTGGGGGAGGCCGTGGCCTGGTGGGCTTTCACTGAACACTAACTTCAGGGAAGTTAAGCAACATCAGGCACGGCTAGTCACTGGATGGGTGACCATCAGTGAGACACGATCTTTACCCCCCCCCCCCACCGGCTGCTGCGACCATCATACAGCAGTCGTTAATCCAGGTCCATCCAGGGACCCAACTCGTCGGCCTCCGGCCATACAGGCCCTGGATGAACGTATTGGATCATAATATACAAATTAAAAAAAAATACTGGGGCAATCTGAACACTCTCAATATTTGGAATTTTCGGGCCCCATTTATCGGGCCCATGTGGCTGGATCCTGAAAAGCTCAAACATGTATTCTACATTCATCGAGTATGCATCTCTCACGATGACTAGACGGGTTGGGAGATGCATTTTGAGCTATTCATTGTCAAAGAACAGAGTACATAAATACGCAAGATCTTTTTAAATGACCTGATTGAACAACCCAATAGAATTTAATATTTTTCTAGTTACCTTTCCAGAACTTTAAATTAATCCCAGTTTGTACTGCTTCTCTATTGTATGAAAACTTATTTTTTTCCTGTAGTGAAGAAGTGACTACTCGACCTACATAGAAGGAAATAAAGATGTTCCATGCTAAAGCGTTTTGCGTTTGCTGTGCGCTTCGTTTATCTGTCTGGATTGCCCTTATCATAACAATAGTAAGCCCTGTTATTTTTCTAATAAATGGATAAATAAATGAAAAATGAATAAAGGTCATAATATATACGAAAAAGCAATTTGGCACGGCCTTTGACATTATGGTGGTGATTCATTATGTGGCGATATTCCATATACCACATTGCTAGATAGCTGATGAATATCCGTGGTAAGACGAATTCAGTCATACTATAGTATGCCGCGCAATAAAATGCTCTAAACACTGGCGTTATTACGAACATGATCCCCGTTACATCCAAGATGGAAATGCTAAGAGTGATGTCACTGCTGCTACCATGCGGTTGCATGCATTGTATAATTTTAAACACTTTGAACGGCTCTACAGAGCCCCAACCTCAATCTTAATGAGCACATTTGGAACGTGTTGGAACGGTGAGTAAGGTCTCGAGAGCAGTGGCCAACTCCCATTTTCATCCTGTGTGAGATTTTGTAAAAGAAATGCGAGAATTCCAATCGATATCCTAGTTCGTAACATCGCTGCTCGTACAGCTTCAATAAGTGACGTCACCGAGATTTGATAGCTCTTAAATCTCGAAAAACTTTTTGTGTAGGTGCCCATTTGCTTTTGATATATTTTGTATATACCAACTATATTTATTTTTCCCTAGATAACAGCAATACTAAGTCTTCTCTCGGGTGCAGCATACATGGGAAGAAAAGAAGTTCTGGACAAGCATGGTTATAATTCCGATGGTAAGTGTTGTTGTTAATGTTCATACGATGTGGTATTCAAAATTTCCGATAATTAAAGAAGTAAGTTTTAAGCTGAATTTCAAGCAAACTTTAATGGAGATTTTTTGCTCCTGAGTATCAGCCAGTTCGATAATGGCAAACACACATGTGCATGGTATGAAGATACGACCCAAAACCCGGAAACGCTTTCAGTTATGAAGAAGGTAGATTGCAGACTGATAGTCAAAAAGATAAGTAAGAGCGGCGAAACTTCATAGTGATAATCGTTTTCGTAGTGAGCAAATACTCAAATTCATGGAAATATTTGATGGCACTTCGTACGATAATAAAATATATAGCTGTTGAGAGAAACATATACACACACTGGCCAATTAATTAAAAACCTCCGTATAATATTATATTGGAATCCCTATGACTCTAATTGCAGGATGAATGCAAGTTGGCAGAGAGTCAATAACGTGTTGAAGTACTTGTAAATCAATAGAAGACTTAGTTCTTGCGGTTTTGTGAGATCTCGCTGACAGATGTCTTCCAATGCGTCCCAAATTTTATTTATGGGGCGGCAAGGAAGTAATCGATGCACTACTATTGATTCAAACGTTCACGATACATAGTAATATTATCGTCCACGAAGAAGCCGTCACATGCAGAATAAAATTGCAGCATTAATCAGAATCAATGTTTAGATATCCTTGAAACGTACCTAAATTTCCAGGAATATGAGGCAACCAGTTCCATATCAGAAGAAGAAATAGCATATCATGAAACTACCATTAGAACCTGGAGTTGTCTTGATAACGCGGAATAACCATTTGCCCATCCTCGGTACAAAACAACGTGTATTACGATCTCAGATCACATTACCTTCTTCCAGCCTTTGGGTGTCTAGTCATAAAGTTCCAGACACTAGGAACAGGGCGAGTTACAAGTCCGTAGATATACAATGGTAGAAAAAAGTTTGAGACGACCTCAATTCAGAAAGTAAGCAAATTAAATTGAAAATTTTTTGGTAAATTATACTGATACATATGTTTATTGTCATATTCAACTTCACCTATTTCCAAAAAAAACAAAAACAAAAGATAATTGAAAAATGAATCAAACGTTACATTTTGCTATAGGAGGGTCGAGAAAAAGTTTGAGACCAGGATGGAAAAGTCCAAGCAAATTATTACAATTGATCCCTAACAATCCTTTGCACAATGGTGACTACTGAGGTCAAAATTCGAGCAACGTTGTTTTTTCTATTCAACCTGGTCACAATGAAAGTGAGGTATGCCAAAAAGTACGTCAAGCGTATAGACACAAGATGCCTTTTTAACTAGAAAAGTTCAGTTTTGGGTTTATTAATTCGGAGATGGAGATGAATTACTCGAAGATAACCCTTACTTTGGAAGACCGTTTGTTTTTGATGAAGATGAACACAAGATGCTCATTAAAAAAAAACAAAAAACAAACCTGTCATCAGTTAGCCAGACAACAGGTTATTTTTATAGAGAAAGTGTCCCGCCAAATTTAAATATAAACATTGCCTTCTTATAAATACAAAAAAGTTTCATTTAATAATAAAAAATTCATTCAAAATCTGACCTCTAAGAAATGTAGTGTTAAAAAAAATCCTGTTATAGTCAATGTGACATACGTAACTGTACATAACCCTCTTCGCATGGAAAAAGTATGACCATGTATGCCTTACACTTAAAGATCAAGTACACGCTATTTTGCATTAAAAATAATTCAAAAATATTTACATACGTTTCTAATTCATTGCCGGTGTGTGAATTTTAAATTGGAAAACTATCGACTTGCGAAGGTTTGTCAAGAAATTGAGAAATAGCATTTTCTAACATTTGCACGGACAGAATTTACCCGAAATTGTTGCTAATACAAATATGTAGTATAATTTCTCACCTAATATTGTGTATTATTGTAGGGGAGCGGTTTTTCATCGCGTGTAACGATTCGATCGTTGTTGCGATGACCAATTACTGATCAGCTGTTGTATTTTAATCGCTGCTGACAGAGCATGGTGCACCCAATTATCCACTTTTTTTATTTTTCCCCGTATGCGAGGAGGGTTATACACAGTTCTGTCACAGAGTTGTCTGGCTAATTAATGAGAGGCTTGAGTTTAATTGACAGGTTTCTCATTTATCGCTTGTTACTGCGATAAAATAATTTATTTAAGACTTTTCTCAAAGGAAAAGGTGTGATGATAGAAATCATGTAAGAGAGACCCATTTCTGTTAAGGGGTTCAAGTGCCATTGTCAAAGACCACGGTGTAGAAATATGTAGAAACTTTTTAAATGACCTGAAAGAAACCATCATACCAAAATATAATAGTGAATCTGTCAGAAAAAGACAATTTCTTATAAAATTGGCTAATTTTAAAGAAAAGAAGCCAAACTTTCTCATTTTCTTGATCTTCAAATCATTGCAGTTAGTAGCTTTTCAGTCGTTGAGCAAGCCACATACACATGGTGGCCCAAAACCTACCACCAAGGTTAAAAGTCAATTTCTCAGCTAGTACTAACAAGTGAATCCCATGAAATCTAGAAACCATTGAAATTTGATACTCATCTAAAGTTATTATTGATCCTTGCAAAATAAGAAATTACTTAATTTTGTTTCTTTCAAAATAAATCGCGAAAGCGAAAAATTTTGCGTACATACAGCCATACAGAGAGTCCATTGTTAAAGCCAAATTTAAGGCCTTGTGTGTGTGTGTGTGTGTGTGTGTGTGTGTGTGTATGCGTGCATTAATTCCTTGACGTAACTTCTTTCTTCCACTACTTAGCAATAAGCACGAATCCACTTCAGATGAAAGCAATGAATGTAGCAGTAGATGACAATTGAATAGATTCTCAAGTTTCTAAACAAACTTAGTTTTAAAAAATAGATTATTAAAATTATCTAATTGCCTTCCAGTAAAGTATCTGTGTAGTAATTAATAACCATTTCCTCAATTTATTATTTCATTTTATTAATTAAATCGGTAATCTTAAATATTCCGGGACTTGTCATGTATTCGCGAGTGAAACGAGGACAAGGCTATCGAGTGATACGTTGCATACGTGAAGGTGTGTATCGCAGTGCTTTATAATGTTAAATAAAAATAATATTTGTGGATGCTTACCACATCTTATAAAATACTTCGAGACGTATAATTGTACAGCAAACGTAAGTTTTTGTGCCTAATAACATTGCTCTAACTGCAATTGTTTGGCGACTCCCGTTAACGATTTTGCTTTCCCCGTTACCGCCATGAATTTTCAAATTTTCAATTCAGATCAATGATATCTATACAACTCCTGGAACGATGACCTTGTGGAGAAATCAGTCACCAAAAGAACTAGTCGATTACTTTTGTGGACGCCATGCAATATCTAACCATCCTATAAGGAAATAAATCAGTAATATACTATCGTTAAAAAATTTTTATAATTTTATTTTTATCTTTGCATATGTTTATTCTGTTTTAAATGGTGCACCCAATTAAAATAAATATGTTTATTCTATTTTAACTTAATTTGTTTTAATTTGTTTAATTTTTAATGTATAATTAAAGTTTCCGTAATCTGAGCAGTTTTTCCTCAAAAACGGCCTATCCGAATTTAGTCAGATTATCAGGATATCTTAACGGAGAGTATGGGAGAGTGAAATGTGCAATAAATAATATTCACTATTTCGTCGGTGCGTGGCGATATTTCAATCAAAATACTCAAAAATATGATATAAAATGGATAGAAATCATTTCAAGAGATGTTCAATATGTTTGTCACCAATATCTGCCACCATTTGAAATCTTAATATAGCGTTTGTAATGCTTTTAAAAAGGGATAAGAACTAATTTGCGTATATTTTCGAGTATTTTGATTGACAGCGCCACCTAGCGACGAGGTAGTCAACTATTTTTTATTGCACATTTCACTCCCCCATGCTGTCGTTATGTTGAAAATCTGACCAAATTCGCGTACGCCGTTTCTGAGAAAACTCTTCAGAGTACGAGAAATTTAATTATAAACAACTTGTATTTGTTATTTTATATAGTGTTTTTTATATCAAAGTTTTATCTTAATTTATTTTCATTTTATTCATTTCTTATGAAATTATAGTCAATTTATTATTGTTTAATTTACAGTTATTACTGAATTTATTATATTTGTTTATTTCTTATTTTGTTATTATTAAAGTGGTTAGATTATCGTTGTACAAACCCAACGATAACTTGGCACTAATTCTATGAGGAAATATTGCGCCAAGCTCGGGGGAAAACACAATGACAAATATCCATTCCCTCGCACATTGATCCGGATTAACAATCTAGCTGGACAAAAATTAAAACTGCAACTTCCAAGAAACAAGTCAAAACTTTCACAAACAGGCTAAAAAGTGATCAGTTGTATTTGTTTCACGACTATTTTTATTTCCTGACCTTCGGTGTCAGAGGATATTAACTGTAACGTGACAAGTTTCTCATCTTGGATTTTCTTTTGTCAGCACTGCTGATTCGTGAATTTTTATGAATAATGGCTAATGTGTCTCCAGGTATGTAAATTAAGTTTATCTACACGATATTTAAAATGGATGTAAGGAAATGCATGGCGAAATATTTTTAAATGTTTTTGCATAAACCGCTCATACATTGTGAGATACAAAAATTTACGGAAGAGCCATGTGTTTGTGAGATTTGTGTATGCTTAGTTTTTAAGGGAAAAAAATTAGCAGCGCCTAATTGCGCTTTTTTTTCTTATAAATCCACTAAATACACAGCCTCATATCAGTATATAATGAGCTTTTGTATTAATTAGATTTTACCTATTTTGAAGAAGACAATAACAAAGTAATATAATTTCACTAGCTGAAGTACCCGGCGTAGCTCGGTAATAAGTACAGGATGTTCCAAAATGATCTTTACAACTTTGATCACGTATATTTCAGAAATGGGGATAGGTAGAAAGGTGCGCTTTGCGGCATAATGTTCAGGCACACAAAGTTTTAATAGCTGTTTAACAGAGTTCAATGTGTGCGCCATCTGTAGCACGCAGGATATCTAAGCGATATTCCAGTTCCTCCCATGCCCGTCCTAGCATGTCCTCATTAACGTTTGTAAATGCTGCTGTGATGCGAGCTCGCAGTTCCTGCAGGTCCCGCACAGGGGTATAGTAAACAGTATCCTTCACAGAGCCCCAAAGAAAAAAAAATCTAATGGGGTTATGTGGGGAAACCTTGGAGGCCAGAAAATGGACCCTCTTCTGCCAATCCGGCGACCTGGATAAGAGTCGTCCAAAGCCTTCCTAACGATCAAGAACAAAAACATAAAATAAAAAAAAACAAAAACACAAAACAAAAAAAAACATAACATTATGCCGCAAACTGCACCTTTTTTTCATATTTATGTGTACGGCGTGGTCCATTTAAGTGTAGACATGAACATATCTCGAAAACAAAGCAATGTACAGAAAAATGTTCAAAACCAAAAGCAAATTACATCGCCGGGGAAATTCATTAGCCTAATTAGAATTTCAAAAATCCAATATTTTTCAATACACACGCAGTGTCGTGGGTATTTTGGTGATTATAGTGCGCACAGTAGAAGGGTAAATTAAATGACATAAGGCGGGGACACACAGATTAATTAAGTAAATGATTTATTGAATATAACTAAAAACACTTAAAATAAATTACTTATTTAGCTAAGGTTTAGAAATTTTTAGTATAAGTATTGAATTAACACTTGGACCAAACACTTAAGTAGGAATATGAGAAGACCATAGGCTTGAATACACTTATTTACACACATGCACATAAACTAAACATCACTTAGAGCGTCGCTCTCACAAAGGCTTTGAAGCCCATTTGCAGGCATAATCATTTAACTAGACCTGAAGAAAATTAATTACTGTTGTACCAGTCGGCACTAGGATAAATCGGGGAATCAGCTAAGCGACTGGCGAAGGAAACCGAAGCACAAAGGATAATCACTATCCACACAGTACCGCTTAAATCAGACAAATATACTCGGACACAGTCATTTAATCACAATCAAAATGCATAGGAATGAGTCGCTCTCTCGAATCGTTGACAAGAATCAAGTTCCCAGGGCAGAGAATTATTAAATCTGTAAAATGAGGGGGTGGCGTTAATATGCAATTCTTAGATGGCGTAGAAGAGTTACTCAAGGAAAGAAAATTCCCAACGGTGTGCTTCAATGCAATTCAAATGTATTAGAAACCTCAGCCAACCTGGCCAGCCAAACCTGACCTTGAGTGATTCCTTCTCGCCCATTTTCTCAAAATCTTTCAAGAGGAATGGTGTGATTAAAAATTGTTTTTAGACTAATGTGGTGTTGCTCTACTGGGTAGCAGTTGGAAAATTTTCTCTATCTTTAATAGTTTTCGAGTTAGCAAATGGATGACCTTAAATTTGGGGGTCAAAGTCAAATTTGAGTGCGGCAATGAATTACCCACCCTCCTATTACCTATTATCCACACTCATCAGATTTCACCTACCTGGCAGATTTGAGATATCTGCCATTTTACCAGACTTTTTGGAAATCCTGTATAAGTCCTAAGAGAAACACCTAGGTCGAGTCTACCACTCGTCCCAGCCGAGAGAACGGTTGAAGGAGCGTTTCAGTTGCTCGAAATTCGATCTCCTTAATTCGAACCATTAGGAACTCATTCCAAATTATTAAAAATTATCAATAAAATTTATATCATCTTTTATCGAGGCCCGGGTCGTCACACTTTTATGTATAAACAAATACGCGATAATGATTACTTACTTCATCCAAAGTTGTCTATCTAAATAGGAATTATAGATTTTCACTTACTTTTACTGCCTACTTTAACCATCATATCCTATTGGAAAGAGCAAAATTGTCTACAAAAGTAATCCGACTATTGTGTCCTGGACACGGTTATTTTGGCTACGCTTTGCGCTGATTTTCTCTATTGAATCATCGATCCAGGAATTGTACAGATATCAATGTTTCAGATTTTCACGAACCGCTACCGACCCGCGCAATACAATCGTTTCCAAGGTATGCTTGCGCGCAAACAGAGTGCATGGGGTTCCCTTGTAAGTTGGGTTCCCTTGTAAGTGAAACTGTTTGAAATTTTGTGATATCGTTTCAATTCTGCGAAACGATACAAAAAAACCATGTTAAAAATACCTTGATACCATGAACCATATAAAATTTTCAAACAATTACACTTGCAAGGGAACCATATGAACATCACATTTCATTAATTCGGTAATCTAAGTAAATTTTCCGGGACTGACGTCATGACTGAAACGAGAGCAGTGCTAATTTGCTTTGGTGAGGAGCATATTGTTGGTGAGGAATATGCATTGGTGAGGGCAGCCGAGAATAAGAATATGCAGCAGTGCTTTATAATTTTAAATAAGTATCAATCGGCAAAAAAGGATTAATGGTGTTCGGAGTAGGGCAGAAGGAAAGGCTTTTAGACACAATTTTGATTTCGAGGGACGAGAGTTTAGCGGTGGAAAGACTAATAACAGCAATTGAGACAGTTGAACTGAGAGAAGGAGAAGGATCACTTCTTGCTTACCTCATCTTATAAATTATGTCGAGACGAATAATTAGTTGTACAGCAAAATTAAGGTTTGTGCTTAATGACATAACGGTAAAGCAATTCTTCGGCGATCGCCGTTAACGATTTCGCTTTCCCTTACTGCCATGTTTTTTTCTTTTCACTTCCATTACCGTCATCGCGCAACGCCATCACTTCTAGGTGCAAATAAAGAGTTCCAGGTACAGGTTCGGATGGTTCCCTTGTTATTACAGTACTAGCTGAGAAATTGACTTTAATTTTGGAAGATAGGTTTTTGTGTCATCCTGTAGCTAACCAAATAAACATAAAGCATTATTAACAGTAAAAATCCCATATAATCGTTAAGTTTTTGGTATTTACTGGAAAATTTTTCCTTTCTTTTAGCTGAAACAGCGCTCATGATTATCAATTTCGTCCTCGCCTTCCTCGGGATAATCTGCGTTATCTCCATGATAATCGTTTTGAAAACGGTAAGAAACCTATTTATATGGCAAAATTGGTAAAAGAATATACAGACGGTTGAGGAAGTTAAAATAGAACGATTTTTACTTTCCGCTTCTCTTTGAGATACCGTTCCTCCATAATCTGTTGTGTCCAATATGAACTTTCCTACTACGATGTATGGTTCTGCATCGCATATACCATTGTACCATTGCAAGGTAGGTGTTGCTCCACACATTTCGCGTAAGACTCTTAACCTTGCAGGTCGTCGATTTCCAAGCTCTCTTCCTAAGCGATAGATATCTGGCGACTTAGCAGGATGAATGATCATCTTAGTTCCGGTTCCTATTTCTTTTTAGGAGTCGTCCACAAATTACGTCATCCACCCAAGTGGGGATCACGGAATGCTGACGGAGAACTAATTTAAATACAGTAAATGTAAATTTATAATTGACTTGAGGAAAATTTTGAGATGCAACTACTCAAATTTCACACTGGAAGTGCAGGGAATTAATTACATGTGTATACGAGACGGTTTTACCACAGTTGAAAGAGATCTTTCATCTGTGGTTTTATTTAGATTGCATTGTTCCATGTTGCGCAATGAATTAAGAACCGTGATATACAGGTTTCAAGTTTGCAACAAACTTGATTTTTATTTTTAATACGCGTTTCGGTTTAAACCAACTTCAGTTAAAATTTACAAGATTTAAAATGTGAGCAATTTATAATACCATAGACTCGCTTACTTCGAAAATAAACAAGAGTTGCTCTACTTTAATGAGCTCTAAATAAATTGATATTTTAAATTAGCTAAAAATCATCATAGCTGCTAAACTGACTCTGTCTCTTACCCTTTTATGAATGAACTTGCCTTCTGCAGGGAGGGAGCCAGGAAAAAATTGTCATTACGGCATGGATAAATTACGTCAGAAGGCTTAGAATTACGTCATAATAGCCAAAATTTGGATAACGATTCCAACCTTTTTTTTTGAGAATATTGAAAAATGGATAACGAAAATTATGCTTAGAATTTTGCGGAGAATAACGCTAGGTACTTTATGACCATCGAACCTGATACACCCTGTATACACCCCTTATATTTATATAACTGTACCCACTATGGGATAAATGTAAACATATACGAATAAAAGCATAAGATGAGAAACAAAACGTAACCCTTAACCCAACGCTAAACAATACAGTATTCTTAAGAAACATTCACGGGCAAACCATGAGGAAAAGCAGACATCTAACAATTATTTGGAATAACGAACAAACCAGTTTACTTACAGCACTTCCACAAGCAAATCACATTCATCTCTGACCGATTTCCAAATTTGTTTGTAACACATGTACTGTCTCATAAACTTATCTCAACTACATGTAAAAAGTATAGAATACTACCATTATGGGAGTCCCATATGATGCATATTGCAGGAAAACTTGTACAAACGTTATACAAACGTGTTTGCCAAATCTGTGGTCTTTATTGCTTTTCTGTGAAGCGCATGAAATTGCACAAAGCAGCTCATGGCAAGACCTCTAATTTGAATGCTCCTACTACACATTTGCAATCGTAGATAATATTACCTTCAAACAAGGAGAGATAGACTTGCACTCAACCGGAATTTTTTGCATAGAAAATACACGTTTATTGTATGAAAATGATAAAAAATATTTTATTCGAATAATGCCCATCGCTGCTATACATTTTTTCCACCTGTCTGACAATTTGTGGATGCAACGCCAAAAACTTGTTGCTCTTTTGAGGCGTACCAGTCATCGGGCCATTTTCGTACATTTTCGTAATAAATGAAACTCTGTTCAGCAAGTACAGTCAACTGTTGACAACGAGACCCCTGAAGTGACCAGTCTACTGATGATAATGGGTGAGCAGACTGGGGAGGGGCGTTGGACGTTCTTCGTTGATGTGAAGTGAGCCACGAAGAAACACTTCCTCTCTCCCCCTTCCCACCGATTTTCATCAATGGATTGGCCGCTCCAGGGGTCTCTCTGTCAATGGTTGACTGTACGTGTCCCATCAATGCAAATAATCAGTAATCGAATGGAGCTAAGTCTGGTGAGTAAGCCACATGCGAAAGTATTTCCCAATTAAACGCCTCAATCGTTTCCTTGACCAAATTTTGCTGTGTGTGATAGTGCATTATCATGAAGCAAAATCACTTTGTGTTGCCTTTTTTTGATATTCTGGTAGTTTTTCACGCAAGCTTGATTCAAGTCAATCATCTCTTATCGGTAGCGTTCAGTATTAACGGTTTCGCCAGTTTCAGCAGCTCATAGATCACCGTGTGTCTTCCACGTTCTTCGTTTCTCACGTCAAAATCGCTACTTTTGAATTTTTTAAACCACTCAAAGTACTGTGATTTACCAAGAGCACGCTCGCCGTAAGCTTCGACAAGCATTTGATGCGATTCTGCAGCAGTTTTCTTCAAACACTAATAGAAAATCGATGCTCCGCAAACCGTAGTTTGCAAGCACAAAATTCGACATGTTCAACGCTATTACAAATATGATGTTGTATGAAACCTGTAATGTAGTGAGTTGAAAATCTTTGTCAGATGTCAGAGTAAGAAAATGGCGCCAACGACGCGGCTTGACGGTAACTACAGTGACAGCTAGGGCCATTTATAGGCAAATTCTAGTTTCATATTTACAGACCTAGTATTAAAGATGATGATGATTTTTGTGTGGTTTAACGAATTGGATATTTCTGACGTGTTCCTTCCTGAACCAACCTCAATAAAATACGTCTGTAATAATTAAAGATTTGGAGATTTGGGCTACCTCACCATGAATTAAAGATGTGTAAATATTTCAATAAATGGAATGTTTTTTCCCCGTATGGTTGCATTGTTTTTTATTTATTACCTCGATACATCATGATTAATAGAATTTAATTGTCGTTTAATTGCACGGCTGTACTATATCTTTCCATGCCTGACAACTGAATTGATGACGTCACACTAGAGGCCGGTTTGGCATTTTGCTTGCCATTTTGAATAGGTTACTTTTAATATTTTTCTGTAAAATTTTTAAATTTTCCTTTATTGTATTACTGTGATTGTTAATTCCTTAAACTTTAAAATATGATTTTAAAAGAATATTTCAATTGTGACAGTTTTCTTGTCACTTAAAAATTATGCTAATTTTCTTATCTAATTTTCACATAATTCATGATCAAATATGGCTTGTAATTATACAAAATTCGAATGCACTGATAAAAACCATCGCTCTCAAAACGAACATTTTTATTCTCTCTAATTTTTGCTCATGGAAAAAAAAAACCCTTCTCAACGGAAATTCATCTACAACTTTGAATTTTCTCTCATAAGAATTAAAACAGGCCGATATAGCTGCTTCCATTTGAACTCTTCTTTCATCCCATGTGTTTTTTTTTCTTTTTTTTTTGGAAGCACACTTCATTTAAATGAGATGTATGTTCAAAAACAAGTATTGGATAAGTGTTTTTTTTGTTTTGCGATGTATAACTATTTCATTATCTTGCTTGCCTGTAAATATTTCTTCTATAATTAATACAAACTCCTGAATTTACGATTGGCGTGAAATCTTCACGGCGAATTTTTAATAGCCAGTTCTTTCTTAAATCCGATTCCTTTAGAAATCCAAAAGTAGTTGCGTGCAATTTACAATGTACAATGAGGAACAGAGCGACTTCTATCCATTACCTAAGATGTTAAAGTAGAATAATATAATATTTCATTTTGAAAGTTAGCCACGATGTTAAGCCTAATATACTTGGTTATAATGATAGGCTACTATAATTGAAAATAGTTAGTTTTTATAAAAGAAAATTATACTTTGAAAGGTTTCTAATTAGGTTCCTGATTACAAATGATTCAAGATGACAAATTAGGTTTATAAAAGTTAAACGAATACTCCAGCAATACGAAAAAATTCTCTCCTGTGTCAAAATGGCAAGCAGACGACCTGATGCCTCACCGACCTCTAGCATGACGTCATCAATTCAGTTGTCAGGCCTGGATATCTAGTACGGCCGTGTTTCGTATCACGATGACGTATGACCAACAGAGGGAGGGTTTACAAAAATATGACATGTGCTGACACAGGGGAGAGGGGGTATAAAATTATTTGGAAAAAGGATGACATAATTTGTGGACCGACTCCTTATGCATAGTAGGCCAGTAAAGAGCGTGAGGTGACGCTTGACGCCTTTTCCATTTGGATATGTACTCGATCAACGTCTGTGCCGTAGAGAAGGCGTTTCTTGATGGTAAATTGAGTCCATTTCATTTCATTCGAAGTAGGCACAGTTGACTTCATTGTTAATAGCTTATCATCTTTTGCAACCTGAGTTTACCACGAGCACAAACCACAAACTGTTTGGAAAACTTCATGCATTGGTTGATGCTCGTCTTTTGGCATTTTGATATCAAGCGCTTATCGGTGTCATCCGAGATATGGCCAACCTTCATCCAGGATGATCACCTATTGACATGGTGGCTAGAATGTCAATTAGTGCCACAGGTACTTACTTAGGCCATCCAAATTGAACAGCTGATGATGCGATATGCAAATCAAAAACTGCGGAATGGAACAACCAAAAAGGGAAACCTCTTACCACAAGTCGAATTGAGGGTACCAGGTACCTATCTTCGGCGGAGAAAGACAAAGGTTAAAAAAACTACTTTTTCTGGTTGATATGCAAATGACAATGCTGTGGCATTAACAGTGCAAAAATACCCAAGCTGGTCTCCAAAAATGACAGAGACAGACGGGCGTTAAAGAATTGACTCTCTTTGAGGAATTCTAGACAATCAGTGATATTAATATTTTACGAAAAGAACTAGACGGCCTTGATTGCCAAGGAAGTGCTACAACACAAGCCAAACATCACAAGAGCAAATCGGGTGGCATGTCTGACTTTGCAAGGAGCTTGTAAATTGCACACATAACCAGTGGAAGGAGCCCCATTACCAGAGTGCATTGCTCCCACATTGAAATTTGGTGGTGGTGGATGCTAGTATGGAGTGCGTTCAAATTAGGACTTGGACCACTGGTTATTGTTGTTCGTGGAAACATCAATACGGATCAATACCCGTATATTTTGCATAAAAAGATATTCCCACTCTCCAGAGAATAAGAAATATATTTTAAAAGTAAAATAAACAATACTTTTACATTTATCATAGTCGTCATAAAATTTAAACACCTTAATCTTTTTTCCCTAGTCGAGACCGTTTTGTGCGTTGATATGTGCAGTTATCTTTGCCGTTTACATAATTATTTGTATAACTGAACTCGTCTTTTCAATTGTAGTTCTGGTAAGTTCCAACAAATTTATAATTTAAGAGTTACGAATTTAGTAAGTCATTCTGGATTTAGTCTTTCCATATGACCTCGCTGAGATAATATGCGTATCTAATGTGATTTCTAATATTTTCGAAGGTAATAGGTTTTCCATTTTACCTTTTTGTTAATTCATCGATAGTTGTTATTTTTGTCATTTATCAGGTCATTTCCAAAGTTCTTGAATATTTTCTGATACATTTGCATATACATTCAAGTTATCTATCAAAATAACCCCTCTCACAATCAATAACATGGTTCTCCAACAGGTACGTAATCTGTAAATCCCCTATTCAAAAGGTAGAAATCTTTAGTTTTGGAGGCGAAAGAAAGTCTTGCAACTATTTCAAAAGCAAGACGATTTCTAAACTGTCGTATGCGCGTAGGATTGTCCAATGATCTAAACAAATGATAAACTTGGGAGAGATGTCGGGTAACTACAGAGAGATGTCGGGTAACTACAGAGAGATGTCGGGCGAGTACAGAGAATGAGGCCAAGCTTTCCACGCAAGATGTATACTCTTTGAAAGGGTTTGTAAAATTGTATAAATCTTGCATTGTCCAGTAGAGTAAGGGGCTTTGCAATCTACCAATGTATCAGGTGAGTCAAAAGTCGCAGTACATCCTGTTTTTTCGAAAACCTTGCAGGAATTGGGAAATCTGAATATTCCAGTAGGGTATGGATGAGATGGTCATCTTTTACGGTATGTACCGAACATGGCCGCCTTTTTTAAATGGAAAGGGCGTCGTGAGATATATCAAATAACATCACCATTTTCTGACAATTTCATTGCTGTAAACAGATTTGAAGTAGCAGTTATGGTTCAAAAGTTACAACACATTTTGTTTCATTTTGTAGCAGGTAACTGAAGATGGCTTTGACCACGGATGAGAGAATTGAGGTCATTTTGAAGTTTGGAGAATGAAGTGTCTGTGTCATAGCAGCAGATTTTAACAATCGGCACCCAAAGATACCTCAAATTTCACACAACACTGTCAGGTGCGTAATTAAGAAATTCCGAGAAACTGGGACTGTGGTTGACAAGGCACGGCGTGGCTGTCCAATAAGTGCTACTGACGAGACAACCTGAGCACACGACGTTTTGGCGTCCTTCGTCAAGAGCCCACAACGCAGCACACGACGTTTTGGCGTCCTTCATCAAGAGCCCACAACGCAGCACACGACGTTTATCAACAGAATGGGGCTCCACCACATTAGGTGCAGATGTTCGTCAGTGATTAGATGTTCAATTTCCTGGTCATTGGATTGGCCGACGTGGTGCTGTGGAATGGCCACCCAGATCACCTGATCTCACACCACTTGACTTTTATCTGTAGGGTCATTTAAAGCAACTCGTATATGCAGAGAAAATCAGAAGCAGACACCATCTCCAGCAGCGCATTGAAGAAGCGTGTGCCAGCATATTTGCGGAATTCCTTCTGCGAGTGCATGTCGATTGGATTCACGCCTTCAAATGTACCTTGACCAAGAGGGACACCATGTTGAACACATTAAACGACTGTCCTTTATGGAAAACAGTCAAAACAGTCCAGCCTATAATTGCAAACAAAATGTATTGTAACTTTTGAACCATAACTGCTACTTCAAATCTGTTTACAGGAATTAAATTGTCAGAAAATGGTGATGTTATTTGATATATCACACGACCCCCTTTCCATTTAAAAAAAATTGACTTAGATTCAAGATGGCCGATTTCAAGATGGCGGCCATGTTTGGTACATACCGTAAAAAATAGAACACCTCACCCATACCTTGCTGGAATATTCAGATTTCCCAATTCTGCAAGGTTTTCGAAAAAACAGGGTGTATTGCGACTTTTGACTAACCCTGTAGATTGTTGTTTGAGTTTCTGATGAACCCGTTGGAGCAAATCACTGTATATATGTACAGTGATGGTTTGACTTTACTCTTAAAGCTCAAACTGCACTCTCCAACATGTTTGGACAAATAGTCACCAACATTGTGTTTAGGTGCAGTTATGTTTTAAGATCTTTCTAGGAGGTCCCCTTGGTGATAACCATTCGTAGGAACGATAAGTTATCATTATAGGGTATGTAATGTTACGGTCCAGCAGTGATACCACTGGAGCAAGGAAAAGCAAATGTGGTCAGGCGTTCTACGTTTAACCGGCCATCCATCGTTGCACGATAACTTGAAAAGTGGTTAACTTTTTCAAATTTTGTTTTCAGAAATAAGACCAAGAAGGTCTTAGCTTGGCCGTAACTTTTCAGAATTTTTCGTGGACCCTTTCAAGTCGAATTCACGAGCTAAAACACTAAAGAATACTAAGATAATGACAATATCGTATAATAATCGATTCATCAAGAATGAATACACTGTTACTTTGTTTGTTTTAATATTGTTGACATGATCTCGCGCACGCGAACATACCTTTGTCGATGCACGACTGCTCAAGTGCTCATAATCTATATTAAGTAGCAAAAGAATGGATCTGCATATTGGTTTTATAATGTCCGTCCAACACTTAAATAATTTCTACATTTTCTGATGTAGAAGATTGAAATTTGGAATGTTGCTTAATATCAGCATGTCCACATTCACTGTTTAGTTTGGTTTTGATTGGTGCATGGGATCGGAATTACGGAAGTGAGAGTCAGAGGCGAGAAAAGATGATCTACGTGCTATTTAGATACGTAAAGGAAAGAAATTCAGTGTCTAGATTCCTCAAGGCATGATCTACTTTTCTATGAAGTTTAGGCTAATTATTCCAATGAGGTCGAAGTTGCGGGGGGTGACAGTCACTTAAGTCTTGAGAACTACGGCAAAATATGGCATGTGATATGTCATTCGATCGGAAATCATGAGAAAGTAAAGAAGATACGAGCGTTTTACTAAGTTTGAGAAAATCAATTTTTTCACTAAAAAACTTGAGGTAGCTAAAAAGTGCAGATAAAGGGGTAAACATAGATGACCGCAGAGTCTGCTACTTGCATTACCCTATTCGGGAGGGGGGGGGGATTAATGTTTTATTAAGAAATGTATAAATGTATTTCTGCTTCACAGCTATATCTCCTTGGAATGTTTACAAAATTTTATTCATTGCTGACATAGCATCAGGGACGAATTCATCCAAGTATTTTCAGTTTTCTCTGTATGGGAAGATGGTTATGCACTGTTCCTTCCGTCACAGATTATTGTCTGGCTAATTTATGAAAGATTTGGCGTTGATGTGCTTTAATGAGTACCTTCACAGCATATTCATCAATAGCAGACGGTCGTTCAAAGCGGGGGTTATCTTTCCAGGAATGTCGAAAACCAAAACGGGTTTTTTTCTTGACATGGCATGTGCCCATACAATAGTCATACTTTTAAACGCATGGATTGTGAGTTTAAATGTATTTTAACTTTGACTAGGTTAGTATTATTAAGGCTCTTTTCCAAAGGAACAGGTGTACGAAAGATGGACAGAGCTGTTTTTGTTAAGGGGTTCAGATGTTATTCACTGTCAAAGACCAGAATGCAGAAATACGCAAGAACTTTTTGAATGATTTCAAAGCAAAAGAATATCCATTTTTCAAAACCCTTGCACAGTCCTTTTTGTTAGTGAGGAATTGTAGTATAGATCTAGAAAAGATAAAGACAAAACTGAAATGAAAGCTCTTTTGAAATGCTCAAGCAACTATATAATTTATAAATTAGGTGATATCATATGGAAAGAACTTTTCGTAATTGTTATATGTTAACATTAATTTAAATAAAGAAAAACAAAAAATTAAATATTCCTGAGTATTAAGGACTCAAACTGTATATTTACTAATGCCAATCATTTAATTTTATCAGTCTACTTCAAACGCTTGGGA
Source organism: Rhysida immarginata (assembly GCA_023313115.1). Taxonomy (NCBI): domain Eukaryota; kingdom Metazoa; phylum Arthropoda; class Chilopoda; order Scolopendromorpha; family Scolopendridae; genus Rhysida; species Rhysida immarginata. Next base: position 1,020,771 of record JAHWFO010020078.1, read on the forward strand.
CACCCATTTTGTGCTACTGGCCCTTTCGTGGCTGCTACTCTTTATTTTTTGCGTAAATATTTTAAAATAAATAAAATTGCACAAATTTATTTCTTTTTTCATGTCTATTTAATAAATTAATTCTTTTAGGCCTACCTGGACTACTGCATTTATTGTTACTACCACGAATTGAAAAAAGAGGGACAAACGGAGCCATAAAAAAGTGCCTAGCTTAATAAATTTTTATAAATGTAAAAGAAAATTTCAATATTATGTGTATTAAAATAAATATAATAAAACTTTATGTGATAATTTCAATCAATTTATTAAAGAAACATATACGATAATTCCCAGTATGCACACTCTCCAAACTTACCAAAAGTGACAGACTTTGTTGAAGCGCGAAGTTCATAAAAACCGGAAGAAGCCACTACAGGCCATCGACAAGGAGACCCACTAGGCAACAGGAATCGAAGTGCATTACAACACTTTGGGAAAGCAACTGCCTGCACTAGTCATTCAGGATGTGTAGCCGCACACAAAACAGACAATTTCCCCCCAAAAAGTCTATGTATGATGAATGCCACGGAATGCCTTTTAACCGAGTGAATCATTCCAAACATGAACTTGGTGGTGGTGGTGGAGTCAAGTGGGGACCTCTTTTCATGGCATGACTTAGGAACCTCGAATGGGTGTTACTTAAAAATTTTAGTCAATATACAACGAGACTGATATAGGCCTCGGGGCCCCTGGCGACCTCAAATACAATTGAAGCTATAACATTTGAAAGGAAAGGTCTAGGGACCTGAAATTTTGTTTAATTTTTGTGTGGTACTTAAAATTTAGCTAATGTATATTAAAGTCCAGAAACCTGAAATCTTTTATATTTAAAATGTGTGCTTAAAATTTTATCTATTATAGACTAAAACTGATATAGTCCTCTGAGGGCTCGGCAGGGACCGCGAGGCTTCAAATACAAATCAAGCAATAACTTTTGAACCAAAAGATTTAAAAACCTGAAATTTTGTATTTTTACAGTGCGTTATTAAAAATATAGACATATACAAGGAAACTGACATAAGCCTTTGAAGCCCCGGATTTTTTGAAAAAGGCCTATGATTTTAGCAGCTATTTGAAAAATTTGTGCCCCTTCATTTATTATAATCAAGAGCCGCTACTGCTCGTAACATTTTTATGCTAAAACCCTTATATCGTTGCATTAAGATGCCTTAACTAATTTTTGTTACTGGGAAAAATATAGGTATTCTAGACTTATTTGAGTGTGCTGATTCCAAATCTGAACTCCAAATTTCTTTATCACGTCAGGATCTCGAGTTATACCGTAGAAACTATCAACGTTTAAATTTGACATTATGAGACTGTTTACACAACTGAAACTTAAACAATATTATTTTACTTAAAAATTTAAAATGGTGTCAAATATAGCTTAGATTTCATAAAAATATTTCCCGGTACAGTAGACGAAGATAAAGCATTTATTCAAAAATGTTTTAAAGATTTGCTCTGGCGCTTGTGCGTAGCATTAGTTTCCCTGTTCAGAAACCAGCAAAAGTTCATATCTGGATCGAAACGGCCTTGGTATCTTGTCTTCATTAAATTAATTTTTTGGTGAAATCTTTCACCAAGTTCGTCGCTAACAACAATAAAAAGGCTGCTAAAAGGCGATGAAGAAAGGAATCGTTGCAAGCGATGCGTGAAGCAATTGCGTTCCAGATTTGATAACTGAGACGTCTATTTGCAGTCATTCTGGCATACAGGAACATAAGCGAATGTGGAATAGTTGTGCAGACGCGTTGCCAGAAGACCATCAGCATCAATTCAACTCAGAAGCAACCAATCTTCGAGAGCTGTATCTCAGATTCATCTCTGAATTAAGAGAGTTGGATCAATATCTGGCGAACAATGAACGACGACTCAAGGATTATCCAGGGATGCCTCAATTGCATCAGTTCGCTGATCTAGAAGTTGAAGCATTCCAGGATTCACATCCACGGGTATCGCTGGAGACTGCATACCTTCGGGCAAGATTCCAAGAGTTGGTGGATCAAATATCGCTCTTAAATAAATAACAGCCGATTGTGTACAATCACATATTAAATGCGGTATGCAATAAGACGCCAGAAAGGAAGACTCTTGTTGGACAGTCCTGGAGAAACCGACAAGTCAATTTTGCTGGAAAAAGTGTTGGCGACTGTTCGATTGGAAGGCAAAATTGCCAACGGCAAGGAGTGGAATTGTAGCACTTTGGTCGGGCGAACGGCACATTCAATGTTCAACCTAGGCTGGATCTAAATGTAACTTCAACCTGTAATACCCCCATTCAATCGCAACATACAGAACTGCTATGCAAAGGCAGATCCTGGACATGCGAATTACTAAATATATTTCTTTTCGTATAATCTAAGGGTGTTTAATGTTGCTTATTGCTTCTGCTCGGTTGCGCCGGGCACAACAGCTTTGAAATAACAAAATTACATACATTTTTGCAATACTACTTTAACGTGTTGGTTACTTGATATCGTGGGTTCGAATCCTTCAGAATACACTTTTTAAACGGAAACAACCTTTTGACAACCTCGGCGAAGACGGGAAGGTCTTTACGCGACAAATTTGAAGATCGTAAGCTTAAAACTGGTGTATTTGATATGTTCTTCGACTGCACAGAAATATGCCACCCTTGCGACTATAACGATTCCTCAGACAAACAAGTTCTTTAGCGAACTCCGAAAACGGATAACTGCTGCCGCAATTATTCGAGCGAAATTAAAGCCTGGGCTCCGTAAATCAAAAAAATCTCCAAATATGACCTCAATTAAATTAGCTAACCCGCCTACCTCAAGAGCCCCGCAAAACCTCCCTCGCAAATCTCGAAGAAAGGACAACCCTAAAGACGGGTTAGGGCTAAGCTATAGCTGCTTGCTAACGAGTGCCGTTAAGCGACTCGTTCGCAAGAGTAGGACGACCCGAATGAAGAAAACGGCAAATTAGGTTAAGGTATGGTGCGAATGGAGGGAAGGTACCAACAACTACACAATGTTCCGAGTAAGCAAGGTGAATAAAATTTATTTTTCTTTCTACATAAGACGATTTAAGATTTCACAGGGATAAAATCTATATCTGCGTAACAATTCAGATTAAGTATTGGCAAATACGGCTGAAACTGTTAACTATGTAGAAACTTCTAAATTCTCGCCTGTGGAAACTAAAACATGGCAGTGCTGAAGCTATTGGTCGGCCCTAGAAAAAAAGAAAAAAGAACAAGATAATATAGAGTTAACGCAATTCCTTAATTCGTTCTAAGTTGAATTAGAAATGCGTAGATAATGAGAGATTCATAAGTCTGAGGTTCAAATTTGTTTGGTTACTTCTCTGCCAAAATAGTTTCATACCAAAAGATAAAAGTTCTACGAATGTATGGAGAAGCCCAAATCTGGCAAAATGGTGGTCGTGGCGGTTCGGACGGCACTTAAACGAAGCACGTCAGTTGCAGGAATCGAACACCTTTGCTGTGCTCCAAGAAAAAGAAAAGAAACAAAAACTAAAACCAGGACAAAACAGATAAACGAAGAACATACTACAGGAGAAAAGGAAGATGGAGACATTATCTAATCTATCCGGAGCGCAACATCGAGAAACCGGAAATAGCATCGGCGCTTGAGGGTTACGAGTGATCGTTCCGATTGTGGCATCAATTCTTCCAAAATATTTCGAACGACAACGATCGACGTGGCTGCAGGGGTTGCGAAACAGTGTTCAACGGGAAAGAACACGATGCGTTGATCTGTCTAGAGCCTTTGCGTAATTCTGGAACAGTTCGCCGTCTATAAGCAACAATCTGGAACAGAATAAAAATTCAGTTAAGTCTATGGGGGAAGAATTACTGGTTTTGTCAGTTTGCTCGTGTAACGAAGAAACAAAAGTGATGTAAGCAATAAAAGTAGCGATGAAACCGCCTTCTCTTCCCGGCGAACGTGAAGATGCGTTGAAACGGGCCATAAGAAAGTTCTGCCCATGAAACGTCATCGAACTATTACTCTTATTCCGCAACCATCTCTTCTTGGGGACACGCGCTGCTTATGCATTGTTTAAGTCCAGGGGCCATCTATAGTTTTTGGTGTGCGTTGTTAGCGCTCATTTCTCACAATAAACCGTACATAGTTTCCGAGAAGTACTCCAAAAGTGGGGTAAAAGAAATCTAAAACACTGCATCACAAAGAACGGTGAACCTTTTATGGATTCGGCGCTGCAATCCATCTAACAACGTCGAATCATAGGAGTAATGACATCAACGAAATTCAATCCCATCGCAATAATCGACAATGGCCAACATGGCGTCAGGCATTCTAAAAGTTCAGGCTTAACCGACATTCTTATCTGACTTGGGTTCTCACGGCATCAGCCTTCACTGCCAACGACTCGACTAATTCACCCCAGCCAAAGCGACTGCCCGAAAACAACTATCGCAATTACTTATTCCGAACCTCGGCACGCAAAAGTACAGTCAACCAAAGGAAATAATCCACACGAGTTAAATACTTACATGTGTTGTTTTAATAGCTTTTTTAATTATAATTATTTAAATTTAATAATCTTAATAATGTTAACTCTAAATGTAATATTAAATTATTAAAAATAAATTAATATTGAAACGGTAAAACTTAGAGTAAAATTCAAGTGTGGATTATTTCCCTTTGATGACTGTACAATAATGTGGAATGCGCACGGACGTCTCGCAAGCTAACATCGTTAACCGAGGTTGCCAGAGCAGCGTTAATTAGCTTTCTCAATAATGCGAGCCTTTTCAATAGCATATATTGTTGGGGATTAAAATTGCTAAAACGCCAAAAAAAGAAAATGATAAAAACCAAAATTTCAAGATATAAATTAAAATCTGGTATACATGTGCATACCCGATCTGAAGGAGCACAAGAAAAAACTCTACACCGTTTAAAAGAGCCCACCTGAAAAAAGAATCACAAAAAAACTCTACTTCGGTTAAAGAACCAAATCAGATAAACGAACCTTAACCCAAAATTACTTTGTAATAAATTTTGCTAAAGGTAACCAGTTTGCCACAGGCATTCCGAATTTCAACTTTCTACTCAAAAAATGCAAAAATGCTTTCAATTGCAGCGACGGGGGACTGAAGGTGTCTGGACTGAAGGTGTTTCAATTGCATCATTTGAAACAATCGACCCGAAACCCGACCCATTCATTACACATTAGGACCATCGGGGGGGGGGGGGGGGAAGGTGTCTGGTCGAGGAAAGAGGGGAAAAGAGAGCGCTCCCTGCGGGCGAAGCACCACAACAGGGCCATACAAATTCTGAGGAGGGTGGTCTTTGGAGGGCTTCACTCTCGCGGAGGCCGTTGGGCTCCCGGCCTCCTCTCGGGATCGCGTTTTTAGGTTATCAGTGGAGGGCCTGGGCTTGACCCTCAGACTGACAACAAGAGTGAAGAGGAAAAGAGAGGGTTGGATGGGCGTGGCCTCACAGGGTAACGCAACAATATATGCAGGATATATCAAAACTCCTGTCACAAACCTCTGGTGGCAATTCTCCACAGCGAGATGAAAACAAAAGTTCATATAAACCGAGCAGTTTGAGATTTCCAAGTTAAAAGTGAATTTTCAGCAGCAGGTTTTATACTCTGTGGATGACAGGTGACATGCGGAGAAGCTATAACAAATATTCAGGGGGAGGAGGGGGAGGTCGGATAATGAACTGTTTACTATAGTATCCGGTTCACCCCCCTGAATGGTTGTTTAGGTACACCTGAAGTTATTAGCAGCCGCATCTGTTAATAACCAATAAATGGGACGTTATTTCAAGAATTTGTCCTAGTAAAAATTTGTATCATCGTGGTACAAGTTTTTGAATGCCCATCGCATAGAAGTCCGTTTCCTGCGAGTACAGCCACTGGCGCACTTCACCTCGGTAAACTTTTTGCATCATGCCCACACATTTGCGTAGGCCATGCATTCATTGCCGTACACATTCTGCATTTCACTGTGAATTTCCTTGGGTGGACGACCTTTCGCATGAAGGAAACGAATTACAACAGCTTTTTGTTCTTCTAGCGTGGACGATGTGATCATCGACGCCATCGTGCCGATTGCGATTGCACGCTTCCACTAGGCGTCAGCACCTTCAGGGTGCTTTTAAACGATAGGGGAAGGCGACAAATTCAAAAAGTATATCCACTTTTCCCACCCCCTACTACAATATTTACGTAAAAAAATAAATAACTTTCCTTTTTGATTTTCCGTCGTACATCGATACTTACAAACACTGTGCTTTATATAAATATAAGGTCACTAAATCACTAATGTGTATCTTTTTTCTTAATCATTATACTGAGCAGAAAGAAAACTTAATGAATAGAAACAATGGATTGCATATACAGCTTTTCAAAACACACTCATGACTTTTCATCAAATAGATTCTTTTGTAAATGTTTAAACAACCTTTTTAAAATAAATGAATAAAGTCCAAATAACGATACGGATACAATTTTTTAATGCCGACGCGTTTCAGTTTACACCATTTTGATAATCGTCGGCATTAAAAAAATCGTATCCATATCGTTATTTGAACTTTATTCATTTATTTTAATTTCGCAACGATACTAGACCAATGGACTACTTAGATCTAATCCAATCTTTTTAATTCATATAATTTTATTAACAGTTTCAAAACGGTTAATTTTTTAAATGTCTCTTTGTGATTAAAAAGCTTAAAAATACATTACGTACGAGATGTATAATTTTTTCCACATTTCAACAATAGAATGGCCAGGTGTCACGGACTGTTTTCAAGCATCATAGTACGAGATACGTCTACCCAACGAAAACGGCCGTGACGTCAAATGAGGATGCTCGGGCGTCTCGGGAGAGAGCGAAGCCAGCCGACGCGATCAACCCGAGGCGAGAGGATGGCTAAGGTCGAAAACTTTCACCGGTGAGAAGAGTTAGCGCTTGGTCGGTCAGAAATCCCGATGAGAAAACTGTGGCGTCATTTTAACGCGGTCAGAAACGCGAGTTAGTGCTGCTATACCTAACCGGTTAGTCTCACCGTCCTCACCGAGAAAAAGACGGTTAGCCCAGTGAGAAATTACGTCATCATTCTCTCACCGGTGAGGGTTTTTGACCTTAGCCAATGGAAACGCCCGTGCGCGGAAGCGGGGCGGAAGACTCAAGAGATTTGACGATTCCGTTTCCGGAAAAATCTTCAGAATCTAGGAACGCCATCGATCAAGATGGAACTAGAAAACGAATTGAAAAGACTGTTAACGTTAATGAAATTACGAGGATTGAATGGCAGCTTTGGATCCTCTTCTGCAGCACGATAACGCCCGTCCGCACACGATCGCCACACATCAGAAGGGGTTGCAGCGCCTACAGTTCAAAGATGAAAAACTGCAGTTCAAAAATGAAAGACTTTGCACCTTGCGACTTTCATCATTTCCCAAAGAGGAAAGAGCACCTTAAGGGGCATGAGTTGTATTCTGACGACGAGGTGAAACCTGCCGTTCGGTTTTGGTGTCGACAACAACCCCGGAATTCCTCTCCGACGGGTTCTCCCGACTAGTCACGCGTTGGTACAATGCGTGGAAAGGGATGGGCACTATGTCTAAAAGTGAATAGTGCATTACATAGAGGAGAAATGTGAGTATCAAATACAAAAAGAATTTTGAAAATCGGTTAAAAAATAAAGTTACAGCCATGGAGGCATTACTTCTCAGCCCACCCTCGTACGTCTTTGGAGCGAGGAAGGAGGTTTCTTAATTCGAACATCTCAGTTCCCGCATATCGATGTCTTTATTTGCACTATGAGCATTTAGTGCACTTCAGGTTTTTCCACGAGGGAAATTTTCTACGGTGCAAGGAAACGCAGAGAATTTCCATGGCTATTGCGCCATCATTCGGAATTTTCCCATTTGGATTTCATGGATTCGTCGTGGACGATCTCGGCTGGATTGAAGGACCGATTCAGCGATTATTAGTGTTCAACTAACGGCAATATCGAAAGGCATTTAGCAGGGTAAGCTAACACTTTGTTTCTGAACTGAACTTTGTGGCGTTTCTCGTCTCCTGCTACTTTTAACGCACCGCAGTGGGGCTAACGACTCTTTAATAAAATTTCAATGAACTTCTAAATAATATTACGTAGAATTGCGATTCTCTGAGTAGCTGCAGTGCACTTCAAAGATAACACTGTTCGTACTTTTCAATTAAACTACTACTAGTTAAATTTTTTCCCTGCGTTATCGTCAGTGCGACTCAAGATTAAAACAGTAATTAAGGACTGTGCTTATGTTTCTGGTGCGGCAAGTAGTTTCATGTGTAATTAGTGTTCACAGTATTCCTGACTACATTCAATCTTGCCCACGTTTAAGTGCTGCTTATTTATGTTATTTGGCTGTGCGAGTTTTATGCCGGCACGGGTCGCTACGTTTCCGACCGCTTGCTCGTGACTCCTTGAAATACTGTGTTGAGCCATATATGGTGTTTCCCTAACAAGGGGCTTAACCTACTTAGAACTCTTTTAGTGTATTAACTATTTACAGTTAATTTATTGCTGACCATTAGGTCAGATCTTATAAGTATATGTTTCGTTACTTTTCCACTTCAGGTCGAAGTGTAAGTAGAATAAATTATATTTATTGTTGCAAATTGTGTATCCTTACTTCTGTTTATCATCTTACCTTCCACTGACACATGACACCAGGCCAACAATTTGATTTATTGAACATGGTTTACACTTACAAAATTCCTACTATAAAGCGACATAACTCTTACACGACTCGAATTTGGACACATGTTTAATAGGCATTCCTATCTTAAATTTAAGCATAGAATCTATATACGAAGTTTGTCCAACGAAATTTTAAACATGCTGTACACAGAGTTAACTTGGATAGCCACTTAATAGATATAACAATGGTCATCGAAATATGAAGAGAAAGACTTCACATTTTCAAGATTCATGTTGACTTTTTTGGCAACCATTGTTGACTTCAACCAATCAAGATCCAAGAATTTTTATGACTGTTACAGTGAATGCTGGTTGCCTATTTCCCTCATTCTCTTGGGAAAGTTGATGGCGAGAACTTCTTGCTCGCCACTTCTATTGTTTGTCTAAATAAGAAGGAACACAGCTAAATGAGCTGATAACTGTTCCTTCGAATTTAAACAAAAAAAATACAAAAAACAAAAACAAAAAACACTGTCTAAATTAAAAGCGTGAGAATTATACGCCCAAAAAATGTAAGTATAAAAGAAATAATTAATATTCGAACGACGATGAAATCTTTATAGGGTTAAGTTCTTTTCTGTTCTAAAGTGTATTCTAAGATAATAAATTTAATGCAATTTAAATGTTGCTTGATATTATGATTAGTGATATGCTCGACCTAGTGAAGTTTTTGCTCCGTATATAAGGATTTCATTTTCGTAATTTTATCCATATTATGGATATAAGGATAGAATTTCGTTTAAGGATTTGGACGTTCATGTTAAGACTATCAAGGTTATGCTTCCCTTTTTTTTCTTGGAACTAATTAAGTTAACTAATGCTACTGCAAAAGTCTTTGAGAATTTAGTGAAGACGAGAATTTATAATGTTAGCTACAAATATCAGTTTGATAAATAACAGTTTGCTTTTCAGAAAGGAAGTTGGACTGAGGCTGCAGTCCTGATAATGAATTACATAGTCCGCCAAAAAATTGTATACACACTTTACTAGATATCATTATAGTTTTTTCGTAACAGCAAAACTGAAATTATTACATTGACATTATTACATTCCTTGAATGAAGATCCCGATAAAAGACCATAGCTGCCACCTAGACATAGATTACTTGATAAGTTTGCTAGGAAAATGCATAGCAGTACTCGCCGTATTCAAAAGTACAAGGTGATTATAATTAAAGTCCCTTTGTAAAAATGCTATAAAAAAACAACCATGAGTCCGAATGACTTCAAATTTGGACTGAGCATTCTTGAAGAAGGGGCATTTGATATGGGATAAGAAAAAAATAGTTCCAAAATTTATCACTAGATGGCGCTGTAAGCGGCATATTATGTACTGTATAATAAAAAAAAAAAATCATGTTTAACTTGTTTTAGTGTCAATTGCATTCCTTGACCAACTTTAATGTAAAAACATCATGCCAAAGCCGTCGTATTTCAATTCAAAATGTCACTTCTAGCTGAATCCGCTTCCGTTATGCCGCTTACAGCGGCATCTAGTGATATCAACGCTTATGAGAATTTTGTCTTAATTGTAAAAGTCAAAGAGGACTTGTATTCTTTTCTTGGTGCTTGTATGAATTTAGTGTTACAATTTCTATAAAAATTTTTCTTTTGCTGTAATGTGTTTATAATTTTTAGCGGATTCTGTATATACAGGATGTCCCAAGTTGATGTATAAGGTTATAACTCGGCAACGAAATGAGATAGAAATATAAGGTTATGTTCAAAATGTCCACCTTTTTCCACAGTACACCCCGAATCGTCCTCATTTAGTGCGTGGACAAGTTGCGGAATGCAAGGCTTCCATTTTTGAACTCTCAAAATTCGATGAACACTGGATTTGGCGATACCAATTTCACGAGAGCATTGCCTTACTGACTTCTTCAGGGATCATGCTAAAACCTCCATGACGGCATCAACACTCTCGTTATCAGAATTTTTTTCCGCACCAACCTTTCAACACATCTTTAACCATTCCTTCTTTCTAACTTGTCTCGGAGTTTTGTTATTGTTACCCTTGTTGGGGGTGGTGTACCAAATTAAACCCTCCTACGTCGTTGAACCTTAACATTCTCCACTTTCCAATAACACTTTTCATCGAACGAAAGTCTAACTGCCATTTTGGCTTTTAAACAAATGAACAACAATGAACGTGTTGCTATGCTTCTCCAGCGCCGTCTGAATCATAGACAACAAACCTTATATTTCTATGGCATTTCTTTGCTGAGCTATAACGTTTCAAAGAGTGTATACATCAATTTGGGACATTCTGTAGAGTTTTAGATAATAAAGAATACGTCATGGCAGTTTTTATGGATATTAGTAAAGCCTTTAATACTGTTAACCATGATATCCTTTTGAACATATTGGATCATGTGGGAATCACTGCTAACGCTGGGGAAATTATTAAACAGTTTTTGTTTGAACGTCTTAAACAAACGAGGTTACTAAGTGCTGTTAATACGAGGGGCATGCAAATTTGATCTGGACTTTATTTTTTATAAAATCAATAGGAAAATACAAAAATAAAACGTACAAACACCTAAGTTATTTCTCAAAGAACTCTCCTTGCTTCTCTACACACTTTTTCTAGCGTTCTAGGAGCATCTGGATACCGGTTCTGTAGAAATCTTCAGGCTGATGTTCAAACCATGTCAGGGCAGCCTTTTTCACATCTCATTGGAGCTGAACCTCTGCCCTCCCAAGAACTTTCATTGCTCCAAATAGGTGATAATCCGCACTGTATGGAGGGTGGGGTAAGATGTCCAATTTGAGTTCCGTCAGCGTGTCCGTCAGTTTGGCTGTGTTCTCGCACTGTCTTGCAGAAAACAAACATCACTGCTAAGGAGTCCTGGTCGCTTTTTCCTTAGTGCCGGCTTCAGAGACGTCCTCAAAATGTCACAGTAGTAGAGTGCATTGATGGTAAGACGTTCTTTCAGAAAATCGACATGAATAATACCCTTAATGTCCCAGAATAGTCTCCATCCCTTTCGTTGCCGACGGTGTCATCTTGAACTTCTTAAGCAGTGGTGAGTCAGTGTCGCCACTCATGCTTGCACGCTTGCTTTCAGGAGTATGATGATTAATCCACGTCTCGTCGGAGGTCACAACACATCATATCGCCGTCATTTTTCCTATCATATCGCTGCAGCAATATGGAACAGATTTCCACCCGGGGGGTTTTGTGATCCTCGGGAGAGTTGCTTAGGGACCCATTTGACAAGGATCTCCTTGAATTTCAGCTTATCGTGGATGGTCTCCACACTGGCAGTACTGATGTTCAATATTGAAGCCAATTCTCGGAATGATGTTGTCAGTTATCAGCTCATTTGTTCATGCGATGATGGCATCATTGACAACAGTTGCTGGCCTTGCCTTATGAGGTTCATTGCCGGTGGATTCTCACCCTGCATGAAACTTTTGGACTAAGCAAAGACGGATGATCGAGACAAGCATGACTCGGTGAACTCTTTGAAGACTCTGATGAATTTCAGATGCTTTCATATCTTCGTTGTGGAGAAACTTGATTATTCGTTCCACTTTGGTCAACACATCGCTGTCCGTCATTGTTTAAACACACAATCGGTTGTCATGGCAACCAGATGAGCGGTGCTGCATTTGCAAGACAGGCGGTAGTTGCCATCTCACCTATGGAAAGTTTAGATTTTTACAACAATTAAATTTACAAAAAATAGAGTGCAGGTCAAATTTGATCACCCGTAATTTGAACAAATTTGGACACTAAAATGCCCTTTTTCAAGTATTTTGTCTTAGATTAGTTATTAATATCAGGTCATTAAAAATTTTGCGTATTTTTCACTCCATTAACGTATAAAGACAGTTAATTAGTTCATCAAAATCTCCGTCACTATCGGTAACATGTGTTCAACGGTTGGGTAAAATATAAATTTAATTCAAAGATAGAAATACTTGGTTGTAGAAGTGAAGAATTCTTACCTAGGACGATATAATCTAAGCTGTCGTGCGTAAATATGATTAGCCAATCGCCTAAACAGGTGAAAATCTGTGGGAGATGTCAACTAAGTATGGAAGATAAACGAAAGCTTCACGTCCAAGCTGCATTTTTTTGAACAGGTCTGTAAAGCTGTGAGGGGCCTTGCATGATTCTGTAGCAGTAACAGACCTATGCATTTTACCAATACTGGTTATTGCTGGCGAGTTTCTGATCAACCTGTTGGAACATATTACATTACACCTAGCGTCATTTGGTTTGACTTGGTCAGGAAACCATCAACAAAAGTTTCTTTGGGTTCCCCCCGTGATTACGATGGACAGGATCGATGGTTACTATTGTATAAGACCCAGTTTTCATCGCATATCATAAATAAATCCACCTGTAGCTCTTAGCAATGAAGCTATAACAAGTGATCAGGCATTGCACTTTATTCACTGTTGACATAGCAGAACGACCCATTTATCCAGTTTTTGGATTTTTTTTCCTGTATACAAATATGGGTATACAAAACGGTGTATGTGTAAAAAGTTGATACAATTAGTCGCTAATGAGCGACTTCAGTGCATCTTCAAAACAGAGGGTCCTCCAGAGCAGAAGTCATCTTCTAGGGATTCATCTCATCCCGGAATTTCGAAAAGCAAATCTAAGCTTTTCTTGTTGACAAGGCATCCTGGCTATAAGCAATGACATACATTCCGGCATCCCGGAGTTGCATTGTGACCCAGTTAGAATTCAAACAGCAATGCTGTCCCAATTTTGACCTTCTTAGAGTCTCGTTTACCGTTTGTACTTAGGATAAACTAATTTAATCAAGACTCTTCTCATGAGAATATAGTGTGGATCCAAATCATGTAAAGACACCATTTCTTTTAAGGAATTCCCGTGCTATTCAATCATCAAAGACCGGGGCACAAAAATACGCAAGATCTTTTTAAATGACCTGATAGAAAACCCAAATACAACTTAATATTTTTCTATTTATATTTTCAGAACTAAAATCATTCCCATTTTGTACTGCTTTTGTTACATGAAAGCATATTCCATCTCCTTTAGTGAAGAAAATTGATAATCGACATACATAGAAGGAAATAAAGATGGTCTACTGTGCCAAAACTACTTGTGGTTGCTGCCCGCTTCGTGTTTCAGTCTGGGTCGGCCTAGTCTGGGCAATAGTAAGTCCTGTTATTTTCATAATAAATAAATAAAATAAATAAATAATAAATGAATCAAGTTCATAATACACCCTATCTAAGAAAAAGTAATTGGGCATCCCCGATTTTATGATGGAGATATCATGGGGTGGGGAGGGGGGGGGGGTGTTTCACGTATTACGGTGTTGGGCAGCTGATGGTGGTTCATGGTAGCACGAATAACTAATACACGGAAGCGAAACTCTACCTTTGGCTAACACTAGCTTGTTTCCAATCTCGGCTCTAATGGATGGACTAAAACGCAGTTAAGAGCGCATGCGACGATCTCAGCTCAGGCTGTTAAATTTCCCTCCCTATTTTGCATTTTTTGCCTGCCTCTTTTCGGATCCCTTCCGTCATTTTATTTATGGAATTTAATTTTTATTTTATTAATTTTATTTTTTATTTTCATTTAAATTAAAAGAAAAAAGTTATAGATTATATTGGTAGATTAAGTGGAAATTCTTTATAAATTATTATATAAAAATAGATATAAAGTAACCCATAAATATTTTAATAAAGTCAAATTTGTAAAATACAGTTTAATTTTAACTATTTTAAATGCCGCTTCTAATATTTACCATTCTTTTAAAATGTGTTACTTAGATTTAAAAATCTTTTTCAATATCCGTATAAATTAAGAATTTTATTAGCATTTCATAAGGTTAAATAAAATATTGCTGATGCAGACAAATTAAAATTTCATTATTTTCAAATAAATATTTTTCCTACATACTGGTCAATATAATTTATTATATTTAATAAAACCAAAAAATTAAATTTTGTAAATTTTATACCAGAAATAATTTCACGTTTAATATAAACTATTATACAGGGTGAGGCATTTATCTTGAGACAACTGAATATCTCTGAAACTAAGCATTGTAAGAAAAAATGTCCAAAATCAACAGTGAATTATTTCGCGGGAGAAATTAATTAGTTAAAAGATTACTCCCCTCCCCACTCACAATGGAGGGGGAGGGGGTAACTTTGAAATCTTAAATAGGAACCCTTATTTTTAATGGTATATTCAGATTGTACACAATATTCGAGAAATGTTTTATTCTTGGCGTTTTTTCAATTGATCCAACAGTTTAGGAGATAGAGGCACTAAAAGTGTGGAACTTTTAAAGTTTTGAACCCAATTTTATCGATGAAGACAAAGAGAGTGGGTCTTACTTTGTAGAATTCCTATTCTACTTTTTAATGGTCTTTAAGAATCCGAAGTCAGAATTTTAAAATTTTTTAGTGCAATTGGATTTTTGAAATTCTGAATTCGGATTCTTAAAGATCATTAAAAAGAATAGAAATGTTTGCAAGACCCACTTCATCTTGTCTTCATCGATAAAATTAGGTTCAAAACTTTAAAAGTTCCACACTTTCAGGGTCTTTATCTCCTAAACGGTTGGATCAATTGAAAAAACACCAAGAATAAAACATTTCTCGAATATTGTGTACAATCTGAATAAACACAAGGAGGAGGGGATAATCTTTTAACTAAATAATTTCTTCCGCGAAATAATTCACTTTTGATTTTGGACATTTTTTTCGTATAATACTTCGTTTCAGAGATATTCAGTTGTCTCAAGATAAATGCCTCACCCTGAATAGATTTCCAACTTGAAACAATTCACTTTCTGAAAATAATAAATCGTATTCTTTTAATATTTTCAATAATAGCAGAATGTTCATTAAATACTGCCTAGATTGAATTTCAGGAGCAAAAATATGAAAAAACTTAATTATTCTTGGGGGGGGGGGGGGTTCTAAAAATTTTGGCGTCGACTAAAGGGGTCATTTTGCGCCTTTTACACAAGTTTTAACAGTACGCAGCCCGGGACAAACTCAAACATCCATGCCCACGGCGGGATTCGAACCCGCGGCCAGGCGGACTCGAGAACTAGAAAGCCTACGCCCTAGCCCTCTCGGCCACCTGGCTGGCTAATTATTCTTGGCAATAGGTTTATTCAACAGTAAGTTTAATCAACAATAGGTGTGATGTGAATGGCTGACAAACAGTTGAATAAACCTATTATTGCAAAACCTATTGTCCTGGGACTTGTAAATTTTCAGCGGCGAGTTTTTTTTTGTTCTCCCCTCTGTATAATTATTCTCTTTTGAAATTACAAGAGTTTCAATAGTTATTGTAATAGTTTCCTTCTACTTTTCCTTTCCTTTCCACTAATTTTCAATTATTCTGTAATTTATTTTGGAAAGAATTCCACCATTCTTCATGAAAAATTTTTTAAACTATACAGGGTAAACCAAACTTATCCAGCATAATTGTTTAGGAACATTGGTTGGTTCAAATGGAACAAAAAATTTCCTATAAACATTACATCCAGTTTCGATCGTTTGTCTATTTTCTTAGAGTTGTTAAAGCAAATAAATAAAACACTTGAGAGTGCAAATCATTTTTAATCTGCATACTGACAGCACATCACAATAAACTGCATAAAAAAACTAAAATGATACAACGAATAAGAAGAAAGTAACAAATCAATGTCGAGGAAGCCCTTCAAAATGGTTGCCCCAAGGTCCAATGGACTGAGCTCGTAGCTGCCACAATCTAATTGCTCGACTACAAGCTTGAATGGATGCAATGAGCTGATCTCTTGTGGTGGCCAGATTGCTATAGACCTCCTCCTTCAGTGTTCCTCAGAAAAAAATCTAATGGGATGAGGTCCGGTAACCTAAGAGGCTGGCCACTGGACCACCTCTACCGATCCATCTGTCCGGATGATTGGCATTCAGTCTCGCACTCTATCAAAATGGGCCGGACATCCGTCCAATTGCAATCGGAAAATAGGTAAACTGACGTTTTTTCTAAGAAAAGACTCTAAATAAAAGAAAATAGACAAACGTCGATATCTCACATGAAACTAGATGTAATGTTTCTAAGACATTTTTTTGTTCCATTTGAACCATACAATATTCTTAAACAATTATGCTGTATAAGTTTGGATCACCCTGTATATCTATTTTGAAATTTTTATGATAATTCGATAAAAAATTATACAAAAATTGCAGCTGTTTCATTTGTACTTGCGGGAAATGCTCATAATATACATTTGAAATATCAAGAGCTTCAATCACGGAATAAATAAATAAATAATAATAATGGATTAGTTATTTCGTGCTTCAATGACTAATGCAATGACCTTTTCAATTTGGCAATACACTCTATATTTATTAAAGTAGACTAATGCCATTCTGTTTGTGTAATACTTTAATCTAAAACAAATTGCTTATTGAATTATGGAATCTTTATAATCGCCTTTTAATTAATCATGGCAAATAATACGTTAAGTAGAAGTCGAGGTATTTTTTAAGTTGCATCTTGGATGAAGCACACACTTAATTTCTTACTTTTGCTTTATAATTCATTAGTATTTAGTTAATATTGATATTATTCGAATGCATAGTTTTCTATAATGTGAACAATTGCCGAATTTTGATTTCCTGGAGGTATGAAGTCCGTTACAGAGCAATTCTTACAATTCTTAAAAAAAAAACTAATTAGTGGTAAAAGCTTCTTTCAATGGACGAAAGAGTTTCAGTCCATCAGTTAGGGGTTTGGCGATTTTGTTCCACTCAACGGTATTTCACTGAAACTAGGGAAGTTTCGCTTCCGTGTATTAGTTATTCTGTGGTTATACTACAGGGTGTAACTAAAGGTTCATAACATTTCGATCTTAAATAGCTCGGCAACTGAACGCAGGTCAACGTACCGGACACTATTTGAAAGAGGGAACGTCAAGTTGTTATTCAATAATACTGAGACGGAATATATCGTCTCCACTATGGCTTCCAATAATCCTGTCGTGTCCTTCATCGATTATACTAAAGCTTTCGACTCCATCTATCATTCTCTTACTGTACAAACTTGCTAAGTTTTTTGGTATCCGGGGCCCTCCCTTATCTTGGTTTTCTAGTTACTTGTCTGATTGACAGTAAAGCTCGAGTTTTTGACATAAAATCTTAAACTATTACTCGTAATCGGGGAGTTTCTCAGGGCTCTGTTTTAACCCCTTTGTTATTTATCCTTTTTATACATGATCTTTCGTCTCAAATATCTCTCTATCATTGATTCTTTACGCAGATGATGCCACACTTATTCAGACCGGTAACTTTCAACTATTTAACATTCTTTTAATTTAGTATTTGACAAACTATTTTACTGGAATACCATTAATCAGCTCACTTTAAATTTAAAGAAAACTTGTATTATTTTTTATCAACGGAATAAAATAGACCTAGATAATTTTCAGCTCCTACAATTCCTCCATTTGGATTCCTCTACTTCAATTAAATACTTAAGGGATCTATATTTCCCATGACTTGTCCTGGGATACTCATATTATTTCATTGGCCACTTCTATGAACCAAAACCTTGGGTCTCTTTTCGCGGCTTCACTATCTTCCACCTAATATTCTTTTAATGCTTTATTTCGCATTAATTCAATCTTTGTGCTTCGGAATTCAATTCTGGGGCTCCTCGTCAACTGCCAATTTGACCCGGCTCCTTCGTATCAAAAAGATTTTTACGAATACTATTGAAACTACGGAAATACAGGGTGTTCCAAAATATTTTAGAAAACTTTCAATCATCATATAAACTATTACAGATAGTTAAATGGTTTTCAACTCAAAATTTTTTTTTTTGGTATATTAGTAAAGTTCAATATTGGCACCATCTGTTGCACGGACAACATTTAAACTATATTCAACCTCTGCCTATGTTCTTGCCAGCATCGCCTCATTTACCAAACTGCAGAAGCAATGCGGAACTTCAAATCAGCCACACTTTTGAATTTTGTGTTCATTAGGAAAAAGTCCAGTGATGTCAGGTCAGGTGAACGAGGTGGCCCATATAGTCCAATCCACCAATGAGGGAATTCGGCCTTAAGCGCTTCTGACTATTAACGCCCAGTGAGGAGGGGCACCATCTTGTTGGAAGAGAACATTTGGTCGTCCTAAAGTTGTAGAAAGTCGTATTGTTCAAGCATGTCAAGGTACTCACACTGATGTTTTGCACCGATGGCTGGCAGAGAATTTGGACCCCTCATGTGTTGATGGACCCCTCATGTGTTGTGAACACAGTTCAAGCTGCAGGAAGAGGTGTCTTAGTATGGACCATGTTTGTTGGTATGGCAAGGGTCTCCTGATATTCCTTGACAGTCGGGTGAAAGCCAAAGACTACCTGAACATTGTTGCAGATCAAATCCATCCTGCAATGGTGAATTTGTACCCAAATGGTGACGAGTTCTGCATGGACGACAATGCTACTGTCCATCGAGCAAGAATTGTTCAAGAGTGGTTTTCTGAACATGACAGTTGCAATATCTGCCGTGGCCAGCGCAAAGTCCAGATTTGAATCCGATCGAGAATGTTTGGGCATGTTGGAAAGAGACATTCGTCGAAGGCATCCGCTTCCGTCTACTCTGTAGAACCTGAAGGTCTCTGACGAATGCATGGTCTGCGATTATCTTACCTGCATTTCAACACCTTGTAGTAGAGTCCATGCCAAACCGCGTATGTTCTGTAATTACAGCCAAAGGAGGGTCAATACCATATTGAACGAAGGTTTTTAATTCATTACCGGTGTGAGTAGTTGGAGTTAACGGTTGGCTCGATGAAATAAATGGGCCAATAACTCGATCATGTAAAGCCCGCACCACACGTTGACCTTGGCTGTCACGATCGACTTCAAGGACTTCATGGGGATTTTGTGATCCCCAAATCCGCATATATGACTATTGACCTTATTTTTTCTCATCTGAAAACAGACTTCAAACAAGCTTCATCATTGTCAATTCGTCGTAACATTTCTTCAGCATATGCTCGGCGTTGTGGTTTAATACTTGATTTCAAAGCTTGCACAAGTTGAACTTTATAGGCATAAAGCTAAAGACGTTTATGTAAAACATGGTGAACAGTTATTCCAGGAATCTGGAACCTTCTGGCTGTTGATTCTGATGGACTTACGAGGGCTAAGTTGAAAGTCCTGCCGAACAAGATCCACAGCCATGTATCTAGCGCTTGGTTGAACACTTCCAGTGGCCGTGAACTGCTCGTGCCATTTCGCAATTTGGTCTCTAGTTGGTGGGGTCTTTCCTTACTGTGTCCTAAAATTCCTTTTGTGTGTGTTCCAGATTCATTCTTAATAAAAGCCACACATTGTGCTTTCTCTACGCTAGTCACCATTTTCAGGAATCTGTCACAGGAAGGAAGGTCCGGCGATACCTAGCGTTATAATACTACATCATAACTTTGAGTTGATATACAATTTGATGAAAATCATTTGCCCCTATCTGAAAGTTTTTTATATAATAATCAGCACTTGTCTCAAAACATTTTGGAACACTCTGTATGATCCTCTTTCACCTCTTTAACCAAGGTGGCATTTTCTCAATACATCACGTTTACACAATGAATCCTGCAATATTCATTTATAAAGCAATCCATAATACGTACACTCGTAACCTCCTTTCCAAATTATCTAACTATTAGCCACACTCCAGTCGCTCTGCGAACCCGATTATTGCTCCACTTGCAAAATGCAACTATCAATGTATGAGCGTTTCACTTGCGGGCGCCAAGCTTTAATCTTTACTTCCGCAAGATATTCATAATTCCCCCCGTATACTTAGTTTTAAATACTTATTAAAATCTTTTTTTCACTTTTAATCTTTCAATTTACTTTCTTTAGTAACAATCTCACCATTAATTTTTTTCTTCTGTTACCTTGTTTGTATTTACTTTCTGTATTCATCCGGGGACCTACCTTGTCGTTCTAAGACCATATGGCATCGGGTGGATATTTTGTATAAATAAATAAAATACAATAAAAATAAATAAAAACCAGTAGAGATCTCTAGAGTGCATCTGGAAGACGTAGGGAGATCCCGTCAGTTACTGTCAAGATGGAGAATGCACAACAGTCTGTGGTCACCTCGATCCCTGGACCACAATATTTGACTTCTTGTGGGGATACGTAAAAGACCGTGTTTTTGTGCCCCCTTTCTGAAAAATCTGGAAGAGTTAAAAATTCGAATAACAGCCGCCATTCGTGAATAACAATATGCTTCAGCAGATAAGTGAGGAATTTGATGATCAGCTATTTGTGCGCCGTGCAGCAGGAGGACACATCGAACACTTATAAACAAAACTTAAGATTACAAGCATTTCAGTATGCCGCCCATCTTATTTGTTTTTTTAATTATAGATTTTCGAAATGTGATGAACCTTTTTATACATTCTGTATAATATTCTATACAAGTTAGTTCTATCTACACTGTGGCGTTATTTCAGAATAGATCTGCTACTTCCAAGACGAAAATGCCAAGTGATGTCAGCTACCATGCGATGGTATGAATTGTATAATGTTCAATGTTTGAACTGATTCGCACGGAGCCTCAACCACAATCGCAATGAGCATATTTGGAACGAGCTGAACGGCAAATCAGGTCTTTGGAGCAGCAGCCAACTACCATTTTCAACCTGTGAGGTTTGAAAAAAAAGGCGGAATTCTACTGGATATCCTCTGAAACTTACAAGGGGACATTACGACCTCGGAATTTTAGTTTAATACGAGACTTCGTGTAGTTGTAGTGTACCTTTAGGATGTTAATATACTTAAATATTATGGCGCACTATTCAGCCAATTTTGAAAAAAGACTGTTTAAAGTTTCGAGCACCATACATAAGGGAAGTTTTCCTCCTTGATTGTAAGTGATCCGATAGCTCAGACGGCAGCGTGGTTGCTACAAGTCAAATTATTAAGTGTGAGGTGGCAGGTTCGAATCCCAGTTGTAACAATTTATTTCTTTACTCAAGTAATTATTCAATATATTATATTTACAAATTTATTTATGCCAACCAACTTTTTTTCTAGTTTCAACAAAACTGTCATAAGTCCAGGAATCAATAATTGAATATTTATCAAACGTATTTCCGCCTTTTTTTACTTCTTTTTCCCACTGGGATAAATATTCCATCTTTTTCAAACGTCGTCATCCTTTCTTTTTCAAAGTTTGCAAAGTCCACGTAGGATGTGCTTTGGCAATATTAATAACTTGTATTTTATAGTTCAAAGGAACGTACTCTTTCTCTGCTGGTTTATAATCGTCCGATGAAAGATTTTTTCCAATTAATAATGTTCTATCAACAAAGCCTAAATAATTAAGTGAAAACTCTTTAAAAGATTAATCGCTTATTACCTTTTTTGTCGTTTGTATATGATAAACATACTGATAAAAGATACTGGTTCACAATCTTCATTATCATGAATCGATGCCTCTTCATTTACAAATATTTTTTCATCCAGCATTTCTAATGTAAGTTCATACAGTTGCTGTCCCATCATCATAGCTTCGTGAGAAATTATAGTTGACAATTCTGATTGCATCATGTTATTTTCATGGAGCAATATTTCAGAATATATTACTCCATCCTTCAATCGCAATTTCGAAACTTTGCTGTTCATATATTCGTCAATTTTCTCTTCAATCCCCGAAGAGCCAGCAAATTCTCCGATCTCTATTTTCACAGAAAAACGTTTTTATTAACTGTTTTATGATTAAAAAAACATTGTTTCACAATTAAAAACTGCTTTTGTTTGTAACGGCTTGGCAAAACTCGGCTCATACTTGACGAGAGCCAGTGGCGCGAGAAAGATCTAGAACATTCCAACCTCTTCTCACGTGCTTCTCTGCGCTCTGCCTACCTTGTGCACTATGATAAATGTCAGGTAGCCTTGAAATATTTTAATAAAATAAAAGTTATTGCTTTTAAAATGTTGATTCTATACAAAATATTTTGCAGAAAATACTTTATTACTCCGTAGATACTTGTAAAATAAAAATAAGTATAATAATTTTGAGAAAAAAAAATTTTTGTGAAAAAGTTGGTTGTCGCAAATAAATTTTTAAATATAATATATTGAATAATTATTTGGGTAAAGAAAAAAAATTGTTACAACTGGGATTCGAACCCGCCACCTCACACTAATAATTCGACTTGTGAGTAGCAACCACGCTGCCATCTGAGCTAACGAATCACTTAATATCAAAGAGGAAAACTTTCCCTTAGGTATGGTGCTCGAAACTTTAAACAGTCTTTTTTCAAAATTGGCTGAATAGTGCGCCTTAATATTTAAATATATTAACATCCTAAAGGTACACTACAACTACACGTCTCGTAATGTCCCCTTGTTAGTTTTTAGCATGACTGAGAGGGTGGCTGCTCGTAAGCTGCAAGTGGTGACGTCACCGAAATTTGACAGTTCAAAAATCCTAGACAAACTTTTGTGTAGGTGCCCGCTTACTTTTGGTAGATTATGTACATATCAACTATATTTCTTTTCTACTAGATATCTGCTATAGGATGTCTTATTTTTTGTGCGTTGCTTGCTGTAGCAAAAAATGAATGGGAGAAACAAAACGTGGATACCACTAGTAAGTATTATTAAAGCTCATAAGAGGTGCTACTCATAATTTCCGAAAATTAAACAACAAAGTCCAGTTTTTTTTTTTTTTTAGCTGAGCTTCAAGCAAAGTTTAGTGCAACTGAATCTGCCGGTTCAATAATGGCAGACACACGAACATATGAATAAACGATCCGAAACTCGGAAACTGGTTCACTGATAATGATGGCATTTGGCAGATACAGTTAAAAAGATAAGAGCGGCGAAGATGCGTAGTTAAAATTATTTGCGTGGAATACTCAAATACTTGGAAATTTGTGTGGCATTTC
Source organism: Rhysida immarginata (assembly GCA_023313115.1). Lineage (NCBI taxonomy): Eukaryota > Metazoa > Arthropoda > Chilopoda > Scolopendromorpha > Scolopendridae > Rhysida > Rhysida immarginata. The sequence continues at coordinate 1,044,448 of JAHWFO010020078.1, forward strand.
GTAATAAGCTGTAGGATAATAAAATCACTGAAATATCGGGATATTCCCATAAATACAGGGCGAGTCAAAAAAAAAAAAAAAAAAAAACCTGCGTGAGGAAAAATAAAAAACCAAGTCCCAGGACAATAAGTTTTGTTGAATAACCTATTGTTGAATATACCTATTGGTGCAACACCTATTGTCCTCACGCTAGCTTTTTTGACTCTTCCTGTATATACAAATCATCGAAGAATTACTTAGCGAGAAATAATTTACTTCTTCAGAGAGCTCTGAAGTGGTTTCTATTGCTTCAAATGAGACAAAATTTGTACTGCAGAAAAAGCAAATGATGCGCTTGTCATTTATTAAATAAAAAAAAAAAAAACTCTACAAATATCCGTCGATAGTTGGCGCTAATTTACATGTAAATGTTTAATAAGTAGCACTAAATTTCCCCCTTCATTTTGAAGGATGCGCTCTAATCGTAGCCATATTTTCAATTTTATGTAACGAATCTGCCGGCATATCCAGAACATGACGCCGAATGATCTGACAGATGTCTAGATCTATGGTAGATGGTAACCTTCAGGAAACCCCAAAAGTAGTGGTTTCATTTATTTCACGTGGTGATTCAATTGTTCAATATATGTCATGTTTAACGTAGGTAGACAAGCCGAATGGCCACAAGCCTTGTACATAAGACGCATAACGTAGCTCGTAACACCGCAGCTCAGGAAAAGTTAATTGAGATAATTGGGAGCACAAACCTATCTGAAAATTGGCGCTTACCAGATAGTTAATGTCTGTTCTAAATGTCCAGTGCGAGAGTTCAGGAAATTGCTCGGCTTCAACCGGAGAAAGAACGTCGGAGTTCGTTCTGCCACGTCGGCACGTTGCTCACCTCGCTCATCGGTACACGGGGCTTGTTGCTCGGCGGAGATATTGCGAATGCTACCGTTACTCGGTCGCACTCCCTCTCCTCCCTCAGGATCGCTAACAAGCTGCCGTCCTTCGGTATCCCGATGTTCGAGCCCCTCCACTCTTTTTTTTCCATCCGTCTTCTCCGACTCCTCTAAAGCCAACTCCTTGATGTCGGTTTTCCACGTCATCACGACGTAATTCCCGCTCTCGATTGCCATTGGTTCTCTGGTGTCGACGTTGTTGACGACGAGCTCTACGTCGCACTAACGAGCATTTTGCCTTCAAAATCGGTCAAAAGTAAAAAAATCCAAATGTAGCTAATGACACCAAGATCATAGTTATTTTGTACCTGAGTTAACGTACTATCCGGGAAAGGGTTTGAAGTAGACCCTTTCCGCACCCCCCCGCTGCACAGATAGTCGGAATCTAGACATCGCGATGCATCGTTCAGAACGCACGCCTACATTCTCGATACGCTCTATTTTTGTAGTTAAAGTATATTTTTTTGGAGTTAAAGTGACAAGTTTGAGTTATGGATCCTTTGGAACAAGGTATGTACTTAATTTAAAAACCAAAACATTAAGACTTTGTTGAAAATTTTATAGCATTTAGGTCCATCATCTAAAGAAGGGTAAAAAATTGATTTTTTTTCTTTGTTTTTTTGAGAAAAAAGGTGTTTATGTTAGTGTCGAGGAAGATCGAGTAAAATTTTATTTTTTATAATATTCTATAGGATATTACCCTGCTATAACAGTAAAAACATTTTCCACATCTTTCCACGACTTTGAATTAAAGGACTTTAACCCTTTAAGGTCGGGAAAATTTTGATCAGAAACAGGAATTTTTTTTTGCATAGCATTTATAGATGTTCATGCCACCATATGAAACAGTATATTTTATGTTATGTGCATAAATATTTTTATGGTACACGATTTTAGGTGCATTTTATACAATAAATAGTGCTTGTAAATTACAAATACGATAAAATAAAATTAAATACTCATTTATTATTATAAAATTAGTATTATTTTTCATAAAATTCAATGATGTGCTTATAAACATGAAAATTCATATAGAAACCAATGAATATTGTTTACATTTTCAAACGAAGCTAATTGAAAATGAATTTGTGCGAATTTTAAATAAATTTACAATCATTTTGGATATTGTAAATACAATTTTACAATAGATTTTAATTTAAAATTAAAAGTATTTATTACAATTTGGTGCATAAACGAAAAAACAATTTTTTGGTTCAATTTATATTTTATTATTTATGCAAAATAATAAAACGTTAACCAAAATCTAAGTATAATTTAAACAAAGTATATAGCTGCATTTACTAGTCCACATCCAAAATAAGTCTTAACGTGATGTGAACAATTCCTAATAAAATAAACAGTAAACAGTCTTAACCTTATTGTTGTGAATCCGCTTACATTTTACTTTATTTCTATTTTCTAAATTCATTTTATGAATTATAATTATACTTATAATAAAGAGCAGGATCTCAGGATTAAAATAAAAAAAACTTGCCTATACCTATCTGTTATAACAGACTCGCGATAAGGCGGGAAATTTGAACTTGGTCACAAAGAGACAATAAAGTTACAAGGGGTGAAGTAAAGGTAGGATAAAATAATTTTTATACATATTTGTGTAGTAAAACTTGTATGGAACTAATAAGGAAGCTACATGATTTCATAAAACGCATATTCTGCATCAGTAGAAGGAAAATATAATTTAAAATGAAATAGCAGATATAGATTTCTAACTTCCACGCCTCTTGAAGAAATTCTTCAATTTAAACAAATCATTAATGGATGAAGATGAAGAAGAATAAATGTATATTTTTTTTAAATATGTACTTATTTTCACTAAAATATACTTTTAATAAGCTTTTCCATGCATTTTCATTTATTTCCAATTTGAAAATTACTCAAAATATTTTTGTCCGATTTTGAAAGCAAAATGCTCGTTAGTGCGTCGCCTCTTTCCAACCCGACGCATAGAAATAGCAAGTGCGAAAGAGATAGACTCCGTCACCGGAATTCGTGATGGCGTCTGAATTCCGTGACAATATCAAAATAAATACCATTCGTGTTACAGCGTCGTCTATTCATGAATTGGGTGCTTAATTTTTTATTTAAGAAATGTCAAGCGCATCATGATTTATCTGTAATATAAATTATCATTCTTGCAGTAGAGCGCACTCTAGAGCTTTCTAATATGTGAAAGTAATTGCTCGCTAACTCTGTACAATAGATTCAAACGTGCAGAATGCACACAAACATTTTATCTGCAAAGTTGTCACAAATCCGCCATTTGAATCAAAGTTCATACCCCCGAAATGACCTTGTCAACTAATTGCGTTGATTGCGGCCCCCCTCCTCGCTACCAGAATTGAGTTAACTCTCCCCCCTCCCCCGAAACAAAATCCTGGGTACGGGTTTTTACCCGTTCAGTGATGTTCAGTGATGAAGCAACATTTTTTTGTATATGGTGAGGTGAATCGCCAAAAGATATTGGAACGATACGAATCCTCATTGAACAAATCCATCAAATAGTTTGTGATAAGTTATTGTGATATGGGATTAGGGAACCCATTAAATTGGACCAATTTTAATAGATTGTACCTAATTGCTAAGTACTTGCGAATGCACTCATATGCCAAGTCATGGGATAGCAGTGGACTATTTTTCAAGTGACAGTAGCACAATGGGCAAACAATATAAATATGTAAATCACTGTCAGTAGGTTTAGTAAAGTGTGAGGTGTTCAGTGTGAAAAATTCGTACACGAGAGCTGTTCGAACGTAGCCTGGTAGGTGGAGCACGACGTATGGGTCATTAAATATCGGAGGTGGCTCAAGAATTCAATATCCCACGGTCCACAATTTCAAGAGTCTACCGAGAGTACCAAATTGACGGCATTACCTCCCATCATGGACAACGCAGTGGTCGACCACACTTTCTCAATGAACAGGACCAACGGCGTCCGAGTAGGATGGTCACCGCAAACAGGCAAGTGACACTACGACAGATTACGTAAGATTTTGACCAGGATGATACTAGACTGTATCGATGCGAACTGGGCGACGAAATCTGGTATCTATGGAATATGGAAGCAGAAGACCCACGAGGATGCCCTTGCTAACAAAGACATCCTCAGCAACGTCTCTCCTGGGCCCATGAACACATCGACTGGACACTTTACAACTGGAAACGTGTGACGTGGTCTGACGAGTCTTGATTCCAGGTGATACGAGCTGATGGTAGGGCTCGTGTGTGGTGCAGACCCATGAAGCCATGGACCCAAGTTGTCAAGCATGCACTGTGCAAGCCAATGGTGGCGACTCCGTTATAGTTTGGGATATTTTTTGTGGTATGGCTTGGGTCCTTTGGTTAAGGTAGATTGTTCAGTGACTGTCCAGCGCTATGCCCAGCTGATTGCTGACCATCTGCAGCTCATGGACTTCACATATCCTGACAACGATGGTATTTTCCAGGACGAAAAAGTACCATGCCGTCGGGCCATGATTGTTCGCGAATGGTTTGAGGAGCATCGGGGCAATTCAGTGCATATGGCCACCCCGATCACCAGTTATGAATCCAATTAAAAACATTTAGGATGTGCTCGAGAGGGCCATTTGTTCACGGGCTCCTGCACCTCAAACAACCGTGTAATTGCGGGAAGCTCTCCAGTCGGAATGGTTGACAATGTCTTCAGATGTCTTCCACCGACTTATAGAATAAATGCCAAGTGGCACCGTGGCACTTCGCCGGATTAGAGAAGGTCCCACACGTTATTAGGTGCTGTCCCATGACTTGTTTTAAGTTTATTATAGAATACTGCGTTTCCATCACTATTGACTGGAGATGGCAGTTTTCCAATTTATTTCCAGGTGGATGGTGCACCACCACATTACTGTTGTAATTCTCGTCAGTGGCTGGATGGGCAATGACCTGGTCTATGGATTAGCCAGAGAGGTCTTGTAGTGTCCACCACGTTCTCCGGATTTTAACCTGTGGATTCACAAGAAACGACACGCGCATGCTGTGAAAGTCCAAAACCGTCACCTATAGCGTGCTTAATGAATGGATTAATCGCCTGAGATGTGCACAGCAGCAGGGATAGCACATTGAATACATCCGTTAGTTGCTTCAACAGTTTTTGGTGCGTGTGTTTTTTTGATGGTGTCAACGATTTTTTAAACTTGTGAACCCCAACAGATAACTGAAATCCGATTGCACTCCTGAAAAAGTAGTGTTTTAATATGCCACATGACTCCCTTCTCATTTAAGAAAATGAATTTTGATCCTACATGGAGGATTTCAAGATGGCGGCCAAAGTCCAAAACTATCACAAAAGATAAGACTGGGAAAAAAATGGCGGCCCTCACAATCGCGCTTTTCTCGCTCTTGAGATTTTAACTAGTATCCGCCTAAATTAAAGTTATCACTGTTTTCTGCTTACTTCTCTACATTTGTTGATATTAAACTAGTCTACACAAGGTTTACTTATCTTCTGGCGGCGCTCTTTTGCTTTTAGAAACAATATTTTCCGATTCGTTTCGAACAGTGCTGCCGCACGCTCTCGCTTCCTTTATCAGAAGACGCGATGGAGGACCCCCCCCCCCCCCATGCGCGCGTCCGGCGTTCCTCTTCCGTGGGAAGGGCGGTAATGGACTACGAACTACATGTGGAGGGGTGGAAGGCAGTTTGTCCCTCTCCTCCGGGGAAGAAGCGGCGCGATCCTCGGCATGATCTTCAAGTTCTAAAGTCTCTGATGCAGATGCCCTCCCTTCTATAAAGGAGAGAGAGAGGAAAAAGAAAGAAAAAAAGATTGAAGGGAAAAAGAGTGTCATTAGTCAAGATAAAGCAACCCTGTTGACTTCTGACTCAGCTCTTTCAGCTGACCCTGGCTCCTTCGATGTAAACCCAACACCTATGTCCCCCAAATTCAAGTCATGTGTCAACCCAAGTGATTCCCTTGCTAAACAGCTGAGCTCAGCGGCCCGTCCTTGGCTGCTGGTCTCGGTGACTCGTCCGGCTGGAAACTCTCTAGTTAGCAACTCTCACAAGAAAGTCGCCAAATGTTACTAAGCTCAGTTCGGGTCAATTCCTATTAAACTTTTTAAACCTGGCGCATGCAGCAGCTTGCACAAAGTTCACTGATATAGGGTCTACACCCTTTCTTATGAAGTCCCGAAATTCCTGACCACCTCAGTTGGATTTATTTATGGCGTCCGCCAGTCGGTCACGTTGCAAGAAATCCAAGAGTTTTCCGATCTGGGTACACAAATCTCCGACATTAAAAAGTTTCCTCTACCCTACGCTGGAGCCCACTACGGGAAGCTCCAATTGTTCTTTAATCTCCCAGCCCCGCCAGCGAAGCTCAAGTTCGAACACGTGGTGTTCCCGATCTCTTGTCCACCATCTAGGCCAATCAGTGTGCCCAGTGCCACAAGCTGGGTCACACAAAAGTCAGATGCAAGGCCAAAGCTTCTTGTTCTAAATGTTTGTCGACATCCCACATTCGTGACAAATGTTTATCGGCTACTTTCCTGTGTGCCAACTGCGTAGGCAGCCACTCTTCATATTATCGAGGGTGTAGCTTTTACAAATATGAATCTATCATTAGAGCGAAGATGATCTCTTTGTATGTTTCGTATTATGAGGCGAAGAGACTGACTGACATGGAGCTGGGAGACCTGGTGCCGGGCCACAACTCCTATGCCTCTGCTGTTGCCCCCAAGCAGGCGCTTACTACGGTGACACCAAAAAGGCCAGCCCCTCAGCGCCTAGTCGACCGCTTTGTGACCCCTCATTCTGAAAGCTCAAATAAAATTAATAGAAATAATGACACACGTATTACCTGTACCACATGCGGCAGAGATGAGTCACCTATTTTTTCCTCAGTGTTCATCGGTTCACCCCCCCTTCACCAGAAGACTCTTCGTTGCTTGGGGTACAATGGTCTCAACTTTCTCCCTTCTCTATGGAACAACAGGTAATTGTAGATGCTAGCGCAGATCGCCAGCGGCTGACAATCTTGACGCCTGCAGCAAATTAACGCTGATGGGTAATCATACTGCTGACCAATTAATCGGCAACTCTTTGAAGCTTTTTATGACTTTTACGGAGATTTACAAACAAGGTGATCCGCCCCAGATTGAGGAAGTCCTCAAACTTATGGGCACCAGAATGGCCGGCTCTCCTTTATGGCTTGCTGATACTTCTTGGTGGCATAGTGCCCTGTCCTTCCATGCCTGCGATGGCATCGCACAGTCGCATTAAGACTATCACTATTACGCATTGGAATGTCAGAGGGCTCATGTCCAACTGGGAAGACGTCGCCCTCCTAAAGAAAAGAACCGATATTTTGACATTGTGCGAGACTTTCTTAAGTGTTGACACGTCTATTAATTTCAAGAACTCTCATACCTATGTTAATAGTAGAGCTAAGTATGGAGCTGGCAACCTAGTTTCCTTCGACTCTAAAATTCCGCATTATCTGAATTCGGCATCCCACGTGGACGACGTTGCTGTCTTTGACACTGTGCTCTACTACCTCGACACGTGGCTACATTTATACTGTATGTTCCTGGTTTTCTTAAAAAAGATAAGTGGAACTCACTAGTCAGCTCTTTTATTTCCTCATTTATTGCCATCGGGGACTGGAACGCAAAAAGCCCTGCCTGGGTCTGCTCAAGCTACAACCTAAATGGTAGGTATCTGGAGGAGCTTCAGTTTCGGCTTGATTTCTGTTCTTTATACTTCAGAACACACTTTCCAACCCTCTCGGACTGACTGGCCCACTGCTAACCTAGACTTGGCCCTTATGTCTTGTGATTATCCCTTTCGATCTCATTTTATTACATTTCCAGGCGCTTATGGCAGCGACGACCAGCCCGTTCGCCTTTGTATATCTCCGAACAGTAATCCCTCCTCCCTTGGTTATGCTCCTTGAATAGGCTGTGCTCGTCCCTGCACTGCTTCACCATGGGTGGCCGTAGACCCGTCTGTTCTTGGCCCTCAGAGTAATACTGACATCATTGAATTTCTGCAAGAGCTCCAATTTCCGTGGGACTCTTGAGTGTGCTGAGGCAGCTTGGACCAGAAACAAAGCCAAAAGAACTTTCCTAAAATGCAGGTCTTCAAACTGTTGGGTTGCTTTTAAAAAAGCTAAGGCGTTTTATAAAAAAAAACTCTTAAGAAGCGGAGGAGATATTTTTGGGCTAGCCAGATTAAGAGCACTCGACCAGAGAGCGTCTGGAAAACCCTCAAGCTTTTCCAGGGGCGTCCCTCCCACCGCATCCCGCTTGTGAGGAACAGCAGCGGTGTCTATCTGAACCCTGAGCAGTCAGCTAGAGACATATCTTACTTTATTAAAGCTCGGACTGCCCCTTTGAGTTGGCCAAAACATCCTTCGCCTGCTTTTTGCCCTCTTAGTGAAGTCTCTACGTGGGAGCAGCCTTTTTCAGTGTTAGCCTTGGCATCAGCTCTTAGATCCAGCCGTTCTTCTCCGGGCCCAGACGGCCTAGTCAACGGTGCCTTCAAAAAGCTTGATGAGGGGCAAAGAGAGCTCCTCTTGACAGCAATCAACACCTCATGGGTCACCGGCATAATTCCTTTGAAATGGAAGGACACATTAATTCACCCTGTGCTTAAGCCCGGCAAATCACCTGAGGACCCTTCCAGCTATAGACCCATTGCCCTCACCTCATGCTTTAAGATAATCGAAAGACTAGTAAATGACAGATTACAGCACTATCTGGAGGTCAACAACCTGCTTCCTGCACATCTTTGGGTTCAGGAAAGGCCATAACTACATTCTGCCTGTCTTCAGTTTGATCGACGATATTCTGGCAGCCAAAGAAAACAACGAGGTTACGGGTGTTACTTTTCTTGACATTAAAAGTGCTTTTGACTCAGTTTCTCATGTCCTTCTAGTAAATAAACTAATTGATCTGTGTCCCTCGAAGGATTATTTGGATTTTCTCCTTCCTAAGGATGAGAAGGGTGGGAATCAAAACCCCGAGCGGCATTATTTTGTCCAAGGCCGATCATGGACTCCCCCAGGGCCAACGCCTCCTATAAAGAAAGCCTCACCACTGAAACGTCATACATTGTTACATCATCATACTTCGTCCTTTGTTAACCGCATTCCTACCAATAATAAGCTCTAAATTTGGACGACCTATGATGTAACAATGTATGACGTTTCAGTGCTGAGGCTTTCTTTATAGGAGGCGTTGCCAGGGCTCGGTTTTGAGCCCCACCCTCTTTAACGTATTCGTAAGAGATGTCTTCCGTCACGTCTCGCCAGCACTGGGGAAGAGTGTATTCGTAGATGATATCGCATTCTGGGTCTCGCATAAATCTATTTCGAGCGTCAAAGCACTTCTGCAAGATACTTGTGACTCTTACCAACTGGGGTTTGAATAATTCCATCTGTTTCTCTCCAGACAAGACGGTCGTCATGGGTTTTGTGTTGTCCGGCCCCCCTCCCCCTTGGCTATTTACTTGCAAGGTGTTCGTCTCCCATTTAGGCGCTGCCATAGATTTCTGGGATTTCTTTTCGATGACAAACTGAATTGGCGAGCCCATATTCGGTCTATGAAGGGGAAGCTGAAAAAATGTTTGGCTCGAGTTAAGTTGGCGGTGAAAGCCACGTAGGGTCCCCCATGGGGCGAGTCCTCCTCCCTTATTGGCGCACTTGTCAGGATTCCGGACTCTTCGGTATTGCCTTTGCTCCTTGCCTCGAAAAGCGTAGTCGACCCCCTTCTAAAAGAGGAGAGGAAAATCATTCGTCCCAACTTGCACGCTGTCCTCTCCTCCCCTTGTGCTATGTTATATATAATCCAATATTCCCCCACACCCCTCTCAGGTGGGAGGCGAAAGTGGTATCCCTTATCTCTGCCTATTGTTTGACATCTGACAATTTTCATGAATCCTTCTCTGTAATCTAATTTTTAAATCTAATCGCCTGAAATTGCTCTTCTCGCGAATTCTTTCTGACTTCCAGTGTGGCCACTTGAAGCTTTGTGAGAGGACCATTCTCAACCCTATTGGCGTGGACTCTCTGGGCTACTTGGTCGCTGATGTGCCGAACTGGGTATTAGATTTCTCCTCTGTCAAGAATCGAGACCCCCCCCCCTCCTATCTAGCTACCTCAGACAAATTCCCAGGGAGCCTCTGCGTATACACTAACGCCTCCTTATCTCCGCCTGATCTGATGGGTGGTGTTGGGGTTTATCTTAGAAATAGAGCCCTTTTTTCCCAAAAAGTTATGCCTGCCACCAGTTCGTATCAGCTAGAACTTACTTCTATCCACAAGGCGTTGTTTGTAATTGCTTCTCTCCCCCCGGATCAATATCAGATGTTATCAGATTCTAAGAGTGCCCTTATAGCTATAGTCGAGGGTCGCCGGTTCTAATCTTATCAGATTCTAATCAAGGGTCGCTGGTTCTTCAGAAGTCTATTAGGTTATGTGGTTAATCTCCTGCTCTTGCTTAAATCTAAAGCTTACGATATCTACTTTATTTGGATTCCTGGTCACTGTGGTTTCTACGGAAATGAGTTGGCGGATAGGCTGGCGTACTGGGGACGAGTGGGTGAGAAGCCGGCATGTTTGTCTCGTGTTGATGCTCAGGCACTTGGCGCTGTCGTTCGAAACTAGCTGTTGGTGCGATGGAATGCTGCATGGACTCTGTCAGAAGATCAAACGCAGTATTGTTACCCTACTATTCGCCTTCCTAGATGAATCTGGTCTCTTTGCAAGGATTCAAGGCCCCTTAGTGCCCGTTAATCGGACGCCCTAAAACTTTCCCCTGTGCTTAGCCTTTATGCAGAACTTTGTTAAGACTAATCAGCTGGTCTCTGCCTGAGTGAGACGAAGGCTGTGAAGAAAGAAAGAAAGAAAGAAAGAGAGAAAGATAAAGGGCCTACTCTTTGCTAGCATGGTCCCATCGTTCATTTTGACTCGCTCTGTAGATCAATTTTCCTGCTCTATACAAATCCTGTTGGACGACTGCGGTCTCGCGTATGAATCATCATGAGGCATAATTACAGTTTTTAGACAGATTATGGATCATATTTCGAACGTTTGAATGCTCTAGATATCGCACCTATTGAGGAAGGAAAGGAAGCGAAACTTCTATCGATTGAATTTTAATTTAATTTTTCAAGCCCGCTGCCAGCTGGCCGTTGGCATCGGAAGGAAAATGGCTGCTTCTCGCTGAAATTAAGCAGTATACTAAAGATTTATTATTCCAATTTGTTGATTTACTTCCACATTGTGGAACGCAACATACTGAATACGGCATTCTGTAGTTAGGTTTGTTTTTTAATTAAATTTTTGACGTTTTAGCGTATCATGAATGGGAAATACCGGAAAAAATGTCGACCTGGACTAGGAAGAGCAAGCGCAACGTAATTTGCACAGAAATATCTTTGAGCCAGTCAGCGGAGAATTGTGGGTGACTGGTCGCTAAAAAATTGAAAAAATAATTACATTTATTAAGGGTAGTCACTAAAATTAGTTCGACGCCAACAGCTAGTTGGCTGCACTGTCGAAGTACTCGGTTTCGTTTCCTCCTTTTCATCCACGGTCGCACCTTCAGAGAATTCGGTCAACTGGTTCTTCGTTTCACTCTTGGCTTCATCTGACAATAACCTAAAGTCTTTAAAGTCTGTTAGATCTTTCTTTTTCCCCATGCAGACAAGTTCTTTGGTTAGACTCGCCCAACTCCTACTTAAATAAAAAGTAAACAAAATTGGAAAGAAGATTGTAAAGCAAATTTGATAATAAGATTGTAATGCTTTATCGAAGCCCCTTCATTTGATTTCCATATTTATATTATTAAAAGAGTAGTAGTAGTTTGTAACCATGGAATTAATATGTAAAACTGCTTTTAATAATTAAATAATTGAAATTTAAAGTCACCAAATTGTCCTGATGAAATTACAAGATTGTATAATTGGTGAACTAAAGAATTCAGCAAAATCCATGAACGTGAACAATTGAAATGAAGAAATTGATGAAATCGCCGATGCTAATGTTGAAGTTATTAGGAAATTTTACAGAAGATAGATGGAAATGTTGGAGGAGATTGTGCCCCAGACCATGATCTGGTTTGTCGCGCCGTCTGCCGGTTTGTGGCCGGATTGAACCTATCACCACGTTGGCGCAAAACTCTGACGGCGACTGTCATTGATAAAACAGTAGCAAAACTAGTCTAAGAATAGCACCCTGCGCCATTCAAGTCTACGTGGCTCTTTCTCGACACCATTGCAAACGAAGGCGTCTGTGACGTGGGGTCAATGGCAGTCTAATGAATGGACGATGAGAGTGCCGCCACCGGCGACCTATCGTCGAATACTGGTCATGGATGAAATGAGACGATGTATCCAGCCGATATATCGTGGACGCAGTTTGTACGATTCGACGAAAAGACCAACTTGCCCTTCTGAGTCCGATCACCATACTCATCGTGAAATCATTTGTCTGCTAGAACAGCCTTGGATGACGAAGTTCTGGTATTCTCTACAACTAAACGTTTCCTCAGCGACCAGAAACAAATTGGAAGACTATTTCTCTACAAGACAGTAGCAAAAGTATTGCCAATTATGCAAATTCCTTTCCTTGTATTGCAATCAAAATGCGCAGGAAAGCTGCGCAATATGCCTCATTTACATATGAGCTTGCTCAGCCCTGCAATTTGCATGTTTCTATGCCTATTCGTTCATGGTGTTGCATTTTCAATGTCACGTAGTGTATCTGTATTTCGATATGCATGTTCGTGTTCTTTTAATCGTGTTTTGTCTTTGTTTGTTCAGTGTGAACGGGTTCACAATTGGTGTATAGAATTTAGTAAAAATAATAAAAACTAGCCAAACCATTAATGGAAAATACAGGAAGTTTCAAAATGAAATTAGTTATAGCATTTATTACATTTAAATTAGTTATAAATAATATCAAATGAAAGAGCAACTCAGTTTTTCCTACCAGTGTTCAACGTGAACACCGTTCGTTACACGGCATACATCGAGTCGATAGAGTTCTTCCCAAACCTTGATCAGTGTATCTGGAGTAATTGTTGCAGCAACTGCTTCAATCCTGTTTCTTAACTCGGGTAGGTCAGCTGGTAGCGGAGGAACATACACATTATCCTTTATGAACCCTCAAAGATAAAAAATCACACGGCGTTAGATAGGGCAATCGTGGAGGCTTTGCAAAACAAGCTCGGGTACAATCCAGCGCTCGGATACAATGACGTTTAACCAATCACGTACTGATTATGCCACAGGTGTACCAACAAAATTTTTTGCGTTGCCCTTTCATTTGATGAATTATTTATAAATAAGTTAAATGTAATAAAATACTACGAGAAAAATATTCATTTTGAAACGCCTTGTACAAAAATAAAATTAAGCTTCCAGCATAACCCAAAAACGAGAAAATGAGTTGAAAATTTATTTGAAAATTGTTTGAAAATTTCAATCCTGCAAAACGATCCAAATATAACCACGTTAAACAAACTGGCTGGATGCTACGAAACATATCACACAATTTTAAAACAATTAGACGTAATACAAGCGGAGAAATTGACCTTTGACCTTGAAAGGTAGGATTTGGGCTAGCCATATTCAGATAAAACATTAACTGTATAATTAACATATAAACATTCTTTCTTTTAGGTACAATGGTATTCATAATTATCTGCGGTCTCTTCTCCTGCGTGGCTATAGCCTGCATTGTCTTTGCGATAATGACGTTGAAAACGGTAATAAAACTTCTTTATACGAAATAAATTGTTAAAAGAATAAATGTGTATAGAGGGTTGAGGAAGTTTAAACTGAACGCGTCTTCGAGAGCCGTTCCTCCACAATCTGGCTTCTATATCACGTTTTCCGTTGTAACGAATTTCTGCGAAGCATTGCAAGATAATGTTGTTCCCCTTCTTTGTATACTTTCCTTAGGCCTCTCAGCGTTTCCTAGAAAGTTTGGTCCAGTATCAGAAATTTTGGCCAGTGGTTACTCTGGTAACCGTTTATTTGGGTCAAATCTCAAAGAACCGAAACAAATGGAGAAAAATAAACAATATTGTATGTTTGGACATTTTTCTCACTTCCCCCCCATCTTTGAAACTTACATTGTAACCATTAACTAGTCTGCTTATCGGAGCTAATCACAAAATGCCCACCATGACTTCCAATTGGAAGTGTTATGAAACTTTTCAAAGCTCTGATACTAATTGGTCATCCGTAATGTTAATGGCCAATGCCCGATTTTAATTAGATTTCTTACGATTCAATCTTATCTTTCTTTTATTATATTTCGACAAGCCAAACTAGTATCGTTACCTCGTGTCTGCAGAAAGCTCTTAAAGAACATGATAAACAACGCCTTGGACACAGTTTTAACACCCATTTTTCACTAAGAAGATAAAGAAATATCTTGATTCTTTGAAATGGCAAATCCATGAGATGGGTTTATATTAAAAATTTCTTCGTGTTATTAATTCAATAATTATCTGGAAATGACAAGTAAATATAAAGGCATTAAGCTTTCGTTTGTTATTAGTTGTTAGTTGATAATGTGCTTTTATTATAGCATTCATTTAACCAAAATACAAAGAATATTTGTTCCACTATTGGCACTTACATAATTTTAACATACAATTAGGCCAAGAACATAAAAGTGAGCAATTTTTGCTGTTCCATAAATTTAAATGCAACCCCCATTTGTATGAAACAGGATGTTCTAAAAGTGTTCAATCTAATTTACATACTATATTAGGCTTACATTTCAACTCTTGTTAACTTTATTACACATTGCATTTCCTTATTAAACGTGGGTAGGTAAAAATCCTTAACAGATATTGAAAAGGGTCAAATCGTTTTTCAGAAAGGCTATTCAAATCTTGCTATAGCCAAAAGAATTTCCAGATCTGCTACAATGGTGGACAAATTTGTAGTTCTTGGGTTACAATTACGGAACAAAACCATAAACAAGGGCGTCCGTGTAAGTTGTCATTAACAGCAAAGCGCCAGATCTTCAGAACTATATCAAAGCGTACAAGCTCCTTGCGGCTCAGATCCAAGCATTAATGTTTCAAAATCAACTGTTAAGTCGTGGCTTCTTGTCAACACCTGCAGTACCAAAAAATAGTCCGCACCGTGTCTACAACCACAAGGCAAAGCGTGTTCAGTGGGCAGAAGAGAGAATGGACTGAACTTTGGAAAAAAGTCATCTTTTCAGATGAGAAACAGTTCAATTTAGACGGACTCAATGGCTGGAAGTAATTCTGGCGTGATTTCAGAAAGGATCGGCAACTATTCTCAAAACGCCAACAAGCAGGCGGATCTGTGATGGTGTGGAGTGCCGTCAGCTTCAATGAACGAGCAAAGATAGCGTTTGTCAGCAGCCGGATGAATGTTGTTGCCTACCAGAAGTTACTGGAGGTATATCTTTAGTTTATTTATGAATTGGAAGGGGATGTGGCTTAGTTCCAAGAGGATAATGCATCGATCCATATAGAACATTCTACTTACGAATGGTTTCTATCCATTTCGAATGGAGTGCCTGTTGATTGGCCTGCATTTTCCCCCGACTTGAATCCGATGGAAAACCTGTGGGAGTTGTTAGCCAGGAAGGTTTAGGCCAGTGGCCAACAATATCCATGTGTGGGGGTTGTTATCAACAATAAAAGTTGCTAAATGGCCAGAAATTGACAAGACTTGTGAAAACTTAAGCACATCAATGCCGGAGCGTGTATTCAAAGTCATTAGCAAAAATGGGAACTTTATTGGTTATTAAAATATGTACATGTTTGGGTTATTTCAAGTTTATACTTCATTCCTTTAAATTTATAAAAGCGAAAATTGCTCACGTTTGTTTTTGGCCTAATTGTATGTTAAAATTATTTAAGTACCGTTTGTGGAAGAAATATTCTTTGTATTTTCGTTATAAGAATGTTATAATAAAAATACATTATCAACAAATAACTGCAACAACTAATAAGCCAAAGCTCAATGCCTTTGTACTTTTGGGACACACCTTAGGTAATACGATGAAAAAGGTAATATTTCTCTGCAGAGTTGAAATAGCGCCCTCAATGCCATTAAGTTTTATGTAAGTAATTGTTCGCTGTATGGCATACGCGTCTGGGTTCCAATTTGCCAAACCAAAGGAATTACAAACCTTCAGAAAATTACTCTAAAGATTATCGCACAAATAGAAAGAATTTCTCCCAATTCTCCATACATAATTACTTAATTACCGAAGTTGGAAATATACGAGAATTGTGAATAATCACAGGCTCGTACAATCACTCCTGCCCGTTATTGTGAATAATAGTAATGAACTTGTCTCGGATATTCTAAAACGTCGGTATTCCAAGACATAATCTGGAGGTTAATTTCGTTGACATTGACAGTCATCTCTTTCCAGATTACTTGATTTCATGAGTTTTAGTTAATGTAGTTATTATTGTGGTATGCTTCAGGCTCAAACAATCAATCAAATCGCCCTCCACCAAAAGGTGCTTTTCTTTCTACGGATAGTCTCTTTGGGTACATGAGGGTTCTCATTTAGTTCAGTATATTTCCTTTGGCATGAAATGCTTCATTTCAACTCCAACAACACTACATCGTTTAATTTTCTTTTTACATTAGTCTTCAAGTTGAGATATTTTTACGATGTCATGCATTTATTGGGACTTAAACGTTTTAAATGGTTTGAAATTTTTTAATTGTTGCATCTTCATAAACTGGCACGTAGAGGTCGGTCATTAACTGGAAGAACTAGACACATGTCTTGAGTGTAGATACCAGAAATGAGTGAAACGGAGATATATTATCAATAATCGTCTAGACATCCATCAGTTGGAATGAGCGATTGTGTGAAGGCGAACAAGGGCACGATCCTGGTTTGAAGTAAAACGCATCCGATGATAGATTTTGAAAGACACATAGCCAGTATGACGACAAATTGGTGAAGAAAACACCTAGGCCAGACCCCGAAAATGACAGAATGGACAGAGGGTTTTTAGCATAGTTGTTAAAACCAGCGGAGACTACTGTGACCATTATTTTCTTACGAAAAGATCGCCACGGCCTTGGCTTCCGTGGAAGAGCGGCAGCAAGCAAGACCAAATCGGTTGGTACGTCCGGCTTGGTGCAAACAGCGTGTAAACCGGACACAGGACCAGTGTAAAAAGGCCCATTAATAAAGGGAATTGTTTCCGGAATGAAATTTTTTGATGGTGGTTGTTGGTGTGGGGTGTTTTTGAATTTGCATTTGGACACTAGTTTTTGGTGTTTCTAGAAACATGAAGGCCGCCCAATACCAGTACATTTTGAATAATCAGGTATTCCCGCCGTCTGGCGGTTCCATGGAGCGGAGAATTATCAGAACGTCAATGCTACTTGTCACAAATTGGAGTGGCATGACGAAATGGGTTTTCAACAACTGCCCTGACATACCTGGCGTCCCAGAATACCTTAGGGGCATACTGGTAAGACGATTGAAGTAAAGACCAACTCTTCCGAAATCAGTTGCTGAACACTGTATAGAACGGAGATAAATTCCAGATAATGTCTACAAAAATTGGTGGAGAGCCTTCTATGGTTATCCAGGCTGAAGTCGGACATATGAGTGTGTCGCCATATGCTTGTTATTGTGTCCAGATAATTATTGGTAGGTTGTGTATGCAGTTTGAATTTCCTCCCCCGAAAATTCTTCAAATAACTAAAGCCTGATAAGAAGACATATAAGGGTCGTATAAATGAAAACGAAAATT